>CM041779.1:280597565-281125065 GCA_023374045.1 Limonium bicolor
AGATTCGTATCCTCACACCGTCTCAGGATCAAATCTAGTTGTGCCAAGCATTTGTCGAAACTAGAGCCATAGACTGAGAAATCGTCCATGAAGACCTCTATGCTCTGCTCGATGAAGTCAGCAAATATTGCTTGCATACATCTCTGGAAGGTAGCAGGGGCGTTGCATAGACCGAAAGGCATTCGTCGGTATGCAAAGGTACCGTAAGGACAAGTGAAGGTTGTCTTGTCCTGGTCCTCAGGTGCGATTGGTATTTGAAAATAACCCGAGAACCCATCTAGAAAACAGTAGTACTCTTGCCCTGCAAGTCGTTCCAACATCTGGTCGATGAAGGGGAGAGGGAAATGATCCTTCCTGGTGGCCAAGTTCAAACGCCGATAATCAATACACATGCGCCATCCTGTATCTTTCTTTGAGGGATAGTCTCTCCCTTTTCATTAATAACAGCTTCGATGCCCCCCTTCTTAGGGACAACTTGAACAGGACTGACCCATGGACTGTCAGAAATTGGATAGATGATGTCTGCGTCAAGGAGTTTCAGAACCTCCTTTCGAACTACCTCCTTGAGGTTAGGGTTTAGCCGGCGTTGAGGTTGTCGGATAGGCTTGAAGTTTTCCTCCATGTAAATATGGTGCGTGCAATAGGAGGGATCAATTCCTTTGATATCAGCGATAGTCCACCCGATTGCTGTCTTGTGCTTTTTCAATACCTCAAGTAGCTTCGTTTCCTCTCCGGAATTCAGAGAAGAGGAAATAATGACAGGCAAATGGTCATTTTCAGCTAGGAAAGCATACTTGAGGTTAGAGGGTATTTCTTTAAGCTCGAGTCAGGTGGTTGTTCTACTGATGGAATTGATTTTTGAGGTTTTCTGTCGAGTTCTTCGATTGGTGGCCGGAACGATTGATAACCAGCCCTTCCTTTTTCTACGTACGCCAATGGCGTTAACTTCTGGATCCTCGGATCCTCCATCTTCTTCTAGAGAAGTAAGTAATACTTGCTCTAGGGGTTCAGTTTCAGCTTCCTGGATGGAAGATGGAAAATACGTGTCCTCCTCTGTAGCAAAATCGCCTTCCTCCTCCTCGTCATCTGTGAATCCCACCGTCTTAGCATGAGGAGAAAAGTTTGAGCTTTTCTTCATCATTTTCTGCATGTCGAATTCAATCGTCTCATCTTCGTACCGAAGAGTGATTTTCCCGTCGGACGTCAATGATAGCTTTGGCGGTACTTAGAAACGGTCGACCTAGAATCAGGGGAACCTCGACATCGTCATCCATTTCTAGAATGACGAAATCAGCTGGAAAGATGAAGCGAGACACTCCAACTACCAATCTCGGACTATGCCCATGGGCTTGATCTCTGATCTGTCTGCTAGTTGGAGTTTAAAAGGAACCGGTTGCATTTCTCCTCCTTTAACTTTCAAGAAGGTGGCGTATGGCATGATATTAATGCTGGCTCCTAGGTCGCATAGACCACTTCCACAATCCACCCCACCTATAAAGCACGGGATCACGGGATTTCCCGGATCTGTTTGTTTGGGGGAGTGCTCGAAGAAGGGCTGCAGAGCACTCCTCTGTCAGGTGCACTGTCTCTTTTCCAGGTTTCTTTTTCTTCTTTGTCAAGAGATCCTTGAGGAATTTTGCGTAGTTAGGCATCTCTTGCAAAGCATCGATCAGAGGTATGTCGAGGGTCAGTTTCTTGAAAATACTCAAGAACTTGAGAACTGCTCATCAAGATGTTTCTTTTTCATTCTGTTCGTGGAAATGGGAGTTCATTGTTTTTATGAGTGGAGGTTGGGATGTCGATGGTAATTCGAGATGGAGGTGGAGTAACAGGAGTAGGAATTGATTTCTGAGGGAGGTAAGTTGGTTTGGTGGTTTCATCAACATTGATGTAGGAATCTTCAAGATTTTCTTTTTCTTTTCCTTTGCTGGTGGCAAGTTCCCTTCCACTCCTTAAAGAGACTGCACACAAGTTTGTTGATTGTGATGTGCCATCGTCTATAAGGACTGAATTTGCTTGTTCCTTCGGATTGGGATTTGTCTGTGAAGGGAATTGACCAGGTGGTCTTTGTTGAGTGAGTAGCTGTTGGATTTGAGATTGCAAGGCTTTTTGGTCTTTGCGCAGAGCTGCGACCTCTTCTTGCGTATCTCGTGATTTACCCATCATCGCCTTAAACATCTCCTGCATCTGAGACATATCAGACTCAGGATTCGAAGGAGGTGAGCTGGTCGGCTCGATGAAGCTTCATTGCCATAAGGCTGTTGTTGATATTGCCTTGGCCTCCTTGGAAATTGGACTGAGGTCTGTAATTTTGGGATGTTTGTAGGGTATGTGGGTTTTGGATATTTCCGGTGTTTGAGTAGCTAAGGTTGGATTGCATGTTACGTTGCCATGGTTGTCTGTATCCTGAGTTGTTGGTGATGTAGTTTGCTTCCTCCGCTGCTTTCATTTCTTGTAGTTGGGGGCATTGATCGTAATCATGAGGCCCGCAACATTGCGTACAAGAATTGTGTGGAGTTGGTTGAGATTGAGGAGCATAGCCTGGAGGGGTAGTAGGTGGTCGGGAAATCATCGACTTAGCTTGCTGAGGGAAGGAATTCATAGCCATCTGTTCGACCACTTTCTGTAGAGTGCTCACTTTTGTTGCTTGCTGAGCATTGCTTTCCATGAGTTGCTCATGGCTTTCATGAATGATCGAATTGTTATCACTTCCCCAACATGATATAATCCTGGAGTACGCTCCTTGATCCACCGGAGGCCCAGTCTCTAATTTCCTCACAGAGAGACTCCATGCTGTTCAGAAATTGTGCTCCCTTTTTTTTCAGAACGTCAGCCCCTAACGAAGATAACACCATTGTTCTGCACGGACCGATCAAGCCCTTGTAAAACAATTGTGATACTTGTTCCTTCGTCAGACCGTGGTGAGGACAAGTGAGTAGTAGACCTTTGAAACGGTCCCAAGTTTCACAAATATTCTCCGACCCTGGTTGCTTGAAATTATAAATTTCAGCAATCATCTCCAAAGTTCGGCTCGGAGGTAGGAATTTGTCATAGAACTTGGTGGCCATGTCGTCCCAGGTACCAATGGTACTCGGTGTTAAGCTATGATACCACTTGCTCGCGTTTCCCGTCAGGCTGTGTGGGAATAACGACAATCTTGCATATTGAAGTACTGCGTCGGTTGCAGTAAGGCTATTGGCATGTTGTAAGAATTTTGTAACATGTAACAGGGCTTCGTCTGGACTGGTGCCATCAAACATGCCCAACTCCTTCACACATCGAATCTGATGATATGGCTTCAGCTTCTGCCACTCATCGTATTCGGATGGGCTGAGGTGAGGAAGGACGATAGCAGGCTGTTGTCCTTGGTTAGACGGCCTGTTGATATTTCGAACCGTTGCTGGTGTAGCTGCCATGTTAGCTTCCGGGTCAGAATCTATCACTGTGGTGGTTATGTTCTGTTGAGTTCATCTCTGCCTGAGATTGCGCAGAAAGGTTCTCTCGATTTCTGGGATGTAACCAACCGTGTGATTAATATTCTCTGGGAGGCTCTGTGACCTGGTGAAAGGCATACACCACTCAAAACAGAGAAAAGAACTGGTTATACGTTAGAATAATAAAAATGTTAGGAATTAGTAGACAGAAATTTAAAGTTAGTAGTTAGTATACAATGGAAAGAAATGACAATGGAACGAAATGACAATGGAACGAAATGACTGGAAATTTAAGTTAGTAGTTAGAGACAATGGAACGAAATGACAATGGAACGAAATGACAGAAATAAATAACAATAATATTAACAAATTAGTAGTCAGATGTCCAAGTCAGATCAGAAGTTAGATGTCCATGTCCAAGTCAGATGTCCGAGGTTATATGTCCAAAATTGGATTAACAGTTTTTTTTTTATTTTTTTTAGTAGATTAACAGATTATTGCAATTAAAACAGGTGAATTAACCGGGGCTTAGGGACTAGATTAAATCAAGTCCCCGGCAACGGCGCCATTTTGCAGAGTGGATTTATCGTGAGTGATTAGAAGAGGTGTAGTTTAAAAGAAAGAATTAATACTCAAAATATCCGTCGGGCTGCAAATTAAAACCCGGTCGTAGTAGTATAGAAGACAGAAGCGGCCGGGGTCAAACCGTGGGACTTATAGCGAGCTAAAATAGTTCCTAAGCTTGTCACAAAAGGGGGGAAGTTAATTGACTTGTTTTTAGAGAATTAAAAGAGCAGATTAAATTACTGAGTGCAGATGAATTAAATGGAACTCCGGGTTCAGGTTTTATATAATCTGATTAATTATGCTATCTCTACTGGTTTAATAATTAGTTTGGCAAAATTCCTGTTATTATCCTAAGGACTAAGTCATAGACCCTTAAGAACTCGTTTACCAGAAAATGCTCGGTCTAATCAAGGTTCGAGCAATACTATGTAAACGGACGTTAAATTCAAGGAATTATAATTGCATCTGTAAATACTAACTTATTAAATCATAATAAGTTTTCTCCAGATTTACGGCTTAAATAACCTGTCTATTTATCACCTGGTCTGATCAAAATAGACTTAGGAAAGCATTTTAATAAATTCATGTAATTTATTAAAATGGTGAGAGAAATCCTTTAAGCGTAACAAACTGTATTTATTAAAACCGGTAGAAATATTGATTACATAATTAAACAAACCATAATTAAAAACCTTGCCCGGAGCAAATCCTCCTTAGCCAGACATATTAACTGGTAATAAATCTGACAGAGGTTGGACGTAATAACAGCACGGGACGTGATTAGTGAATGGAGAAATGGAGAGGTCGAAGAGTGAACATGTACGTAGGTATTATAAGTGAAGTGGGTGAATTAAGAATTAAGAGATGGAGTGAAATGTATACGGGAGCGATTTACTGGAAGAGAATGAGATGAGGTGAGTGTGAGTGATTTTCAGGTTTTCTCCGTGCACTCGTACAAGGCTGTAGGGAATGGGTATTTATAGAAGAAAGAAGACTACGTAGAAGACTTGCAGTTGATTGCCTCTGTTGATTTCTTCACTGATTGAAGCATTGATTGCTTCATTTAATGCAGGGGACAGGAGCTGGATACGCGTGAGCGAAATAAGGTAGGCGACGGCGGGGTAGATAGATAAGGCGAGATGCAGAGTCGCGCGAGGAAGAAAACTGGACTGGGCGCGATTTCTTGTCCGCCTGTGGAAGACCGCCTGATAAGTGGCGGTTGGTGGTGTGGTGTCCGCCTGGGAGACCGCCTGATAAGTGGCGGTTGGGTGTGTGGTGTCCGCCTGGCGGTTGCACGTGAGGAGACCGCCTGATAAGTGGCGGTTTGGTGGTGGTGTCCGCCTGGCGGTTGCACGTGAGGAGACCGCCAGTTATGGGGCGGTTGCACCTTGACCATGGCCTATTTTCCTTCAAACTTTGACCGGCTCTAGATTCTTCGTTTGGACTCCGTTTTCTGAGCCGTTTGCGTCTACGCGTTCGTCTCTTTGTCTAATTCACTCCCGGCTTGGTTTTCCTCATGTTAAACCAATAATTTTGTGAGATAAACAATAAAACATAAACTAGAGGAAAACTAACCGAAGTGGAGAAATGAGCAAGAAAAGTGCTAATATTATACATGAAATACACCTAAATAACATGCTCATTTAGACACTTATCAAGATTAACAAAGAATCAAGAGTTAAAATACGTACTTGTTTTTTAAGGATTTATGGACAGGGGAGACTGGTGCCTGAGAGGTAGGCTTCTGTGCGAGAGATGCAGCAATACCACTTCTGATATGTCTCTGCAAGGGAGCAACAAAAAATAAATTTAAAAAGAAATGCATCAACAAATAGGGAATGAAGCTAAATTATGTACTAGCACTTTTATTTAAATACATAATTGCATTTATTAAACAAAAAATAAGGTTTAGTTACTTGTGCACAGAGGAGGAAAGAGGAACAATAATGGAAGAAGGCGGGAAACAAGAGAGGTGATTCACGGATTTGAATGTAGTGAGACCTGATAAAAAAAATTAGATATTGTTAGACATATACACATACATCAAACAATATTAATTACGAAGAGATTTAAAAAAAAAACGGCATGACTTTTGCATAATTTTACCTATCCCATGCTTATTATTAAGCATTCACCAACCATTCATCAACACAAATTTCCATCACAAATCAAACTAATACCAACTTTATCCATCAAACCAAATTTTAATAATTTGTGGAAATCAATTACAAAGTAAAAAAAAGACACAACTATGTCTATTATTAAGCATTCACCAATTATTCAACAACACAAATTTCAATCATAAACCAAACTAATATATACCAAATTAATTCATCAAACGAAATTCCAATAATTTGTGGAAATCAAATACAAAGTACAAAAGAGAAAAATGATAAGTTAGATTATATTACCGGTTCGAAAATGAATTGCTCTCCGCTCCGCTTTCAATCTACCATCAAATGGTAAAGAAGCTCCTTAAGTATTTATCTGTAGAGACACAAATACGTATAGACATAAGAGAAACTCAGTAGTTGTGTTTGTTCCTTATATGCAGTTAGGTTGCAAATTTACAGTGAGTGAAGAGAATGAAGAGTTAAATTAAAAAAAATTTACCGGTTTCTAAATGAATTGTTTTCAGCCCCTCTTCTCAATGGGGCGTGCGAGACGCGTGTAGCCAATCTCTACAGAGGCAACACATAAAGATTGAACAACATTCACATCAATTAGAATAATTTTATATTAAACTTAACGACTATACAATACTCATATATATATATATATATATATACACTACTACCGAATGTTTAATAGTATTTTAACCAATGAATGAATGATAAGATCAAACTATAACTTACATAACAACCTAAATTGTATTTTTCATGTTTAACATGTTATCCATAATTTTCAATATACCTCTTATGCATCACACTCATGTATTAACGATAATATAATATCATAATCAAATATGTAAATTATAAACATTATCGTTAGCTCATTCAAACAAGCACAATAAGAATTTTTTTTAGTATAACTCTAATACAATCTACAGAGAGTGGGGAACTTAGTGTCAAAGATGATAACTCATCAACTCGACTACATTGTTTATGAAGACAAGGAGAAACTCTTAATTGCTTAACTTATATTACTTGTTCGAACAAGTAAACTTACATTTGTGCAATTAGATAAACAAAATATACATGCCATTTTCATTGCATAAGGAAAAAAAAATTTAAAGATCCCCACCGCACTTTTACCATTAAATAAAGAATACAATATTTAAAATCCTTTTCTTGAAAACAAATTTAGTTATGAAATTTTTCTGATTTATGTGTTGCTTATTTATGCAAAAATAACTAGCAGAGATCTCACTCACCAATGTATATTTACAATGTATATTTACTTATGAAATGTGAATTAACAAGTAATTTTAAGTGGACAATAAGCTAACCTAACTATACTTAAACAAATAATGCTCAAACATTGTTCAACCCCATAATAAGCATAATAAATCTAGCCCAAATAAGCTAACCTAACTATACTTAAAAGAAGGGCCAAAAACAGCAAAAAAATTCACTCGGACATTTCGTCGAACACCTTGTGTGCATACATAAATTTATTAGTTTAACAACCAAATCTTGCAAAGATTTCACACACACAATAAATATCAGCATCCACAATCACAATGTGACAACAATCTAACAATTTTAACAACACATTAACATTTTATTAAACAAACCGAAACATATATGTGACAACAATCTCACCTCTGTTCGCCTCTGTTGAGTGGCGGAATGAGGGCGGCGACGCCGAACTGAGCCCACCACCGACGGCACGACACCGGCGAAAGCGAGAGGAGGAGGAGGGCGGGCGGGCGACGGCTGTGGTGGCGGTGGAGGGTTCAAAATCGCCGCGGAACAGAGAGATGAGAAGAGGGGTTAATTAGCCCTAATGAAATCGTAATTATTTCGAATCGGGTTGGGGGGTTAATTAAAAGGACCTATTTCGGCGGTTCCTAACAAAGAACCGCCGAAATAGGCCCTTTTTAATTATTAAAAAATTAAAGAGACCTATTTCGGCGGTTCCGAACAAAGAACCGAAATAGATGATTAAATTTAAAAAAAAAAAGAAAAATAGAAACACCTAATTCGGCGGTTGCGTGTAAGGAACCGCCGAATTAGGTTTTTTTTTATTTTTTTTATTATTAAAAAGGGCCTATTTCGGCGGTTCATATCTAGGAACCGCCGACATAGACCCCTTCTTTACATACGGTATACATCTCGGGCCCCTATTTCGGCGGTTTTATCTACAACCGCCGAAATAGGGGCGCCGAAATAGACGTTTTTTGTACTAGTGGTTCGTAGGTACATCCTTCTCTCAACCTTTTGATAATTTTAATAACAGCATGCATAGGATATTTAATCTGTCTAATAATCTGGTTTCTGATGAAATAGAATGGATTATTGATAGTGGGGCTTCAGACCACATGTGTGGAAATCTTGCCTTATTTAATAATGTTTCCTTCCTTGATGTGCCACACACTGTTGGGATGCCTGATGGGCACCCACAGTCTGTTAATTTGATTGGAAATGTCATAATTAATAGTTTAATGAATTTGCAAGATGTGCTTTATGTGCTGAGCTTTAAGTTTGGCTTGATTTCTGTTAGCAAATTGACTAGTCAAATGAAATTTAACTTAAGCTTCAACTCAACCTGCTGTGTTTACCAGGCTTATAATCACAATCGAGATTTGAAGATTGGGCATGTGCATAGGGGTCTGTATGTTCTTGACAAGTATTTTGATAAGAAGGGAAGGACATATTCTAATGCAATAGTTGACGATTCTGTTTCAGAAAAAGGTTGTTTCCTGCATGATGTAAATGAATCTGTAATAGTGGGAGAAGCATTGAATAAAGATCTGTCTGTTAGAAATTTTCCTCATATGAATGATCTTCCTAGTATTTCTGTGCCTATGAATGTGGTTTCTGAAACAATTGACAACAGAATTGTGTCTGTGAATGTGCCTTCTGAATCTGGGCTTGTTCCTGCTGAAACAATAGACAAAACTCACACTATGAATTCTTTCCTTCAATGCAAGGATGGAAAAAATTACTTCTGGCATGGGTGATGTAGTCAATAGAGATAAAATTACTGTTAATGCTAACCACATTTCTTCTGAATTATGGCACACTAGACTTGGTCATCTGTCAAAAGAAAGAATGTTGAAATTAGGATTCTTGAAGAAAAATAACACACAGAAATCCATAATTTGCGAATCCTGCAATAGAGCCAAGAGTCACAGACTTGCTTTTCCCTCTAGCTCCATAAGAACCCAAAGTATATTTGAACTAATACACATTGACCTGTGGGGTCCCTACAGCATAAAAACTCATGATGGTTTCTCTTATTTCCTCACTATAGTAGATGATAAAAGTAGGGCCACATGGACATAATTAATTAGCTCAAAATCAGATAGCTTTGGGTTGATAATAGGTTTTATTGATATGGTTGAGAGGCAGTTCAATAAGAAGGTGAAATGTGTTAGGAGTGACAATGCTCATGAACTTGGAACCTCTAGAGCTGGGGTAGAATACTTTAGGCTGAAAGGGATCAAACATCAAACATCCTGCCCATACACACCCCAGCAGAATGGGGTTGTTGAGAGAAAGCATAGACACATCCTAGAAACTGCCCGTGCCCTCATGTTCCAGTCTCATCTGCCAAGAAAATTCTGGGGGGAAAGTATTCTTACAGCCACATTCCTAATAAACAGAATGCCCCTTTCCAGTATCAATTTTCAGACACCATATGAAATAATTCATGGAGAAAAACCAGATTATACAATGTTGAGGAATTTTGGGTGTTTATGTTTTGCTCACATAAACAGAGAACGGCATGATAAATTTATGTCAAAATCAGTGAAATGTGTATTACTTGGGTATGGGCAGAACAAAAAGGGATATAAACTTTATGACCTAGACAACAACAAGGTTATTTATAATAGAGATGTGATTTTCTATGAGAATAACTATCCCTTTTGTGAAAAACTTGAGTCTGTTATCTCTACTGATAGCAAGGAAGACCCCTTTGATAATAATGAATATGCAGTACATGATGATACTAACATGGATGAGATAAGTTTAAGACAGCAGGGACATCATAAGATAAGGAGCACAGAAACCAGTCAGCCTAGGACTGTTACATCATCAGAGGAAGAAGAAACAAGAACAGATTCTGCAGAGCCAGAAGTGGCAGATGCAGAAACCCAAACCGGTGGTCAAGATGGAGAACAGCTCAGGAGATCAGTAAGAAACAGACAGCCTCCCAGCTATCTACAAGACTATGAAGTTGGATCATCATTCATAAAAACAGATAAGTCAACCTTTAAATCCCTGCCTGATTGTTTTTCTGAAATTCTAGGTGAAAGAATCTTATCAGCTGCTGTGTATACTGATTCCCTTGCTGTTAATGATTCCACAGTCACTTCTGATTTTTCTGATTGTGATAGTATCATTAGAGCAGATAAATTGCTGCACACAGTAGGATTCATTCTAGATGAGAAAAATAGTTTTAACTGTTTCTATTCTAATCTTGACAAACATGTTGAACCTAGTTGCTATGAAGAAGCAGTTAGGGATGGTAGATGGCAGAGGGCCATGAGTGAGGAGTTTGTAGCCTTGGAGAAAAATCAGACATGGGATCTAGTTAGTCCACCCAAAGGGGTGAGACCAGTAAAATGTAGATGGGTTTACAAAGTAAAATACAAGGCTGATGGGACTGTTGAGAGATTCAAAGCTAGACTAGTTACTAAGGGATACAAACAAAGATGGGGTATAGAATACCTAGAGACTTTTTCTCCTGTTGTCAGATTCACTACAATTAAGGCCTTAATCATAATTGCCACAAAGAGAGGGTGGACAATAAACCAATTGGATATTAACAATGCTTTTCTCCATGGGGATCTTGAGGAAGATGTTTATATGGAAATTCCTCAAGGTCATAGTAAGGAGGGATCTGGAAAACTGTGTAAACTGAGGAAATCATTATATGGTTTGAAGCAAGCTTCACGGCAGTGGCACTATAAACTTAATGAATTCTTACAATCTTTTGGTTTCAAGCAATCTCTCAATGATTATTCATTATTTGTTAGAATCAAAGCTAATAAGTCTTGTTTTCTGGCTGTTTACGTGGATGATATTGTTATTACTGGAGATGATTGTGAATTTATTACAACAATTAAGGATAGTTTGGATAAAAGTTTTAAGATTAAGGATCTGGGCTGTTTAAACTTCTTCTTGGGTATGCAATTCTTGCATACCACAGATGGAGTAATCTTGCTGCAAAAGAAATATTGTGAGGATCTTCTTAATGAGTTTGACTCGAGAGGAACAAGGATATCGGTCAGCCCCTTAGACACCAGTCTCAAGCTTAGAAAGGAAAGTGGACAACTTCTGAAAAATCCTTCTGAATACAGAAGACTAGTAGGAAAAATAGGATATCTGTCCCACAGTAGGCCAGATTTATGTTTTGCTATACAATTTCTTAGCCAGTTTCTGAGTTCTCCCACTGATGAACATTACAAGGCAGCTTTGCACACACTTAATTATATTCGTGGCACTCTAAACTATGGACTGTTGTTTAATGTTAAAGATGATTTCAGATTAATTGCTTACTGTGATTCTGACTGGGCAGGTTGTCCCAACACTAGAAGATCCATCAGTGGCTATTTTGTGCAGTTAGGAGGCAGTCCTCTATCCTGGAAGTCGAAGAAACAGACCACTGTGGCACTGTCATCTGCTGAGGCGGAGTATCGTGCCATGAGGAGTGTGACTGCTGAGTTAAGCTGGATAACCAGGCTTCTGTATGAGTTGGGTGTGGAGGACATCCTTCCAGTTCCAGTCAGATCAGATTCCCAATCTGCCATTTACATTGCAAGGAATCCAGTCTTGCATGAGAGGACCAAACACATCGAGTTGGATGTGCATTTTGTTAGACAAAAGCTACAAGAGGGACTGATTGCCGTTGAGTTTGTGGGCTCCAAGGAACAAGTGGCTGATGTCTTGACAAAACCTTTGGCAGGAAGGGCTTATCCAGTTCAGGTTAAGAAGATGGGGCTGAAGCTAGATGAAGTTTAATCTTGTGTTCTGTTCTTTGATGTCAAATCCGAGAGTCTTACCCCTCTCAGATTTGAGGGGTCTGTTAGAATACACCTCTTCTCTTATTCTTTTCTTTCTTTTCTCTACCCTCTTCTCTGTTTAGTCAAAACGACAGTCTTGCTGTCGTGTTACTTAGTTTTTCTTCCCGTTAGTTTTTCAGTCTCGTTCTCCTTGTTAAGAAGGATAGTTAGGGTTTGTAGCTCTTAAGACGATTTGTCATCTTCTTCATGTCGCGGTTGAGCTTGATGCTCTCTGCTCTCTTGTAAGCTTTCCACTTTGATTTGGTTAATAGAAGAAGAAGCCTTCCACATTGATTTTCTTTAGTGAGTATCATAGAATGATACAAGAGGAGTTGACAATAAAATATGAAGGGATCGGGGTGCTGACCGAGTAGGTCTGAGGTGTTAGTCTCAGACCAACTCTGCTTGAAGAATAAATGTGTGCAGAAAATAATAACGCGGAAGTTTTTGTTTAAACTTAACAAGATAGGATTTTACTTGTATTGAAATTCAATGTGAATTACAACCTAGCTTCCTATCTTGGGATTCGACAGAGGTACTCTGTCTCATCCAACACTCGCTCTACTCTCGGCTTTGATCAATGCGTAAGGAGTAAAGGGGAGTGTTCTATATGTGCTCTCTAGGTAATAAATACCTAAGCTAATTGACACTATCTCACTAAGATCTCTCAAAATACTTTCTCTCTCAAAGTGGTTTTTTTTCTCTCTCTAAATAATCTAGAATGCACACTTAAACTAATTACAATCATATGCTTATATACTTGTTTAACTGCTTCCTAAATCTTCGGTGGAGTCTTCATGTAGTGGCTCCTTGATTTGTTTCCGCAAGTATCGGAGTTGTGGAGTTTGTTTGTGCTTCACGTTCTCACGTTGCGCACGCTCTCATGCATCCGAGATTTCCGCAGCCACTCAGTATGTGTCACGCTTCTCGGCAGATAGGGACAAGTGAACAGGTGTTTCTGCAGAGGTACTCGAACTGGTAAGTTGTGACGACGCCAAGTCTTTCTGCATCGCTACTTTGACTGAGGAGGCAATCATCTGCAAAACTTAAGTCTCCAACAAATTCCCCCTTTTTGCTGATGATGGCAAACTCAGTGTATCCAGCGTAGAATTTGTGGTTTTTAATGAATGTACCTGCAAAAAGGAATAGACAACAAGGCAGAGCAACTATCTCGGGAGAACAACTCACTGTTTGTTCCTCCTTAAACACATATTCCCTCTTAAGCTAATGCAGTTGATAAGAGCAGATAAAAACCATAGTATGAAACTACTTCAAATACCACGTAGCAGAAATAAAAATCAATCCGAAACAGATGAGGCCTTCAGAGGCACTCAACATCCACACATAGTTACCCGCATAAACCAGCCGCGGGATACACCGCTTCCCCCGTTTGCCAACATCAGGGGAAACACACAAAATATCCAAAAACACATAATCCAGAAAAGTCATAAAAACAATCCACCAGCACAAATTCAAGAGTATTCAAAAGTCAGTTCTTCCTAAGGGTTAAAAGGGGTGGGGTAAAGGGTTAGTCATCTCCTCGATCCATTCCCGTGTCCTCATCCCATGCTCCATCTTCCCCCGAAGTCCCAGCGCCATCCATTGCCTTAGCCGCTTCCAGGGTTTCAGCAAAAGTTTCTCTGAACTCCTCTGCCAGCTTCTGGACTCCTCCTGCAAAGATGTTCATCGTCTGTTTATGGTTTTTTTTAGGACATCGATGAGCATGTCGATCTTCGTTGATAGAGTGGCGAGGTTGTTCTCGACCGCTGCTACCCTTTCAGACAGAGACGTTGTGTCAGGAGGTGATGCGGTTTTTGGAGGGGCTTGCTTTTTGGAGGGAGGAATTGGCTTGGACACCGACTTGATCTAGAATGATGGGGTTTTGTTGTACAGTATCTGACCAAGGATGTCAGTGTCTGTGATGCGACTAGCTTTGGAGGGATCAAGGACAACATCACAGTGGGTGAGAATTTTTGGGAGCCAGAAGATATACCCCAGGGAGTGTCGGGGTGAGGAGATGGTTGAGGCTATGTGGTTGAGGATGAGTTTTGGGAGGTTTATCTTTTGTTGATGGATCAGACAGTACATGATTGCAAGATCTAGCGGGCGGACAAACTGGTTTCCTTCCTTTCTAGGGACTAAGTTTTTGATCACCAAAGTATGAAGCATTTGGTGTGTATTTGACAGAGCTAGTCTGTCCAAAGGGTGACCAACTCTGCTGTTCGGTAAGAAGAAGTCATAAACCTCTTTTGCACTTATGAACCCTAGATCAGGAAAGCTAGCCCTATCATAGAATTCTAGTCCGCTAGTTGAAATTGCTAGATGGGTTGCAATGGAGTTTGAATCAAGGAGGATAGCTTTGTCATGTATCTCTGTCATTATTTTTCCCTTGCGGATGACGCAATTCTGGTAGAACTGATAGGCCTCTGCTTCATGGTAGGTCTGGATGCCGTGGAAGAGGTGAATCCAATTTTGAAAGCGAAACATTTCCTCGAACATGTCAAACTCCATCGAGTGGAGCCAGTCCAGGTCGAGTAGCTTTCCTTTTACCAAGTTGCAGGACTCGGCGGAGTCGTCAGCTGGTAGGGAGTAGACGGTAGAGTGAGTGTCGATCAGACCTAGTCGTGGAGCAGGAGATGGTGGGACAGACTCAGGGCGAGGACGGAGTCACTTTCTAGTAGAAGTAGTTGCCGTGTCAGAGTCCGTCTGGGTTGAAGAGTTGGTGGTGCTGCGCGGCTTGTCTTCAGCTGGTGTTGCCGTGACTATAGAGGATGGTGCAGGAACATGAACTTCAGGAGTGAGTTTCGAAGATGACTTAGCTCTAGATCAAAGGGTTCTTGTGGCTGGAGGTCTGGGGACATTAGATTTAGCACGGCAGGTTTTCTTTGGAGGAGGTGAGTTTTCAGGGGCAGCAGGTTGGGTTTCGAGGTCATGTACCTCTGTGGGTTCTTTAGCAGGGGAGTTGGGTTGTGTGTTTGGATTTTCTTGATTCGTGGGTGGAAGGGATCCAAACTGGAGTTTTGTCGGTGATTTTGTTATGGTGTCGGGGGTGGGTATGATCGGGGTGGTGGGTGGTGACGATTGTTTGGTTGGAGATGGGGTGTTTTTCGATCGTTGGGATGTCGTAGTGTTGACGATGGGGGTGGGTTCAGTTGACACGGTGGGTAAAGAGGTGGTGATGGGTTGGGTGTCGATGGACATGGCGGGGGCTACGGCGGTGGAGTCGGAGGTGGAGGTGGGTGTTTGTTTGGCTTGGAGAATGGTGAGTTTGTTGATGAGAGCTTGGAGAAGCTGTGGGTCATTTGGTAATTCAGCGTCGGAAAACATGGGGGTTTGCTTAGGGTTAGGGTTTGAAGCTATGGCAATCGGTGTTGATGGTAGTGGGCAAAGGTTGGAGAAGGCGAAGAGAGGCAATGAAATCGGGATGGGTAGGATTGGACGTGGGGAGTGAAAGATATTGACGTTGGAATATAGGCAGACGTGTTGTGTTAGGGTAGGTGTGGGCTGATTGGTTGAGCTGTGTTGTTGCGGATTACTGGGTGAAAATTTCACGGGTAGTTTTTCAAAAGGTAAGAACTCTTGTGTTTACGCCGGTGTTTTGTTTATTTGACAGACAGACTAGTTCATCAGACGTATTCATGCGGTTCACCCAGACATTAAAAAACAGGAGAAGGAGATACAACCTTAGCTAAGTCATATGGGTCATACCTAGTTGTGAACGTAGAGCTTCAAAAGGACCTCGTTGCAACGGTTTGGTGAATATGTGTGCCAGTTGATCTGAAGTAGGAACATATTCTAGTTGTATCTGCCCTTTTTCAATGCAATCCCGTAAGAAGTGGTGACGAATTTCAATGTGCTTTTTCCTCTGTATAGTGTAGCATCAACGGCAATTCCTTTTTCATCTAGATGTAGTTTCTCTGTTGCGGACATTGGAGTAGGAGTGGCTTTCGAATCCTGCATCTTGTATTTGAGTAGGAGCTCGTGAATGTATTTCTGTTGATGTATTTGAGTCCCATTCTCTTGTTGAATGAGTTGAAGACCTAAAAAGAATTTTAATTCTCCAAGAGCACTCATCTTAAACTCTTTACTCATGAGATCAAAAAAGAATGAGCATAACTCAGGAATAGTGAATCCATAAATTATATCGTCCATGTAGATTTGGACAATGAGTATGTCTTCACCTTTGGTGAGAGTGAAAAGAGTTTTGTCAACCTTACCTCGAATGAATCCATGGGACAGTAAGTAAGATGAAAGACGCTCATACCATGCCCGTGGTGCCTGCTTCAGGCCATATAATGCTTTATCTAACTTGTAGACATACTCCGGGTGGTGTGGGTCTTTGAATCCCGGTGGTTGAGCAACATAAACATCTTTGTCGATGTATCCATGTAGAAATGCAGTTTTTACATCCATTTGGTAGAGCTTCATACCTCGATGAGCCGCGTAGGCCACAGGTATTCGAATTGCCTCGATTCAAGCTACTGGAGCATAAGTCTCATCATAATCAATTCCTTCAGCTTGAGCGTATCCCTGAACTACTAGTCTATCTTTGTTACGAGAGATATTCACTTGATCATCTAACTTGTTGCGAAACACCCATTTGGTACCAATTGGTTTATGATTGGTTGGACAGGGAACAAGTCGCCAGACGGAATGCCTTTGCAGAGAGTGCAGTTCTTCTTGCATGGCGAGTATCCAGTCATGATCTTGTGGAGCTTGTTGGACATTCTTGGGTTCGATTGTGGATAGGAAGGCATTGAAGGCACAAAGATTCTGATGAATCTCACTACGTGTTTGAACGCCTTTAGAGGGATCACTTAGGATTTGAGTGATTGGGTGAGCGGAGGCTTGTTGAAATTTTCTTGCGGAGGTTGACGGAAGACTAGTCGAGGGATCTGGTGTTTGGTGATTGTTTGGTGTGGTTGTGGTTGTGGTTTGAGGAGGAGGTGGTGGATCATCTGTGGGGGTAGGTGAAGCATCCTTGAATGAGTCATCAGGGTCATCGTCACTGTCGGAGGATGAGTCTGTCGGAAGAGGTATTTGTGGTGCAGGGATGGTAGCTACTGGTATTTCAATGAAGGTAGTATCTGAGGCATCTTCATGGGGTGTATTTGAATTGTGCTCACTGTCACTAGAGTTAGAAACTTCTTCAAAACGGATATGTGGACTTTCTTCAAGACATGATGTGCGTTTATTGAGTACTTTATAAGCTCGACTATGGGATGAGTATCCAAGGCAGATTCCTTCATCACTTTTAGAAGCAAACTTGCCTAGATTATCTTTTCCATTATTGTGTATGAAACACTTGCATCCAAAGCGCCGTAGATGAGTTACTGAAGGAGGGCGACCTTTGATAATTTCATATGGGGTTTTGCCGATGAAGGGATGAATTGACACTCGATTCAAGATGTATGCTACAGTGTTGATAGCTTCTGCCCAGTATGAAGCTGGGAGGTTATTGTCAATGAGCATTGTTATTGCCATTTCTACCAAGGTGCGATTCTTTCGTTCTACTACTCCATTTTGTTGTGGAGTACGAGCAGCTGATGTTTGATGCATGATTCCCTTTGTCCTGCAAAATTCTGAAAACTGGAAATTGTAAAATTCTGTACCGTTGTCAGAACGAATTGTCTTGACAGGAGTGGACAGTCTGTTAGTAATCATTTTGAACAGAGTTTCAAATTCAGAAAATGTCTCCGACTTGTTCTTAAGAAAGAGTACCCATGTCAAGCGCGAATAGTCATCGACGATGACTAGAGCGTACTTCTTACCACTCTTGCTTTGAACACGCATTGGTCCACATAGATCCATGTGCTGCATGTCCAGTGGAGATGATGTAGACATTTCTGTTTTACCTGGAAAACTTGCACTCGAATGTTTCCCTTGTACGCACGCAGGACAGAGGGTGTCGATCTGGAAGAAGTTTGTCTGAGGAAGTCCGACTACAAGATTTTTGTTTTTGATTTTGTTGAGGAGTTTGCCGTGTGCATGACCTAAACGAAAGTGCCATAAGGAGATATTTTTGTCCTGTACACTGAGACAGAGAGTACCATCTAGGTTAGGGTTTTCAAGAGATAACTTGTAACGATTGTTTACCCTCACACCAGTGGCTTTTAGAAAACCTGTTTGCTCATCAAAGATTTTGCAGTCAGAGGCCGAAAAGAGAACAACATTAGAGAGATCACATATTTGAGAGATACTTAGAAGGCTGTGTCCAAGTCCATATACTAAATTAACATTTTCTATCTTAAAGAGAGAGGGATTACCGATGGTTCCAATACCAATGATTTCACCATGAGCATTGTCGCCGAAAGTGACCTTTCCCCCATGGTGTTGAGAGAGAGTCGTGAACTTGTCAGGGTCTCCTGTCATATGTCGTGAGCATCCACTATCTAGAAACCAAGAGTCATTGTCCACAGTCTCTCCCTATAAAACAATCAGATGTTAGACTTGGGAACCCAGGCGAACTTGGGTTCCCTCTTTGAAACAAAAGAGCTGTGAAAATTTCGTGCTTTAGACAGAGTATGTAAACGTTGCATATTGAAGGATAAATCTCTACCAAGCTTATGGCATGATGAGTGAATGTGCCCGTCGTAGCCACAATAGCCACATACTAATAAAGAAGGTAGATGAACATACTTCTTTTGACAACGAAATTTGTTTTCAAACTTTTCTTTTTGGAATTTTCTTCTTTGAAGATCGTTGGGTTTTGAGGCCATTTTCGGCAGATTAACTTTGCCTTTGTTTTTCAGCCAGTGAGGGGGACTCGATGAAGAGACTGGTTCCATCTGAGCCTTTTTAAGAGCGATATTCAGGGAATCGACCTCTTTCTCGAGTTGAACTTGTCTTTCTTTTGACTCACGGAGTTTGTTTTCAAAGAATTTTGGTTTTTGCATGGCAGCAACCTCACGAACAAAGGTAATTGGTTTGAAGAATTTTTTAGGGATTTTGAAATGATTTTTCTACAATGGGGAAACTTGGGTTTTTAAGGAACTGATGAGACTGTGGGCATTTCTTAACTCACTTTCAAGTTTCCCGACCTTTTCCTCAGACTTTTGCAACTTAAGGTGGTCGTTGTTGACATGACCTTTTAAAACATGAATTTCTTCGTAAAGAGAAGCTATCCTTTCTTGTTCTTTAGTTAATTCAAATTCAGGAAGATTGGGGTCTATATAGTAAGTAGATAAATCTAAAGAAGGAATAACACATGAGTCTGAGAAATATTCACTTACCTCTGAAGAGGGACTCTTGCATACCTGACTTTTATGAGCCATAAGGCATATTAAGCTTGATGTTTCAATCTCAGGTTCTTCTGAGTCAGAGTCTCCCCATGCTGAATTTGCCATCAGTGATGGTTGCTCACGATCATCTTTTTTCTTGAGTGGACAGTTGTTAGCGTAGTGCCCTGGCTTCAGGCATTTGAAGCATACTCGGTCTCCAGTTCCAGTATTGCCTTGCTGATTACGGTTGTAGGATTGATATTGTCGGTTTTGGTTTTGGCTGAACCTGTTTGGACTGTTCCTTTCTGATCGATCTCGCTTGAATTTCTTAAAGTTCTTGACCAGCATGGCCATATCTTCGAAGGTATTCGCTGATCCTTCCTCTATTATGCCGTCAATCAGAGTGTCCCGAAGCTGCTGGATTAAATCTTGATTTGTAGAGGTAGTCTCATAATGGAATGACTCGTTCTGGTGGGTTGATGTCTGACTGCGTGTAGTCTTCACCTGCAAAGCTTGATTCACGTTGGAATAAGAGACAGAATGGTTTGAGTGAGAAGCGTTACCTCTATTTTTGATATTCATCTTGTATTTGTTGATGGACTGAAGATAGGACCCCAAGTCAGTCAAAGTCCATTTTTCTAGGCTTTTGGAAGCCTTTGTAGAGATAACACTCTCGGTCCATTCTTCGCCCAGACTATCCAGAAATTTGTTGTTGATATTTTCATTTGACTCTCCAATCTGCAGCTCTTCCATAGTAGCAGTGAGTTCAGTGAATCTTGCAAGCATGTCGCTGAGGGATTCTCAGGCTTTCCCACAAAGTTTTCGTAGTCCATCTTCAGTTCTTGTATCTTGGACTTTCGAAGCTCAGTATTTCCTTCGTGAACAGCTCGAAGGTGATCCCAGATGTCTTTCGCTACCTTGATGTGATACACTCTTCTTCTTTCGGGTGGAGAGAGGGTAGTGTATATGACTCGTACGGCTTGGGTATTTAGCTCAACACATCTGCGCTCCTCAGCAGTATAGGAGCTTGGATCTTTCCCTTTAGGTAATGGGAAATTACCTTTCGTAACTACCGTCCAGAGTTGTTGATTGAGTGACTGGAGGTGTGACTCCATCTCGTTTTTCCACATGTTGTAGTTTGTGGAGGTTAGCTTTGGGTTCTCTACTTGCATTCTATTATTGTTGTTGGTATTTGAGATTTCCGCCATTTTGAGAGATTTGTCAGCCAACGCAGGCTCTGATACCACTTGAAGGGATCGGGGTGCTGACCGAGTAGGTCTGAGGTGTTAGTCTCAGACCAACTCTGCTTGAAGAATAAATGTGTGCAAAAAATAATAACGCGGAAGCTTTTGTTTAAACTTAACAAGATAGGATTCTGCTTGTATTGAAATTCAATGTGAATTACAACCTAGCTTCCTATCTTGGGATTCGACAGAGGTACTCTGTCTCATCCAACACTCGCTCTACTCTCGGCTTTGATGAATGTGTAACAAGGAGTAAAGGGAAGTGTTCTATGTGTGCTCTCTAGGTAATAAATACCTAAGCTAATTGACACTATCTCACTAAAATCCCTCAAAATACTTTCTCTCTCAAAGTGGTGTTTCTCTCTCTCTCTCTCAAAATAATCTAGAATGCACACTTAAACTAATTACAATCATATGCTTATATACTTGTTTAACTGCTTCCTAAATCTTCGGTGGAGTCTTCATGTAGCGGCTCCTTGATTTGTTTCCGCAAGTATCGGAGTTGTAGAGTTTGTTTGTGCTTCACGTTCTCACGTTGCACACACTCCCATGCATCTGAGATTTCCGCAACCACTCAGTATGTGTCACGCTTCTCGGCAAATAGGGACAAGTGAACAGGTGTTTCTGTAGAGGTACTCGAACTGGTAAGTTACGACGACGCCAAGTCTTTCTGCATCGCTACTTTGACTGAGGAGGCAATCATCTGCAAAACTTAAGTCTCCAACAGAATACTTCACCTAGGCATGTGACAAGCACTATGAGTGTACCCAAATACGGGATGTGGGACGACCGCACTCCGAAGGAGCTTGCGGGACTGACAAATGGTTTGTGAGTTAGTCGGGTAGGTGGTAACGTACCAATACGGTACCCCACGTATGTATACATGTAGTGTACGAAACACGGGAAGTAGTCAGCTCCGTTCTACGGACCATAAGGTAAATGCAAACCGAAGCAGTTGAATACCTCAAATGATTGAAGAACCCAGACGAGCTTACAAGCTAAAGGAGTCAAGAACTCACCCTAGGAGAACGATTAAGAGCTAGGAAGTGCGAGAAGCACTAGTAATTGACTAAAGACATTGAAGATGTCTCAAGAATTTGAAACAAAAGCATGAGATAGCTGGAATGGATACCCGGTCTAGACACAGTAAGGCAACGCCTAACCTGAACACACCAATGTTCAAAGAACAAAGTGAAATACCCAGAGTGATCATCGAAGGTACCGGAGGATACCAATCACCACCGAAGAAAAATACCAAACCAGTTGGAAACATAAGAGAAGTATCCATAGTCTACCCTAAGAATGGGAGACGCTATAGCCTAGACGGGACAATCTAAAATCCAAACCGCAACGCGGAGTAAATGGAACATACTCAAATGTTAGCCGGATGTAACGACATAATCAACAATACCCAGGAGCAATCTATAATGGGTATCAAGTCAACATAGTTGAACAAAGTATCGTAATAAGAGCACCAGAACTATAACAAACACTCGGTGAGAACACCGAAGGGATCCCACTAGCCAGGGGATACCCTAAATTAACAAGGATACCGATCAATATCGGAATACTTAAAGGGCCTCCAAGGAGTGGAAGCGTGATGCGATGACCTTATCATGGAGCCCAGTATTACCTCCAACCCAAATTACGGCCTACGGGGTAACACAATTACATTTGAACCACCTATAATTAGGGATGGCAACGGGTCGGGTTCGGATCGGGTGACGCTCCACCCGACCCATCACCCGCTTTTCACCCACATCACCCGACCCATCACCCACGAAGTCGTCACCCGTCACCCGCGGGTGATGCGGGTGAACCCGTCACCCGTTTTTTTTTCAGCAAGCTTTTTCAACCTTTTAACATCTATGAAAGCTCAATTTTTCAATAAAAACACATATTTTCTCAATAACAGTATAACACACACCACAATGTCAACAACATACTCAACATAAAGTATTAATCAAAATATTTCTAACAATCTCAACAAAACAAAAAAGCCCATCACATTTTGCCTCTAGTTTTTGAAATGTTCACAATATACTAGTACTACTCTAACTCTTGCAGTTGCACCAGCTTCAACTTCACTTCTTCCCATCTTCACAATCAATAAGCCAATAAGATCTGAGAAATCAAATGGAGAAAAGTTAGATGGTGGTTCAAGACAGCAGCGTATTCCAGACAGCAGTAGATTCAGTTTTGCAAGTCTAAACTGCACGTGGTGGTTCAATACAGTAGCTGGTTCAAGACATCAACAGGTTCAAGACAGCAGCTAGTTCAAAACAGCAACAGATTCAAGACAACAACTAGTTCAAAACAGCAACAGATTCAAGACAACAGCTAGTTCAAATTGTACTGAACTATTTTTGTTTTCACTAGACCATTATTTATAAGCAATACGATAAAACACTAAATAAAGAATCTGTAGATTTGTATTGAAAATACATACTAAAGGTAAAAAAATCTTAACATGATGTTGCATTGACACTTCACCAAGATTTTGAAATGATAAAAGCAGTACAAACATGAACGAGCTGCTACTGAACAAAAAAAAAGACATGACCGAACTGCTAACAAGGTCCCACTATCAAGGAAAATGACATTATAAGTGTCGATTGAAGTTGAAATTAAAAATCCTCCTTATTCTGTTCTATTTCATCATGGAAATATAAAAATTCACACCAGCTAGTAAGGAAGTCTAACTGATTGCAAACGCAAGGGAGAAGAAATGGAAAATTAGTTCACAGCAGTCAAGTTCACAACAAATGGCAAGCGCGAGCTTACCCAAGAAATAGCTAGACACTAGCTTTTGGATTCTGGAAACAGATGAACTAAACTACTGCTATAATGCTTATCGTTTGACTCACAAGGTGCGATAGAAGAAATCAAAAACTTCCTTCGTAGTAGTCACCAGAGAGAATAAGATAACGTCGAGTATATTACCGGTTTCAGCCCCTCTTTCACTCTGGTGTGTGAACCAGGATTGGACACCTCGGAAGTACAAGCAATAATTGATACAAAAATTGAAAGATAGTAATTCATATATATTGTAATACCTATAAGAGATAGACAATTACCTCAAATGAAATCCACAAAATCTTCATCTGAATAATGATCCTATCAAGGAAAGAAACATTATTAGTATAGGATTGTGTATTAATTAAGAAAAATAAAGACATTGTTAAAGCTATATATATGTATGAATAATTATTACTGAACCCACAAGATGATCCATGCAAACAAACTGAATCACGTGCAAATAAAATTCATGCATTCATTTCAATCAAAGCATGAAAACTACTAAATAAATTTAACAATAAACATAAGAGTTTTGAGCAAAATACATTACCGATTGCAGAATGACCGTCTCCACTCTTCAGCCCCGTTTTATGGTGAGCAAATGTAAGAAACCAGACAGCAGTTGCACAAATTTATATCTGTGTGCATACAAAAGAAGTAATTATTCACTTTTCCTACTTGTTGCCCAATAAAACTAGTGTATCATATGCTAGAATAATTTTATCATCAATCAGTCATCCCTAGCTTTAACTAGATATCCAACACAAAAGAAAAAAATATATGAACACACATGGCCACATTAAAAGAAAAAAAAGGAATTCACGTTTGTGGATGCAACAAGCATGAGAAAATCAGGTTTTAGTGGAGCATCAAATTAGCGTTACATTTGTTTCTGGTCACTATGAATATAAGACTTCTCACAATACTCTGCAACGGAGTAAAGCTGTGGTCTTAAGTTCTTCAGTTCCTGCAAAACCCAGATTAAGCTATAATTAGCAGAAAAACAAGGGAATGAGTATGAGTTAGATTGACTGCACATAAACATGAGTAATTTAACTTCAAAAACTAAACCCACCACCGCCAACATTGATTAAAAAACTAGCTTAATTGATGACCACTATTAGCTTTTAATTGCTTGAGGCAATTGGTTTACAACAAATGTATAGTGTTCATCAAACTTCCCATTATTATAGAAATCTTACTCTTGCGTTTGACCCCAGTTCATTTCTACTGAATCCTATAACAGCAATAAGGAAGACTATCTAGCAGCACAAAAGACATTAATTACTTGGAAAAATTCGAGACCAAGAGATGGAGAATCTATAAGCATCCATCTCCATATTCTTCATTAAATCTATATCTTCCTGTCATCAAGAGAAGAACACAGTCCAAAGTGTAAGTATTACATGCACTATTAATTAATATATTGAGTTAAAAACATCATTTTCCGATTGGTAGTACTATATAATTAGAGAGATCTATATGTCAACGAGAAATTAATTAATTAGCTAGATTTCGTAAAAATGTTGACAATCAATAACAAATTAATCTTTGGAAGTTGTATGGATGACCTTATAGCGATGATATTCGTCAACAGCAACATCTGCATTGCTGAAATCTAACACCTTTCCTGCAGATGCAACAACATGTAATATGTATGGGTTCCATGACTAAATATTGTAGTGTAAAACATGTGTCGCGTGCATTAAACATTTAATTAATTAAGCGTACATCATATAGTATAGAAGAAACATACCAAAAGTATGAGCAAATTTATCCCAGATACATGGGTCTCGTCCATCCTCTTTTACTGCTCCTTCGTACTGCATGCATCAAGAGAGGCCGGCATTAACAGTAATTATAGTCTTTTACAGAGTATTCAATGCACGAATGAAGGCCTAACATACCAATCAATGATTTCGGATGAACATAGCATAATAATTCTCAATTAGAACACTAGCTTCACTAGTGGAAACCTGCAGCTTCGTAAATGCTTGTGGAAATCCACAAACTTCCAGTTTATGAAAATACATGTATATATAACCCATCAATCGCCAAAAAAATTAACCCATCAATCTCCAGAAAAGTGAGTTCAAGTATATTACCTATCTGTTTACAATTGCAGAGCGACAGACACTCAATTACTCTGACTCAGTTAGGGATGCGAGATGCAGTGCAGCTTGTTCACCGGTGAAGGAAAGTGGGTAATGGTGAGTTGGTGACTGGTGATGAGTGAGGGTGAGCGAGATTGGCAATGAATCAGTGGTGAAGACTGAAGAGAACGATAATGAAGAAGAAGAAGCAAAGCGCTGTGTCTGTCGGGGGAGGGTGAAACGAAAGCGGATGAATTGAAGAATCGCTTAGGGAGTTAGGGTTGCTGCTTGCTAATTTCTATCGTGTAAACTAAAGGCTAAAGCGGCACCGTATTTGGGTTTATTAGAAAATTGCCATATGAAAATTAATTTTTTTTTATTTAATATAAGATGCGGGTGACGGGTCGGGTGATCGGGTCGGGTAACCGGGTGAAAAAAGTTCACCCGACCCGACCCGTCACCCACACCCGTTTCACCCGTCACCCGTTTTTCACCCGTTTTTTTGGATTTTCACCCGTTTTTGCGGGTCGGGTGATCGGGTGAAACGGGCACCCGTCACCCATTGCCATCCCTACCTATAATGAGCAGAGCTTTAGGTAACATGGTTAGTAAGCCATGAACCACTACAATACGGAGATATAACAGTTGCAGAACCTAATGAGAATCATAAAAAAAAGGGGTAATAACTAATAAGAGAGGAAACCACTCGTTATCAGCGAATGTCTGAAAGCATACCCCTTCTAAAACTACTAATGTAGGGAAGCTTGAGCATACAATTATCGCCAAGCAATGTGAGATAGGCTTGATGGCAATCATTGGAAACCGAGGAGTAATCGGTTAAGAAGAAATATGTGTAGTATGAACCAAAAGTGTAAAAACCAATAAAGCTCAAGGAGCTCAGAGATATAAAAGAATGTTATTTGCTATAACCAGCTAAGTAAATGGCGAACCATTGTCTAATGGTAGAGATACATGAGCGGAAGCTAATGAAATAGCGGATGCCATGGAAACCGAAGTTGTAAACAAATACGAACATGGTGCGTAACAAGCGACCAATACATATGAATAAGTCATACATTGAGATGGACTTGTTGAATAAAGATGGTAGACAGACCGAGAAATAAGGAAACAATATGTATTCCTATTGCAATCGCATGAGTGATTTACCGCCAAGAGTTTACGCCTCTACACTCTGTAGGACTGAGTGTTTTAGTATTGCACTTGTGCAGTAATGATCGAGTGAGATAGCTAGGAAGTTGGGAAGATGACAATTGTGGTAAAAGGTAGAAGGACACGTATGAAGTCATAAGGACCAAAGCATAGAAAATGCAAGGTCAAAATTCAGAAGCTACTGACAATAGAGGAAGCACTACAACTAAGTAGCGGCTCAACCTCAACCGACAATATGTCGGGAGAATCAGGTGAATAATCACCCAAGTACACAATAGTATGTACATTGATTCCAGAGAGCTGGATAGAAAACATATAACTCATTGAGTTCGCCCACGGTAAACGAATACCACGCATGATTGAGGAACATTATTCCCAAGATAAAAAGGGATAAAAGGATATTGTATAACACATTAAGGATATCAGGGTCACGCAGCAGAAGCTAATGTGCCCAAATTCTAAGGTTTAATACACCTAGTGAATGAATGGATAATTATCTTCACCTTGAAGCCTCTAAGGCTAGAGCCAAACCCGGTTAAGAGTTAAACAAACTCCGATGAAAATTCTTGGTGCGGGGACTAACCAACATTATGGTTAAGACCCTTTCACCAGAATACATTGTATAATAGACTGCATGGAAGTTCAACCACTCCATGACGGCTGAACGCCTTAGACCAATGCCAATGTTGACACATGGTATATTACGTGGGCGTAATCCCTTTTTAAGGGGGTAGGGCGAAAACCGCGAAATGTATGTTTTACGTGATAGGGCGTAAACTACAATGCGCATAGCGCAAAAGAATTTGTTGTGATGATTGGTACTTATGTTACATAAACATATGTATCCATTCATAATGTAATTAGGGTTGGGTGTCAAATTTGAAGTGGAAGGAGTATTGATTGTGAGAGATTTAAGGTGAATGGAGTAGAAAAACTTCATGGGGGAATGAGAACCCCGGTTGGTAATAATTTGGGAGGTGAGTATGTTTGAGGAAATTGATGAGTATAAATCGGTATGAAACCGATGTTGAACCTAGTGGGAAGCGAGTCCCCTAGGTAATTTGAGTTGGTTGTATTTGTGAATAATTTGAGGATAGGAATTGATTTGACTTGTGAACGATTTGAGGATAGAAGAACTAATTGGGAAACTAACTTTTGAAATTCTTGGGTATAGAAGTTGAAGATAGGTTGAGTAATAATGAATGAGATGAGTAGTAAATGAGTAAATGGATTCTAGAAATTGGTAAATGTATGGTTGTATGATTATGACTAGAAAGATTAAGAAGATAGAAAATGAAGTTAATGATTGACTATTTGATTGGGTGAATTGGGGTGGGAGGTGGAACTTGGTTTGCTAGCGATCAAGGGAAGCCGAACACCAAAGTGGGGTGGATGGATAGTTCAACACCAATGCTGATCACATTGGGATTGAATGACTCTTGAAGCTCCGTATAAGTGGCCACAAGTAATCACACTAGTAATAGGTGAAACTAACAAAAATTAGAATTTGGAGTTGCATTGAAGTTTTCAAAATGAATTTCCAAATTGGTTTTGGTATAAATGATTTTCTTCAAACTTGAGAATGAGGATTGGTTTTGAAACCACTCCCACGGGCGCTAGTGGATCTTTCATGGCTAGGCACGGGTATCCGGTTGAACCATGGAGGTGAAGCTGGTTGTGAGTCGGTGGAAGTGATGATTAGTTTTGAAACCGCTGTCACCCGCCGTGGCTGCGGCCTTAAGTCTTGATGGCCAGTTGAACGGTGGGCGTGTGTTTTGTATTTGTCCAAGGGCCGCCGGATATGAGTAGTCCGGTCAGGGAAGAGTACCAACTTTGGAGCCTAAGGATTCTCTAGAGGTGCAAATGAATTTGATCAGAACCAAAGGACCGTAGAGCCAGAAAGAGTAAGTGCTCAATGTCATGACGGCCGTGAACCAGAGAGCGTAAGTGTTCAAATGTGACCAGTACCTGAGGGATCACTCGATATGGGGGAGGACTTAGTGCCTAATTGTCTGCGGATGGACACCCATTGAGAGATTGGACAAAGGATATTTTTGGTTGCTATGCATGCTTGACATGCTGTGTGTAGGTGTGGTATGTGTTCAGTCAGAAATGAGAATTTGTCAGGTTATATAGAGTTTATAACCCTTGTGTTGGGTATTTTGGTGACTAACAACCCTAGACTCACTAACTTTGTGGGCAAAGTTCTTTAAGGGGGGTAGGTTGAAATACCCCGAGCTTAATTAGGGTGATTAAATTACTCTAATATAATATTTAGGGCCTATTAGTGCCTAATAAATCTTGTTAAGGAAAATAAACCCAAAAGAAAAGAGAAAACGCTTAAAAAGCAAAAAACGCTAAAATGAGCGTTAAGTGACCCTAGGAGGAATACAACCTTAAAAAGGGTATTGGATGGATTCCAAAGGCTTAATGATACTTAAATAATATATGGGAACAATTACCGAAGAAAATAGACCCAAATAACGAGTTAAAATGCTAATAAAGCTTTAGCGCACGTTTTTCAAGAAAACCCGAAAACGTGACTTTGAGTGGTCAAATGAACCCGTAAAAGTTATAGTTCATTAAATAACTATAAATAAACATTAATGGGAGCTTAATAGCCATTAAAATTAAAGAAACAAGAAAATTCCGGAAAACGGGCCCGGTTAGTGAATAGTGCTAAAATCGGGTAAATTAACGAGCGTTTTTGGTAAAAGACGAAAACCGCTCCAGCTTGTAAATGTAAGGGGCCGGTTTTTTTATACAGCAAGGCAGCCCAATATACTAGTAAATAAGCTAGAAAGGAAAAGAAAGAAAGAAAAGAAAAAGCAAAAAAGTACAAAAGCTACCTTTCCCTCTCTCTCCTCCCTCACTTTCTTTTTCCTCTTCTTTTTCCTCCCTCTCTTTCTCCCAGCTGGTTCCCCCTCCTCCTTGCTGCCGATTTGAGTTCTTCAACCAGCCAACAATGGCTCCCTCACTTCCTCTTCATGCCCAAGCTCCATTTGAGCTTCAAATCAAAAATAAATTACATATTTGAACTCCCCTCATCATTCTCTATCTTCCTCTATTTTCAAAATCTGAAAATGGTGAAGTTCATCTCCATGGGTTTTCCCCATTTGAAGATAAAATAGCATCAATGGGTAGCTTGGAGTCTCCTCTCTCTCCTAAGGTAAAAATATTCATGAAAAACTCATTTTCCTCCTCTTGTGTTGGCCGATTTTGCCCATCCTCATACCTTGTTTTCTTCTTGTTTTGGAGCTACATTTCAACCCTCCAATGGTGGAATAATCCCCTTCTTGATTCAAGGGTGAGAACCCCTCTTACAAAGCTCCAAAAGGTAAACCCTAACTATGATGTTCTAAACCTTGCATTGAATTTGTGTTATCCTAAGGGTTAGAATTTTAATTGTGTGCTTTTTGTGTAATTTGGATGTGGGATGGAGTTTGGTAACTCCATCACCTATGTGACCGAAATTGAGAAGAGGAGGAGCAAGAGGAGAATTCAAAAGAGAAACTTGTGAAAATGAGGTAAGAAAACTACCTTAATAACTATCTTGATTGTATAAGAACTTGGGGTGGGTTAAATTGATTAATGAACCCAAAATATGAAAAAAATGATGTGTTTAGTTGATTTTGAGAGAGCTTGTGAATTGTTGGTTTGAATTGAGGGCCTTGGAGCCAAATGATTTGAGTTTGTGGTTATATTATGGTTTAGTAAGATTGTTGAGCTATATTGTTGTTGGAAGAGGTTTGGTGGATTTTGATTTGGTATTGTGTGCTGGTAGGACCCTATAAGGGTGTGGCTAGATTAGGAATGAAATTGGTGAGAGTTGATGATTTGGGATATGTTAGGTTTATGGGGAGGTTATGGCAAAATTTTGGTAGAAAAGTAAGTGTTTCAAGATGACTTAGTGTATTGGAGAATCTAGGTGTTTGTAGTGTTGTTTAGAGTTGAGTGATAGCCTTGAAATGGCATTTGGAGAACTAGAGGAAAGGAGGTAAAAATCTGTAGCAAATAGGTATTGAAATGCTTTGGATAAGCTAGGAAAGAAATGGTGTTTATAACGTGTGAAACAAGAAGTGAACTTGGGTTTAGAGGATGCAATTGTCTAGGAATGACTTGTAATGGTCATTGATGCATTTGGTGAAGTTGGTAGGATGTAAAAACTAGCGAGAAAAAGTTAGAATTGCAAAAGAGTGCAAAATGCAAAATGTGAGAAATTGAATTTGTGGAATTTGAGCAAGAATTGGGTAGTGGATTTTACCAATGATTTGGAGTGGTTAAAGGAGTGTTTTGAGGTGTTTAATTATGTAGGAAACTTGTGGAAATTTTATGGAATGATTAGGGGTGGATTAAGGGTTGATTTGGGGTTGAAAAATGACCTTAATAGTAGTTTTTAGCTGGGTCCGGAACTTAGGATATGTATCAAGTCCCGCACAGAATTGAAAAATAGGTCAAGAGTTCACCCAGGCATTGGTCTGGGACCTAGGTCCAGGACCAAGTCCCGAACCACAAGCAAAATATGGCCGAGATTGATTTTCTATATTGGTCCGGACCAGGTCCCGGACCACCCCCAGAAATGCATAAAAAGTGTTTTAAAGTGCCTAGAACATGGGGGATTGGATGGTATTAGTTTTAGGAGTTGTTTAGGAGTTGTTTGGTGACCTTTAAAGGTCCTAAGAAGTATAAACAAGTGTTGGAAGTGAGTGAGTAAGTTGTGAGTTTAAGAACATTAAGTTAAACCAAAATAACGGGATAACGGGGTAAGTACGGGAGTAGCAATTATGCACCTACCGTAGTGTTTAAATATTAATTGAATCATTTGACATGTAAATAGTGGTTCAAGAGTAAGACATAAGGAACGAGTGTGAACCGAGGAACGCAAGAACACCTGGTAAAGTTAACCCCGGTGAAAGGTATGATTTCCTCATGCTCTGTATCCTAACTTGGTTACCCCGATTTGTGTGCTTGTTTGATTGTGTGATCACCTAACAAGATAAATGCACGAATCGGATTGTTTGTACTTGTTGGTGCTTGTATTGTGTTGTTGCTTGTTGGTTTGTAATTTGCATCGAAGTTTGTATAATTCATGAAATGTGAATTTGAATGAATTGTTTGAATGTCGAATGTGTATGGTAGTGCGACTCATAGTTGAGTCTTGTGTGAGTAGAGACTTGTAGGAAGAGTCAAGTGCGAACTAATAAAAGGTGGAAACACACTACAACTATCGAACCAATACACGGTAACATAAACCTACAAATTCACTAGAACGTGAGAAAGTATACGGGAGTAGTAATCTCCCGATAACGGTTAGAGAACCAAATTGATTTAATCCACACAATAATTAATAGTAGAAGTATATGAGTAACCTCTACTAGAGGACTTGATAATTGTTCAAACAATGAACCGTGAGTAAGTAAAGAATGGTAAGGGATCACCAAACCCCTTGGAAAGATAGTCAAACCCCAATGAGAGGAACCGACTAAAATAAGCAATGTCACGAACTTGAGAGTATTCGATAAGTTGGGTAAAACCTTAATTCTTGGAATACTAGACATTGAGGAAATTCCCTAAGCCAATAGATGTTATCGAGAGAGATGCTTCTAGGCTAATCCTTGAGATTGTGAATTGACTCCGAGAGTGGAGTTTTGGGAATTTGAGTAGTCCGGTAGAGAACTGGACATTGGTGGACTTGAGGAGCTATATGCTTAGCCCCTTTTGTATTTGTAAGCCCGGTGGTGGGTCTTGTGTATGACCCTGCCCGGAGGTCATGAGAATGACTTAACATTTTCCTTGAGTATTGAGTATTGCTTTGAGAACCTGAGTATTGGAGTATTGAGTTGAGCATGTGAACATTGAGAATTGAGTTGTTACTTGAGAGGCTTGAGAACTTAAGTATGAGTGCAGAAATGAGTTGAGTATTTGTAGAACTTGTTGAGTTTGTGAGTAAGGGTACCCAAGAGAGTGGATAAGGCAATGAGTAATTGAGTAAGGCATAGTGAGGTAGTAACCCTCAAGCCTAAGTAAAGAACATATTAAACTAACCTCTTGATGTGTGTGTTAGTGTTTGTGTTCCTCGTTGAACCTTGAATGTGTTAAAATACATATATAATGTATTGTTGTACTGCATGCTGTTTGAACTAAAATGAACCGCATGCTCTCGACCAAATAGTCGGCATACCCTCGCTAGTACGCGGGGTATGCGGAAGTCATATGCAGCAATTTTGCTGAGCCCCTTGGGGGCGATGTTTTTATTTTCCAGGTACAATGAAGCCGGTCACCGTTCGAGAGTAGGACGGGGTTGGGATTAAGCAAGGGTAGTTGTTAATTAATTGTATTGTTGTATTATGGAATTGTAAGACCGAAAGGTCATTAATAATGTTGGGAATTGTAGTTACTCGGTATAGTATTAAATGGAGATTGTATTGTTTACCATGGGAGTGAAGGTTGTATTTGGTTTGTGATTTGGTAAGGGAACGAAATGTATCATTTGGATAGTGAACTCGGTAAAGACCCATCAGACTGATATTGTGAATGTTGTTGTATTTGATTTGTTGTGTTGTGTTGGCCTTGTTAGTCACGTGGGTGACTAACGGCATTGTAATACCCGCCGTTGGTAGTTAGATTCTGCTGCTTGAGTTGGTAATTGAGACGGGTTAGCAGATAATGGTGTGATTACCGGTAGGGGTGTTACAGTTTTAAAGACTTTAGTGATGAAGGATCAATTTATTAGTGGACTAATTGATGAATTTTATGTCTTTACAAATGTATATTTTATTTTATAGAACTTAATAATTTTATATAAAATACTAAGATTTATTTTTAACATTTAATGCTATAATGTAAATTTTCATATTACTTTGTTAACCCTGAAGGATTTTTATCTTTTTTCTGATGGTCAAACGATTATAATGACATTTCATGAATTTAGAGCAAAATATGGTAACATTTGACAACTTTTCATTTTTTATGTGGCATTTCATAAAAGATTATTCTTGACTACAAGTATATGTAGTTATTTTTGGCTACATTTAAAATTGTACAATTTGTATAGTGTAAAAGTACAGGTTGTAAGCTTCTTGTACAGTTTAAGAAGTTAGTATGTACATCTAGTAGAATTTCACTAATATTATAATTCAATGTATAATTTTACATATACATCCGTACACTTTTTATTTACTAACTGTACAGTATTTATAGAACAAATGTACATGTATGTAGCCATCTATAGCTACATTTGGATGTAACCAAGAAAATACCTTTCATAAATTAGCAAAAAAATATAATAGTATTTCATAAAATTTCCCAAAAGAAAATTGTAAAGCCTTTCTCTTGTAAACAATCATATTTTTTGTTTTTGATGTTTTTTCTTATTTATCTTTTCTCATGGCTAAAACTTTTTTTTTATAATATTTTCTAAATTAATAATTTTTGCTATCATACTTTTAAAAAAACATTTACACTCTTTTTGTGTCATGGTAGATCTACTTCTTTCCCACCCAATCACATTTCTATTTTCTTTTTTCTTTGTAGTTTTTTCCAACTTCATGTATTGATTTATGTTGATCAAACCTTAGAATCTGTTTGGCATGGTTGTTTTGCACCATATTTGGTTACTTGTTTTGTGCTGATATATTTGTAGGCATATTTGTAGTTGTTTTAAAAAAAGTTAGTTGAGTTAGTTATGTGCAGTACATTTACCATTTTCTGTCTACAACTATTAAAAAATATAAGTAAGAAATTAAAAAATAAAAATATGATCATTTTAATTAGTTAAATTTATTACTACTAAATACATCATAAACCACTATTTGATCGTAGTTCAACATGTAATGTATATTAATATGTTTCCATTTTCATGGGCCCTGTTATATTTTAGATAAAGTTCATTAGTTAATAGTTTATATAAAAATATAAGTAAGACACTATAAAATAAAAATATGATAATTAATTAGTTAACTTTATTACTGGATACATCAAAAACTACTATTTGATCATAATTCATCATGCAATGTATATTAATATTTTTCAATTTTTAGGGCTCTGTTATATTTTTAGTTAAAGTTAATTAGTTAATAGTTTATATAAAAATATTTTAGCAAGAAATTATAAAATAAAAATATGATAATTGATTAGTTAACTTTATTACTGTTTACATCAAAACTATTGTTTGATCATAATTCAACATGTAATGTATATTAGTATGTTTCCATTTTCGGGGGCCCTATATATTTTTAGCTAAAGTTAATCAGTTAATAGATTATAAAAAATATAACTAAGAAATTATATAATAAAGTATGATAATTAATTAGTTAAATGTATTGTTGTATACAACATATAACACAATAAACTATTTAAAAGTAAAAAAATATGGCTTAAGTATTATTGTATGTGATAGGATCGAAGTACTGACTGAGTAGTTATGAATTGTTAAATTCAAAGAGACTTGTTCTTGATTGAATTGATTGAAATATGGAAGACGTACAAGAATAGAAATCTTGTATTGAGAATTCAAAATAAATTTACAAAACTAGTAATCTATACTTGGGGTTAGACAAAATGACTCTGCCTAACTCCTACAAAACTCTCTAAAGTTTGATCAACATTGAGTATGGAGAGTTTTGTCCCAATATAAGCAAAGATCTATCTTTAAATGTAAAAGAAACTAACTAGAACCTCAAAAGCGATCTCTCTAAATGCATAATACACTCTATATGTAAATAAGATAACCGTCTAAGTCCACACAGAATACTAATGCTCTCTTATTTTCAAAATACAATTAAAGAGTCTAATGTCTTCCACTAAGTGAGTAGAGATACCTCATGATCATTTTTCCCATGTTCCTATTTTTGTTTAAATACAGAAATAGTTGCCCAGATTTAATTCCTTAACTGCTTCGTGTAAGACTTAGTCAATGAGGTGGTTATACTCTATGTTTTGATATTCGCACCCTCGTCTGCGTAAAGGTACTCATTGTTAGTGCTCGACTCGCTCTGTTATGACGATCTTGTTATAGGCTAGAAGAACGAGTCTGCCTGTAACACCCCAACTACAAACTTAACAATAAACAGAAACTGCAGCGGAAATTCATAACTTAAACATTAACTAAAACGGGATGGTGTTACACGCCATTAGCCACCCACGTGGCTAACCAGGCTGAATACGTACATGTGTATCGGTCTGATGGACACAGACTCCCGAGCATTAGTTTCTAACTTCCACATACATATAAACTAACAATACCGAGTGTATATATACAAACCATCACTGTAATTCTGACGCTACCAAATAAATGACCACGGGAGCACAGGCGCATCCCGGGTCTATTATCCAAAAGATACAAAAGTATTTCATTACATCTAGGAGCTAAAGCCACTCCGCTTCTTCAATCCTCATCCTACAAAATGAAATATGGTGCCCTAGAGGGGCTCAGCAACCCATGGTTGGTATGATTAACGTGTAGCCCGTCGGCTACCGGGATACACGCAACTAATTGTCATGATAACATGGCATTAATTTAACATAACATACATAAGCCTAGCAATTATGAATTGCATAGCAATAACAACCTACAACATAGCGGGAACATTTCGCTTTAGGAAATGAACCAAACAGTAGTTAGTCAAATTGGTAGCCTAGAGAAAGATTTCAATCTTATGTTAAGCTTGTTACATAACTCGTTACCGTTCTGTTTGTCGAACGGATAACTTAACCCAAAGGTGTGTCGAATATAGTGATCCAAGCACACCTTATACATAATCCCCCTAGCCCGATCAAAAGTCAGGTAGGTAAGCCTTGGTTAGGCTTACATGTGATTATAGTCCAAGAAGGAGAACAACCATAACATAATGAGGGTCGAATCTGATTCAGATATCAACTCCCGAACATACACGCGCGACCGTAACAACCGGATTCCTCACCCCCCGGTTATACTCTTGTTAGTAGTCCCATTATGGGGACTTAACACAATGAATCACAAGTATGTTTTGGTCCAGTTAGGCACACAAGGGTGATGGGATACACTTTAACAACACAACCACAACTAACACATACATAGTCGTAGTTAGAATGTTCCCTAGATTGAAACGTTAAAATCGAGTACCGCTCTCTTACGTATCATAGCTTGGTTAACTAAGGGGTTAGCACGTATTCGAGGTTAACGACACTGGTACTCACACGCCACAATAATAACAATGACTGTAAACTCATTTCATGATTAAGTCTTACAAAGTCATAAACATTTAGAAAACAAACAAACACACAAGCCGGTGTAACTAGTAGCAAAAAGACTGCAAGAAAACCATACCTTGGTCCCTGATGCGTTTGAGTTCCACCGAATGCAACTCCTATACATAATTAATAATGTCGGTTAATTACCTTATTTAGCTTCTGATTAACTAAGTGTTTTACATGGTTATATGACATGTTTTCACACTTTAATTTCCACTTAATTATCCACCATATACCCACCAGGGTTTACTACATATGCCACATTTTCTTTTCTGTTTTTTTTAACAAGGCCGACCGACCTTGAAAGCTAGGTCCCAAGGTCAGTCGGAACGAGAACACTTTGCCGTTTGAAAATTTTACCCCGACCGACCTTGCTAAGTTCGGTCCCAAGGTCGGTCCATTCCATAAACATTTCTGTTTGCAAAATTTAAGCCCGACTGACCTTGCTAAGGTCGGTCCTAAGGTCGGTCCATTCTAGAGTGTAACACCCCTACTACGCACATAACTATACTTGGAATCGCAGCGGAAAATAAACAACTAAACGATAACTAAACGGTTGGTGCTACAATGCCGTCAACCACCCACGTGGCTAACAAGGCTGAATAAATACAATTGTACCGGTCTGATGATCAGACTCCCGAGCATAGAACTAACAACCATAATATAACAATTTAATACCGAGTATTTACAAAATCCTTCACTGTATACTTCACTGTAAACCGTCACCAACAAGTATATAATACGCCACGGGTGCACAGGCGCAACCCGGGCAAACATCCAAAAGTACTTCAAAAGTAAACTACTCTCTAGGACCTAGAGCCACTCTGCCTCTTCGATCCTCATCCTGCAATAAAAATATGGAGCCCCCGAGGGGGTCAGCACCTTTGCTGGTATGGCTAACGCGCAGCCCATCGGCTACCGGGATACGCGCAACCAATTGTCATGATGACATGATATATATTTTAAAACACACAACATATCATATATAACATAACACAGGGTATTACACACATAACACACATCACACATACAGTTCCTTTTAGGAAGAGAACCAACACAGTTAGTCCCCATTGAGAGCTTCGAGAATGTTGCCACGCTCATACTTAGCTCGTTACAACTCGTTACCGTCCGGTTAGATTGAACGGTTAACTTAACACAAGGTGCCCGGATATAGTGATCCAAGCACACCGAAACAAAACACATAGTATGCCCCTGTGGCCCGACGTGAGTCAGTAAAGCCTTGGTTAAGCTAAAGGGAAGGTTAGAAACCAAATTGGAAACTTAACCATAACATACAGAGAGAATCGAACCGGTTATGACATCGACTCCCATACTCACACGCGTGGCCGGAACAGACCGGACTCCTCACTTCCCCCGTTAGCCCATATTAGTAGTTCAACATTGAGCACAACAACATTTCACAATAATAGGTCAAGTCTTGCTAGACACTCACATGGGAAGAGAGAGCCATAATTAACAACATAATAATATTTAACAACTGTAAACTCTTTACATGGTTTAATCTTACAAAGTCATAAACACACAGAAAAACAACAACACACAAGCCGGTGTAAACCGGTAGGCAACAGACTGCAAGAAAACCATACCTTGGTCCTTGCCTCGACTGATTTCCACCTTGAGAGAATCCTAAACACATTAGTAATGTCGGTTAATTATTTATTTGACTTCAAACTTACTAAGTATTTAACATGATTGTATGACATGTTTTAATGCCTATCTTACCCTAGGTTACCTTCATTATACACCCTAGGGTTAACTACATAAGTCACATTCTTTTCTGTTTTTTTTTTTACAAGTTTTGGTCCGACCGACCCACCGTCCGACCCACAACTGGGTCGGACCCTCCCAGTGGTTTTCGGGTCTGAAGAATCTTACCTTGACCGACCCATGTCCGACCCAACCTTCTGGGTCGGTCCATTACAGAAGCCCTTTTACCTCCTTATAATCATGCCCGTCCGACCCACGTCCGACTCACTCGACTGGGTCGGACCATGTGCGAACATTTCCTTCCTTTGAAACTTGACCGACCGACCCATGTCCGACCCACCCTTTTGGGTCGGACCATCACCGAACACTTCCCTAACATCTAACAGAGGCTCGACCGACCCAAAACTGGGTCGGACCCCTGGGTCGGTCGCCTTCTAAACTTACTCAAACTTTGCCAATTCTTCACCAAACTTCTCCTAAGGCCTCTTAATGTTTTCAAACATTTGGTAACCTTATATCCATACAACATCCATGAAGCTCATTTTCTAACTCCTTAAACCATTTACTTATTTCTTGTAAAATTCCTTAACACTTATGTTATTTTATACTAGGTTCCTAGATGGTGTTTCTCACCTAAGGTAACTACTATCCCAAAACACTTTCTCCTTGTTTTAACATCATCTCCCAAGCACCATCTCTCACAACTAACTCCTTATATCATTACTTCAAATCCTTTTTCAAGTTCATACATTCTCCTTAGTTTACCAAAGTTTGCCTAAGTCTTTACCTAAGTCCAAAATGACTTTGGTACATACTAAAACCTCAAGATCATGCCTAAGTCCTAATTACACTCTAGAACACTTCCTAGTTCATCAAAATTCCTTTACAACATCATGAACTCCTTATGCATTTTCTAAATTTCGACATAGTTTCTCCTAGCATTTGTTACACCTTAGCACATCATTTTCATCATTAATCATCCTAGAACACTAAGAACACCAAGAACACTTTCTTACACAACTTCACCAAATTCACACTACATCACAATATGGTGCATAACTTAAATTGCATGGCACTTAGGCCCTTAAAATGCATGGCTCTTAGGCCCCTAAAGTGCTTAAATCATAAACACTGAATTTCCACAATACATATGCCTTTAACCTGCAAATACACTCAACACACATATGCCTTTTACTAAGCTCTTGAGAACACTTTACTAAGTCATTCCCCATTGGCTCTTTAGGTAGTTTTAATAAGCATTTATAAGCTCATTTCTCCTAAGGAATTAAAATAGCATTAGGTTAGTAGATTTACCTCTTTTGCAAAATAACTTCTTTCTTGTTTCCTTAGAAACCAATAGAGTACTTGATTCTTTGACAAGTTCTAAACAATATACAAACTTTATAATGAGTATTCAAGCTATAGGCTTCATCTCATTGTAAACCCTAATTTGACATTGTTTCAAAAGTATTAATGTAGTTGTTTTACCTTGATCTTTGAAGAGAGTTTGAATATATAGCAAGAGAGGACTCCACCTAGTCCATGAAGAGTTGGAATGAAGCTAGAACAAAGTCACATAAAAAGCTCTTTCAATGTGTATTTTCGGACATGACAAAAACAAGGAGGAAAGAAGTTTTTATTTGAGATTCCTTACCTAGAAGTCAAGGAGAGTAATAATATGTAGTCAAACAAGCTCAAGCTCCTTCAATGGTGGAACACCTTGGCACCGAAATGGAGCTCTTGGAGTTTTGAGAAGATAGGAATGAAGAGCTTGATGAGAGGAAGAGATTGGTGGTATTTGTTTTTGATTTGGACAAGTGAGCTTGATTTAGCAAGTGGTCAAAGGTGGAGCTCTAATGGTGATAGTGGTATTACCGTGAGAGAACAATGAAGAAGGGAGGAGATGAGTGGGAAACCGTGTGAGCAAGGAAGGGAAATGAGAGAATGAAGATAGAATTTGCTTTTAAGAGATATTTATACTTATAAAGTAAAAAGGTAGCTTATTTACTTATCTTTACTTACTTAATACATTAATAAGAGAGTGGTGAGTCACACCCTTATAAAAACCGGCCCCTTATATTAGTGTGGGGGTGTTTTAGTCTTTGTTTGTCAATTTAATTACTTAATACAACATATGTTACAAATTAGCTTATAAAAAGTACTATTCACCTATACAAGGCACATAGAAGTGAAATTTTTGATTTCCCACTAATATAGCCACCCAAATGTGATACTATATAGTACACATATATATTTAAGAGTAATGATGGACATTTAGCCATTCAAAACTCATTTACAAGACAATTTTTCAAAAATGTGCTTTAAGACTTCTTAAAGCACATTTTGTGTTTTAACTTGTTTTCAAGCTTGGTTTTCTTTGGTAATTGGTTTAATATGTTCATTAGTATATAAATGAGGTCTTGGCAAGCTCATTAGGTCTTACTCAAGTTTATCCCAAGCTTAGAGCACATTTTAGCTCTTATTGACTTTAAAGCACATTTGTGTTTCCTTTCGTTTAATTTGTTTACTAAGGTTTCTAAGACTCTTTTTAGTCTTATTACACCCTACTAGGTGTTTAAACAACATAACTAGGTTTGGGGTATTTCAATCTACCCCCCTTAAAAGAACTTTGTCCCCAAAGTTCATACTTCCACATAACTTTAAACATTAGAACATGAGAACATATATTAACAACACTTCTATATCACATTAACAACATCTTACATCATATCGGACACGTGGTCCAAACAACAAAACATCACAACATCATTCAGACTCAGCGGTCTGCAACATTAACAACATGACAATACATGACAATACACACAGACAATGTATACAAATACATGTCATATACATAACCGAAACGGCTCTACCCCCCTTAAATAGGGGTACGCCCCGTACCCTATACATACAAACACTAAGAAGTAAACAACGACGGGTACTTCGCCTTCATCTTATCTTCCAGCTCCCAAGTGGCCTCCTCACGTCCTGGTTAGACCAGAGGACCTTCACCAGTCTCACGGACTTATGGCGAGTGTCTCGAGTCTTAGTGTCCAGAATCCGTACCGGAGTCTCCACTGATCGCATGGTCGGCTCTAAAGTTAGCCTTTCAGGCTGAAGCACATGAGACGGATGAGACATATACTTCTTCAACTGGGACACATGAAATACATCATGTACCTTGCCCAGCTCGGCGGGTAAGTCAAGTCTATAAGCTACCGGGCCGATCCGCTCCGTCACAACATAAGGACCCACATACTTTGGGCTCAACTTGCCCTTCTGGCCAAAACGAAATACTCCCTTCATGGGGGATACTCTCAAAAATACCTGATCGCCCACGGCGAACTCCAGGTCACGTCGGCGCACATCTGCGTACGACTTTCTATCCTGAGCTGCTTTCATATTAGCCCTGATCTGGCGAACTTCTGCCTGAACTTGCTCAAGATACTCTGGTCCTATAATGACCGTCTCACTCGACTCATCCCAGCATAATGGCGTGCGGCATGGTCTACCGTACAATGCCTGGAAGGGAGACATCTTGATCGATGCATGATAACTGTTGTTGTAACTAAACTCGATCAGATGTAACTTATCAATCCAGCTGGTCTGAAAGTCAAGTGCACATGCACGTAGCATATCCTCAAGTGTCTGTATGGTGCGCTCACTCTGACCATCGGTCTGTGGGTGAAACGCCGTGCTCAATTTCAGTTCAGTACCAAGTGCCTCTCGTGTAGACTTCCAATATCTGGATAAGAATCTGGTATCTCTGTCAGATACTATCGTCTTTGGTACACCATGATGTCTAACAATCTCTTTATCGAACAATTCTGCCAATCTTGCCACTTTCCAGGTGTCCTTCATCGGAATGAATCGAGACACCTTGGTCAGTCGGTCAACTACCACCCAAATCATATTCAGACCTCCCCTTGTAGGCGGAAGCCCTACTACGAAGTCCATAGATATGTCATGGAACTTCCACTCCGGCACTGGCATTGGCTGCACCATACCACCAGGCCGTCGGTGCTCAAACTTGACCTTCTGACAAGTGAGACACCTCAACACATAGTCATTTACATCCTTTTTCATTCCAGCCCACCAGAAGTATCTTTTCATACCTTTATACATCTTTGAAGCTCCGGGGTGAATCGAAGTAGTAGAACAATGGGATTCACTCAATATGCGCTCCTTCAGCTCAGCGCTACTCCTGGGTATACACAATCTGCCATTAAGCCTAATCAGGTCATCATCGTGGAGTCTGAAGTCATACTTCTGACCCTCGAATGTGCCATCAATAAGCTTCTGTCTAATCTCCATCATGTACTGATCCGTCATCTGAGCACTCCGCACCTCTTCAACCAAGCCAGTATGAGAGACTAGCGAATGGAGAGAGTGTGCTCGGCGACTCAATGCGTCAGCTACCACATTTGCCTTACCCTCTTTGTACTGCAAATTGATGTCATAATCATTCAGAAACTCAACCCACCTTCTTTGCCTCATGTTCAACTCCTTCTGAGTGAACAAGTACTTTAAACTCTTGTGGTCAGAATAAATCGTCACACTTACCCCATACAAATGATGTCGCCATATCTTCAGTGCGAAGACAATGGCCCCCAACTCTAAGTCGTGGGTAGGGTAGTTCTCCTCATGCTTCTTCAGCTGTCGGGAGGCGTAAGCCACGACCTTCCCGTGTTGCATCAACACACAACCCATACCCCTGCCTGATGCGTCGCAATAGACCTCAAAACCATCTGGACCGTCTGGTAGTCAGAACCGGTGCAGATGTCAGAGCATCTTGAGACTCGCGAAAGCTCTCTCACAGTCGACTGTCCACTCGAATGGTGCATCCTTTTCATCAAGGAAGTCATCGGCTTCGAGACACTGGAGAAGTCTTCACAAATCTCCTATAGTAACCCGCCAGACCGAGGAAGCTCCTGATGTCGGTAACTGTCTTCGGCCTAGGCCAGGTGCGCACTGCATCTATCTTTGCCGGATCAACAGCGATCCCGGCCTCAGATATCACATGTCCAAGGAATGATACTTGGTTCAACCAAAATTCACACTTAGAAAATTTAGCATACAATGATTCTTTCTCAATGTTGCAATACATCTCTCAGGTGGCTTTCATGCTCACCTCTCGATTTCGAATACACTAGTATGTCATCGATGAAGACTACCACTGATTTGTCCAACTGATCTTGGAACAAACGGTTCATTAAGTCCATGAACTTTGCTGGTGCATTTGATAAGCCAAACGGCATAACGGTGAACTCATAGTGCCCATACCTAGTTCTGAAAGCTGTCTTTTCGATATCACTGTCACGGATGGCAATCTGGTGATATCCGGAACGTAGGTCTATCTTGGAGAATACTGATGCTCCCCTAAGCTGATCAAATAGATCGTCGATGCGTGGTAAGGGGTAACGGTTCTTCACCGTAACAGCATTCAGCTCCCGATAATCAATACATAGGCGGAGGCTACCGTCCTTCTTCTTCACGAAGAGGACCGGCGCTCCCCATGGTGACACACTAGGGCGGATAAAGCCCTTGTCGAGTAGGTCTCTCAGCTGCTCCTTGAGCTCTGTCATCTGCTGGAGCCATACGGTAAGGTGCTTTCGCAATGGGTCCGGTGCCCGGAACTAATCAATCTCAAACTCAACCTCTCGTGCTGGCGGCATGCCCGGCAGTTCCTTAGGAAATACATCAGGAAACTCCGACACTACCGGCACATCTGGGCTAAACTCAGGGTCTCTCTCTATGTCCTGGACATAGCAGAGGTATACATCACTCCCTCGTCGTAACTCGATACATGCCATGGCGGTGATGATCTGAGTCGAAGGCTCCCTGGGCCTCTGGCGGTAAGATATGGTAACCCCAGATGGACTCCGAAGAAGCAGTCGATGCTCGGCACACAGGATTCTGCCCTTGTGCCGCTCCAACCAGTTCATCCCGACAATCACATCAAAGCCTAGTCCGTCGAACTCTATCAAGTCGATCGGAAACTCTCCCCTGATTTGACAATAGCACCTCGGTAGTAGCGGGTACATCTGATCCGCTCTTTCGACGGGAGAGTAACCACGAAGTCTGGCATCTCTTCACCATCTAACCCCAGCCTCTTCGCAAATGATAGCGAAATGAATGTGTGTGAGGCTCCAGAGTCGAACAAGATTGATGCATCCACGCCATTCACTGGAAAGGTACCGGTGAGGATTGTGCCGCTCTTGCCGGCTTCTGCCTTATTGCAGACACTCAGTATACCTCCCGTTCCGAGTGCACAGCCTAATTCATTGGCAAACTAATAAGTATTGGGTAACAACACGGTTTATATGCTTCAAACAACTCCACTTTATTCATTAACACACTCCTTTTTACAACATTTATTGGCTTATACTGTCGCCATGATTCACACTTACAACATCCTTAATACATACTGGTTTGTCACATAATTATACAAGGCTTAAAACTGTCTGAAAGTCAAATTCAGACGTCCGGGTTTCATGTGTGTGGCATTGATCACTGCCGACGGTGCGGTATTCAGTTTGATCTTCCTGATGCCATGGTATAGCATCCTTGATTGCCCACCCATGATTAATACATCTCCCGATTTTAGCAATAGCTTCCTTGCGAGGTCAGCACGCTTCTGCTCGCCATACACAAACACTGCGGTGTCACCAATGGACCAAGACACCACGGGTACTCCCTTACTTAGAGACTCGGGTGACTCGTCCTTGTCTTGGTGCATACCCAACCGTCCACCTTTCTGGTAGAAGTTTACAATGCATAAATCTGCTTTTACACTTGGAATTGAATCCGCTTCAACTTGTTGAGCAATTCCCACGGCGTGGTTAACGACCGCATGGAACTCCTCTGGTATACTTGCTACTGTTGCTCCATCTTCAGCTCGTACTTCTTGATATGACTTGGTGTAAGGGTTCCAGTCCTTACCCATGCACATCATCTTCAATTGCATCCTTGCTCCGTTCGGGTATTCGGGTGTGTAAAACCCTCCTGGTTTTGCTCCAAGTTCGTCGCATCGTCTGATGATATGGATTTGTGCCTCCGGTGTCAGGTATCCATTTAAAGTATCATACCTGGCTGGATGACCTGACATTGCTCCAATGGGAAGTCGGTGATGTTGATGGTGGTTCTTCAGGGTTTGGTGTGGGTGGGATTGGATAACATATATTGAAAGTTCCTTTAAGTTTAGAGTGCTCTAATTAGGTAAATCTCACACTATACTTTATTATATTACTCACATGGTTGTTTATTTAAACCACTCACACACATGCATGAAATGCGGTATGCAGACACTTATTTCAGTCAACAATTTAGGCGGTACCTGGTCTAGAAGAGGGCCCTGGCGCCTCAGACCGGTCCACCACATTCAGGGTGGCCTTGTTGGACCCCGACCCCTTCCCCTTCTGGGACTCCGTGTACCTCTGATCTGGGGGTGGCTGGTTCGCCGTCTTCTGGCCATCGGTGTCGCAGTGGCCTTACCCTTCCATTGCCCCTTGGGCCTGAAGTTCCTACTGTTCGGGTTCTGCCAGCATCATGGTCGCGGTGACCCATCTTCTTACAGTACCGGCACTGAACATCATTACCCTTGCAGTCCTTGCCGGGGTGGTCGCCGTTGCACCACTTGCAGTAATAGTGGCGCTCCGGTCCAGAGCCCGTGCTAGCTGCTATCACAATACACCATTAATACTTGTTTCACAACTTATTAACATATACTCTAACTCATCACACAGGTTTAGACAATTACCCTTAGGTGGGTAAGAACGTAGGGGCTTGGCCGCATACGCATAGGTGAGCTGCAGAGGCTCATCAGCAGTGGTGGTCTGGGTCTGACCCTTGCCACCCTGTTGCTGTCCTTTCTGGGACTGGGAGTATGACTTCTTCTTCTTCCCTCCCCACTGCCCTTGCGTGCCTTGGCCCTCGTTCTGAGCCTTGCGCTTAAGCGCACTCTCCTCGTCCCTCAGACGGACGGTGATCTCCACGATAGCAGCGGCATGATAGCACTCCTGCAAGGTGGTATATCCAGTAGGCCCCATGCCGTAGCGTAGGCGATAGTTCAGTCCGTTGTAGAAACGGTTCACAAGGATCCGGTCTGAGTAACCCAGATCCGGTAACAGGTGGATAAGTCCGATGAAGGCTGAGTAGTACTCATCTACCGTCATCTTATCCCCTTGTCTCAGGTTGTCCAACTCCAGGCGCTTGGCCTCTTGCACATGTATAGGGTAGTATTTGGCTCGCAGAAGAGCCGTGTACTCCCTCCACTGGAATGCCGGATCAGCAACTCTACCCTCGCGCACAAGCTTCCACCAGTTTTGTGCCGAGCCCTTCAAGTAATAAGCAGCAAGTCGTACCTTGACCTGCTCAGGTGGTGCTAAGGTTTCGAAGGCGGTCTCCATCTCGGAGATATATGCCTCGAGCTTACGGGGATCGGTCTCCCCACTGAATGAGGGCGGCCTCAGATCAGCCAACGCCTTGACCCAATTGGTCTCTCGTGGCGGTGGTGGTGGTGGCTGAACTCCGGGCTGTTGCCCTTGCTGTATAGCAGCAACTAACTGGGGCACCATCTGGGCTACGGCGGCTGCAACTGCCTCAGCCATAGTCTGGGCCGTAGTATCATCGCCCTGGTCACCCATATCTCCAGTACCGCGTCCGCGGCCTCGACCTCGCGGTCTACCTGACATCTGAATTTATATGAACATCTCATTAGCATTATGCTTACACACTTATCGGTCCAATGGTCACAACATCTTCCCGACAATAAGGTATCTCCACACTTAGTTGGTGGTCAACCTTTCCAAATATGTTCACTTAGGTATCGGTAGTTAGGTTTCCTAACTCGGTATATCCCTAAGCTCGGTATTCTAGTCATCAGAGCGATACTTCGCTCTGATACCACTTTTTGTAACACCCCTACTACGCACATAACTATACTTGGAATCGCAGCGGAAAATAAACAACTAAACGATAACTAAACGGTTGGTGCTACAATGCCGTCAACCACCCACGTGGCTAACAAGGCTGAATAAATACAATTGTACCGGTCTGATGATCAGACTCCCGAGCATAGAACTAACAACCATATATATAACAATATAATACCGAGTATTTACAAAATCCTTCACTGTATACTTCACTGTAAACCGTCACCAACAAGTATATAATACGCCACGGGTGCACAGGCGCAACCCGGGCAAACATCCAAAAGTACTTCAAAAGTAAACTACTCTCTAGGACCTAGAGCCACTCTGCCTCTTCGATCCTCATCCTGCAATAAAAATATGGAGCCCCCGAGGGGGTCAGCACCTTTGCTGGTATGGCTAACGCGCAGCCCATCGGCTACCGGGATACGCGCAACCAATTGTCATGATGACATGATATATATTTTAAAAACACACAACATATGCATATATAACATAACACAGGTATTGTACACAACATAACACACATCACAAACATACAATTCCCTTAGGAAGAGAACCAACACAGTTAGTCCCCATTGAGAGCCTAGAGAATGTTGCCACGCTCATACTTAGCTCGTTACACAACTCGTTACCGTCCGGTTAGATTGAACGGTTAACTTAACACAAGGTGCCTCGGATATAGTGATCCAAGCACACCGAAACAAAACACATAGTATGCCCCTGTGGCCCGACGTGAGTCAGTAAGATAGCCTTGGTTAAGCTAAAGGGAAGGTTAGAAACCAAATTGGAAACTTAACCATAACATACAGAGAGAATCGAACCGGTTATGACATCGACTCCCATACTCACACGCGTGGCCGGAACAGACCGGACTCCTCACTTCCCCCGTTAGCCCATATTAGTAGTTCAACATTGAGCACAACAACATTCCGCAATAATAGGTCAAGTCTTGCTAGACACTCACATGGGAAGAGAGAGCCATAATTAACAACATAATAATATTTAACAACTGTAAACTCCTTACATGGTTTAATCTTACAAAGTCATAAACACACAGAAAACACAAACACACACAAGCCGGTGTAAACCGGTAGGCAACAGACTGCAAGAAAACCATACCTTGGTCCTTGCCTCGACTGATTTCCACCTTGAGAGAATCCTAAACACATTAGTAATGTCGGTTAATTATTTATTTGACTTCAAACTTACTAAGTATTTAACATGATTGTATGACATGTTTTAATGCCTATCATACCCTAGGTTACCTTCATTATACACCCTAGGGTTAACTACATAAGTCACATTCTTTTCTGTTTTTTTTTTACAAGTTTTTGGTCCGACCGACCCACCGTCCGACCCACAACTGGGTCGGACCCTCCCAGTGGTTTTCGGGTCTGAAGAATCTTACCTTGACCGACCCATGTCCGACCCAACCTTCTGGGTCGGTCCATTACAGAAGCCCTTTTACCTCCTTATAATCATGCCCGTCCGACCCACGTCCGACTCACTCGACTGGGTCGGACCATGTGCGAACATTTCCTTCCTTTGAAACTTGACCGACCGACCCATGTCCGACCCACTCCTTTTGGGTCGGACCATCACCGAACACTTCCCTAACATCTAACAGAGGCTCGACCGACCCAAAACTGGGTCGGACCCCTGGGTCGGTCGCCTTCTAAACTTACTCAAACTTTGCCAATTCTTCACCAAACTTCTCCCAAGGCCTCTTAATGTTTTCAAACAACATTTGGTAACCTTATATCCATATACAACATCCATGAAGCTCATTTTCTAACTCCTTAAACCATTTACTTATTTCTTGTAAAATTCCTTAACACTTATGTTATTTTATACTAGGTTCCTAGATGGTGTTTCTCACCTAAGGTAACTACTATCCCAAAACACTTTCTCCTTGTTTTAACATCATCTCCCAAGCACCATCTCTCACAACTAACTCCTTATATCATTACTTCAAATCCTTTTTCAAGTTCATACATTCTCCTTAGTTTACCAAAGTTTGCCTAAGTCTTTACCTAAGTCCAAAATGACTTTGGTACATACTAAAACCTCAAGGTCATGCCTAAGTCCTAATTACACTCTAGAACACTTCCTAGTTCATCAAAATCCTTTACAACATCATGAACTCCTTATGCATTTTCTAAATTTCGACATAGTTTCTCCTAGCATTTGTTACACCTTAGCACATCATTTTCATCATTAATCATCCTAGAACACTAAGAACACCAAGAACACTTTCTTACACAACTTCACCAAATTCACACTACATCACAATATGGTGCATAACTTAAATTGCATGGCACTTAGGCCCTTAAAATGCATGGCTCTTAGGCCCCTAAAGTGCTTAAATCATAAACACTGAATTTCCACAATACATATGCCTTTAACCTGCAAATACACTCAACACACACATATGCCTTTTACTAAGCTCTTGAGAACACTTTACTAAGTCATTCCCCATTGGCTCTTTAGGTAGTTTTAATAAGCATTTATAAGCTCATTTCTCCTAAGGAATTAAAATAGCATTAGGTTAGTAGATTTACCTCTTTTGCAAAATAACTTCTTTCTTGTTTCCTTAGAAACCAATAGAGTACTTGATTCTTTGACAAGTTCTAAACAATATACAAACTTTATAATGAGTATTCAAGCTATAGGCTTCATCTCATTGTAAACCCTAATTTGACATTGTTTCAAAAGTATTAATGTAGTTGTTTTACCTTGATCTTTGAAGAGAGTTTGAATATATAGCAAGAGAGGACTCCACCTAGTCCATGAAGAGTTGGAATGAAGCTAGAACAAAGTCACATAAAAAGCTCTTTCAATGTGTATTTTCGGACATGACAAAAACAAGGAGGAAATGAAGTTTTTATTTGAGATTCCTTACCTAGAAGTCAAGGTGAGTAATAATATGTAGTCAAACAAGCTCAAGCTCCTTCAATGGTGGAACACCTTGGCACCGAAATGGAGCTCTTGGAGTTTTGAGAAGATAGGAATGAAGAGTTTGATGAGAGGAAGAGATTGGTGGTATTTGTTTTTGATTTGGACAAGTGAGCTTGATTTAGGAAGTGGTCAAAGGTGGAGCTCTAATGGTGATAGTGGTATTACCGTGAGAGAACAATGAAGAAGGGAGGAGATGAGTGGGAAACCGTGTGAGCAAGGAAGGGAAATGAGAGAATGAAGATAGAATTTGCTTTTAAGAGATATTTATACTTATAAAGTAAAAAGGTAGCTTATTTACTTACTTACTTATACATTAATAAGAGAGTGGTGAGTCACACCCTTATAAAAACCGGCCCCTTATATTAGTGTGGGGGTGTTTTAGTCTTTGTTTGTCAATTTAATTACTTAATACAACATATGTTACAAATTAGCTTATAAAAAGTACTATTCACCTATACAAGGCACATAGAAGTGAAATTTTTGATTTCCCACTAATATAGCCACCCAAATGTGATACTATATAGTACACATATATATTTAAGAGTAATGATGGACATTTAGCCATTCAAAACTCATTTACAAGACAATTTTTTCAAAAATGTGCTTTAAGACTTCTTAAAGCACATTTTGTGTTTTAACTTGTTTTCAAGCTTGGTTTTCTTTGGTAATTGGTTTAATATATTCATTAGTATATAAATGAGGCCTTGGCAAGCCCATTAGGTCTTACTCAAGTTTATCCCAAGCTTAGAGCACATTTTAGCTCTTATTGACTTTAAAGCACATTTGTGTTTCCTTTCGTTTAGATTTGTTTACTAAGGTTTCTAAGACTCTTTTTAGTCTTATTACACCCTACTAGGTGTTTAAACAACATAACTAGGTTTGGGGTATTTCATAGAGAGTTTCCTGGATGGGTATTTTAGGCCTGATCGACCTTGCTAAGGTCGGTCCTAAGGTAGGTCGGAACCAAAAACTTGTTTTAACTTGCTTATTTTCACTCCAAACCTCACCATACATGTCCTAGTATGTTCTAACTTCATTTTGGCACTTAAACCCACTCTTGAACCAACCTCCAAACTCATTTATTCACCCACTATCAAAGTCCTTAACCTTTACTCAAATTTTTACCAAATCCTTTACACTCAGAGCATTTTTCCTTACACATTCAATTTGTATTTTTGCTTAAGGCTTCAACTAACCAAAGTATTGTTTCACCACCATTACAATTACTCCATAAGTATTATTTCTCACCAACACCTCCTTTACACAACTCCTAAAGATTTTTCCACAAGTTCATGCCTAAACCTTCGCAAGGCATTATACCTCTCTTGTTTACCAAAATCAGCACAAGACTCATCCACACTCTCACCATGACTTTGGTGTATCTCAAATCGCCCATTTGATCTCTAAACCTCCAAGACAATGCCTAAGTCATTCTAACACTTAAGAACACCTTTATTCCCTTTCTTTCACCAAGTTAACCCTTAAGAATTTCCTAGTACAATCTAGGTCACCTAACTTCATTTAAACACCTAAACTTCTTATTTACTCACCAAATTTTGACATAGCTTCACTAGCACTTCCTTACACCAAAACACATAACTTTTCATCTTTAAACAATCAAGGACACTCATTCACATAAGGAATGTTCTTTACACACAACTAAACCTTAAACTACACTACATCACAATATAGTGCATAAACTTAAATTGCTTGGCACTTAGGCCCTTAAATAACATGGCTATTAGGCCCTTAAATTGCATTAATCTTAAACACTAAACTTCCCACATATTAAATGCCTTTGACCTGCAAATACATACAACATCACATATGCCCTTAATAACCTCCTTGTAGGTATTTACTAACTCATTTCCCATTGGCTCTTTAGGTTGTTTATTAATCATTTTAAAGCTCAATTTCCTAAGACACCAAAACTACATTAAGTTAGGTTACTTACCTCTTCTCTTCAAGATTTCTTTCTTATTTTCTTGGATTGAAAATCAGCAAGGAGCTTTGATCACTTGTCAATCTTCTAACCAACACACATGTAAGGGTAATGAGCATTAAGTTTTATACTCAAACTCATGAATAAACCCAAGATTAACATAAGTGTTTTAAAACACTAAAATGGATGTTTACCTTGGAATTGAAAGATAGTTTGATTAGGTAGAAAGAGAGGACTCCTCCCAGTCCTTTGTAGTTTGGAATGAGCTAATAAAAGAGCAAGAGAAAGCACCATTAAGAGGAGATTCTCGGTCATGAACAAAAACAAGAGGAAACATGAATTTTCTTTGGTTTTTCTTACCTTGAAGCAAAGGAGATTGACAAGGTGAAAAGAGATGAGTTTTTCCTCCTTCAATGGGGATTCTTCATAGCACTGAAATGGAGTTCTTGAAGATTTGAAAAGACAAGAATGTAGAGCTTGCTCTAACTAGAAGAATGGTAGTCTTGGAATTGAATTTGGAGTATGGAGCTAGGAGTTACAAGCAATTGAAGATGAAGAATGATAGAGGTGCTGTAGCATTACCATTTTGGAGAAGGGAGTATGAAGGTTGGAGACTGTGGGTACAAGGGAGAATGAAGAAAGGAGGTGAGAGGTATTGTTTTGTTACGATATTTTAAGCTTAAAGCAAATAGTTAACTTACTTGTTTATTCTTCCTTCCTTAACAACTAGCCAAGTGTGATGACTCACACTTAAAAACCAGCCCCCTTTTTTATATAGGATATTTTATGGATTTTTTTGACCATTTAATTAAACTAAGTTGACTTATGGCTTAAACTAACACTATTTGAGCACTATTCACTAATTAGTGCACATATTTGTGAAAATTTTGATTTCCCATTGATTTAGACTTCCTAATGTGATACTAAGTAGTACACATGTTGATTAAAGAGTAATTATGAGCATTTAGCCACTCAAAACCCATTTCCAAGACAATTTTTCAATAATGTGCTTTAAGAATCCTTAAAGCACATTTTGTATTTAAACTTGTTTTCAAGCTTGGTTTTCTTTAGTAATTGGTTTAACATGTCCATTAGCATGTTAATAAATTCTTGGTAAGCTCTTTGAGTCTTAACCAAGGTTATCCCAAGCTTAGAGCATGTTTTTGCTCTAATTGTCTTTATGGTACTTTATTGTGTTTTCTATGGTTTAAATTGTTTACTAACGTTTCTAAGGCACGTTTTAGCCTTAATATACCATAGTTTAATATTTAAACAACATATCAAGGTTTGGGGTATTTCAATCTATCCCTCTTAAAAGAACTTTGTCCCCAAAGTTCATACTTCCCACACATCATTTAAATTAGAACACGGGGATTACTAACAAGACAACACTTCCATAACAAACGTACTTTACATAACAACCCTCGAAATCAAGGTCTGGGTTACATACCAACATTCAGACTCGAAGGTCTGTACATAATAACATAGAAAATGTATTTCAATACCTGTCGTACATACATAACGAAACAGCTCTACCCCCCTTAAAAGGGGTACGCCCTGTACCCTATACATACAAAAACCAGAGAGTAAACAACGACGGGTACTTCGCCCTCATTCTATCCTCCAGCTCCCAAGTGGCCTCCTCACTTCTTGGTTAGACCAGAGGACCTTCACCAGTCTCACAGACTTATGGCGAGTGTCTCGAGTCTTAGTATCCGGAATCCGTACCGGAGTCTCCACTGATCGCATGGTCGGCTCTAATGTTATCCTTTCGGGCTGAAGTACTTGAGACGGATGAGACATATATTTCTTCAACTGCAATACGTGAAATACATCATGTACCTTGCCCAGCTCAGCAGGCAGATCAAGCCTGTAAGCTACCAAGCCTATCCGCCCCGTCACAACATAAGACCCCACATACTTTGGCTCAACTTGCATTTCTGGCCAAAACGAAACACACCCTTCATGGGGGAAACTCTGAGAAATACCTGGTAGCCTACGACGAACACCAGGTCACGTCGTCGCACATCGGCATACAATTTCTGCCTATCTTGAGCTGCCTTCATGTTAGCTCGTATCTGGCGTACTTCTGCTTGTACTTGCTCCAGATATTCGGGTCCAATAATGACCACCTCACTCGACTCATCCCAGCATAATGGCGTGCGGCATGGTCTACCATACAAAGCCTGGAAGGGAGACATCTTGATCAAAGCATGGTAACTGTTGTTGTAGCTAAACTCGATCAAGTGCAACTTATCAATCCAGCTGGTCTGAAAGTCAAGTGCACATGCACATAACATATCTTTGAGCGTCTGGATGGTGCGCTCACTCTGACCATCTGTCTGAGGGTGGAACGTTGTACTAAGCTTCAGCTCGGTACCAAGCGCTTCCCGTATAGATCTCCGGTACCTCGAGAGGAATCTGCTATCCCTATCAGACACTATTATTTTCGGTACCCCATGATGCTGTATAATCTCTCGGTCGAAGAGCTCTTCTAGCTTTGCCACTTTCCAAGTGTCCTTCATCGGTATGAATCGGGCCACCTTGGTCAGTCGTTCAACAACGACCCATATCATATATAGACCTCCCCTTGTAGGCGGAAGCCTTACTACGAAGTCCATGGAAATGTCATGGAACTTCCACTATGGCACTAGCATTGGCTGCACCATACCGCCAGGCCGTTGGTGCTTAAACTTGACTTTCTGACAAGTGAGACAGCTTACAACATAGTCATTCACATCCTTTTTCATTCTAGTCCACCAAAAATTTCTTTTCATATCCTTATACATCTTTGAAGCTCCGGGGTGAATCGAAGTAGTAGAACAATGGGATTCACTCAGTATGCGCTCCTTCAGCTTAGCGCTACTTCTCGGAATACATAGTCGGCCATTTATCCTAATCAGGTCATCATCGTGGAGTCGGAAATCATACCTCTAACCCTCGAATGTGCCATCAATCAGCTTTTACCTGATTTCTTGCATGTACTGATCCGACATCTGAGCACTCCGCACCTCTTCAACCAAGATAGAGTGAGAGACTAGCGAATGGAGAGAGTGTGCTCGGTGACTCAATGCGTCAGCTACCACATTTTCTTTGCCTTCCTTGTACTGAAGGTTGATGTCGTAGTCATTTAGAAACTCGGCCCACCTTCTTTGCCTCATGTTCAACTCTTTCCGAGTGAACATGTACTTCAAACTTTTATGATCCGAATAGATTGTCACGCTTACCCCATACAAATGATGTCGCCATATCTTCAAAGCGAAGACTATGGCACCCAATTCTAAATCGTGGTTAGGGTAGTTTTCTTCATGCTTCTTCAGCTGTTGGGAGGCGTATGCCACGACCTTCCCGTGTTGCATCAACACACAACCCATACTCTTGCCCGATGCGTCGTAGTAGACCTCAAAACCGTCTGTACCGTCTGGTATTGTCAGCACTGGTGCAGAGGTCAGAGCATCCTTGAGACTCTGGAAAAAACTCTCGTAGTCATCTGTCCACTCGAATGGAGCATCCTTTTTCATCAAGGAAGTCATCGGCTTCGACACACTAGAGAAATTCTTCACAAATCTTCTATAATATCCTGCCAGACCGAGGAAGCTCCGAATGTCAGTAATCGTCTTCGGCCTAGGCCAGGTGCGAACTACATCTATCTTGGCCGGATCAACAGCGATCCCAGCCTCGGAAATAACATGACCAAGGAATGAAACTTGGTTCAACCAGAATTTACACTTGGAGAATTTTGCATACAATTGGTTCTCCCTTAACATTTGCAACACACTTCTCAGGTGGCTTTCATGCTCACCCTTCGACTTTGAATATATAAGAATATCGTTGATGAAGACTACCACGGACTTGTCCAACTGATCTCAAAACAAGCGGTTCATTAGGTCCACAAACATGGCTGATGCATTGGATAAACCAAACGGCATAACCGTGAACTCGTAGTGACCGTATTTGCTCCGGAATGCGGTCTTCTCAATGTCACCTTCTCGGATCGCGATTTGGTGGTAACCGGATCGTAAGTCGATCTTGGAGAATACTGATGCTCCTTTCAATTGATCAAACAGGTCGTCGATACTAGGCAATGGATAACGGTTCTTCACCGTAACAACATTCAGCTCTCTGTAGTCGATGCAGAGGTGGAGACAACTGTCCTTCTTCTTCACGAAGAGGACCGGCGCTCCCCATGGTGAAACACTCGGGCGTATAAATCTCTTGTCGACTAGGTCTCGCAGCTGTTCTTTGAGCTCTGTCATTTCAGCTGGAACCATACGGTAGGGCGCCTTCGCTATTGGTCCGGTTCCCGACACCAATTCAATTTCAAACTCCACTGCCCGTGCTGGCGGCATGCCCGGCAGTTCCATAGGAAAGACATCACGAAACTCTGACACTACCGGCACATCTGGGCTGAACTCCGGATCTCTCTCTATGTCCTGGACATAGCAGAGGTACACATCATTCTTTCTTCATAACTCGTGATACATGGCCATGGCGGAGATGATCTGAGTCGAAGGCACCATGGGCCTTTAATGGTATGAAATTGTAACCCTAGTCGGACTCTGAAAAAGCAGACGATGCTCGGCACATAGGATTCGACCCTTGTACCGCTCCAACAAGTTCATCCCCACAATCACATCGAATTCGAGCCTCTCAAACTCTATCATATCGATCGGAAACTCTTCATCTTTAATTCGGACAGTGGCATCTCGGTAGTAGCGGGTACACTTGATCCGCTCTTTCGACGGAAGAGTGACTAGGAAGTCAGGCATCTCTTCACCGTCTAACCCCAGCCTCCTCGTAAATGAAAGCGAGATAAACGTGTGTGAGGCTCCATAGTCGAACAAGATCGATGCGTCCAAGCCATTAACTTGGAAGGTACCGGTGAGGATAGTGCCGCTTCTGCCGGCTTCTACCTCATTACACACACTCAGTGTACCTCCCGTTCCGAGTGCACAACCTAATTTAGTTCACAAACTTTATAAGTACAACGGTAACAACACGGTTGATATACTAAAAAACAACTCCGTTCTTATTCATTAACACACTCTTTACACCATTTGTCGGTCCACACTGTTTCTACATAGCTAATTAGATAGCATCCTTAACATACGACTGGTTTCACATATTACATGGTTACACATGGCTTTAAAACTGCCTGAAAGTTAAATTTAAACATCCGGGTTTCATGTGTGTGGCATTGATTACTGTCGGAGGTGCCGTATTCAGTTTGATCTTCTTGATACCATGATATAGCATCCTCGACTGCCCACCCATGATTAACACATCTCCTGACTTTAACACCAACTTCTTTGTGAGGTCGGCACGCTTCTGCTTGCCATACACAAACACTGTGGTATCACCAATGGACCAAGACACCACGAGTACTCCCTTACTCAGAGACTCGGGTGTTTTGTTCTTATCTTGGTGTAAACCTAACCGTCCACCTTTCTAGTAGAAGTTCACAATACACAAGTCTTCTTCAACACTCAAAATTGGATCTGATTCAACTCGCTGAGCAACTCCCACGGCGTGGTTAACGACCACAAGGAACTCCTCAGGTATCCTCGGTACTGTTGCTCCATCTTTCGCTCGCACGTCTTGATATGTCTTGGTGTAAGGATTCCAGTCCTTACCCATGCACATCATCTTCAAATTCATTTTCAATTCACTCGGATATTCCGGTGTGTAGAAACCTCTAGGTGCTGCTCCTAGTTCATCGCATCGTCAGATTACATGGATTTGCGCTTTGGGTGTCAGGTATAAATTTAATAATATCATACCTGGCTGGATAACCTGACATTGCTCCATCGGGAATTTGGTGATGCTGATGGTGGTTTCTTCGGGGTTCAGTGTGGGAGGGATTGGATAACAAATATTGAAGGTTCCTAAGGTTTAGAATTATCTAACTTAGGTGAATTTTACATTATACCTTGACTCATTGCTTGAGTAGTTGTACATTTAAACTTTCTAACACTCATGCATGAAATGTGGTAAACAATCAATTATTTCACTCAACGGTTTAAATAGTACCTGGTCTAGAAGAGGGTCCAGATCCCTCAGACCGATCTACCACATTCAGGGTGGCCTTGCCAGCTCCCGACCCTTTCCCCTTCTGGGAGTTAGAGTTCCCCTGATCCGAGGATGGCTGACTAGTCGCCTTCGGGCCTTCAGTGGTCGCGGTAGCCTTTCCCTTCCATTGCCCCTTAGGCCTGTAGTTTCTACAGTTGGGGTTCTGATAGCACTCGAAGTCTCGGTGCCCCATCTTCTTGCAGTGGTAGCACTGCACGTCATTCCCCTTGCAGTCCTTACCAGGGTGGTCTCCGTTACACCGCCTACAGTAGTAGTGGCACTCAAGTCCAGATCCCGTACTGGCTGCTAACACATAACACAATTAATACACACTTCACAACTCGACAACACACATTTAAGTTTGGAACTCGGAATTAAGTAGTTACCCTTGGGCGGGTGAGAGCATAGGGGCTTAGCCATATAGGCATAGGTGAGCTGCAGCGGCTCCTTAGTAGTGGTGGTCTGGGCTTGGCCCTTGCCGCCCTGTTGCTGGCCTTTCTAGGACTGGGAGTAAGGTTTCTTCTTCTTTCCTCCCCCGTGCCCTTGCCTGTTCTGGCCCTCGCTCGAAACCTTGCGCTTATGCGCGTTCTCCTCGTCCCTCAGTCGGACGGTGATCTCGACCTTAACAGCGGCATGATAGCACTACTGAATTTAGGATGTCAGTCATGCCCCGCGAATCAACTCACATTCACACTTATTCATTGTATACACTTATTCACATCAAGCGGTATTTCAATTACCTGCAAGGTGTATATTCAGCTGGCCCCATCCCGTAGCGTAGGCAGTGGCTGAGTCCGTTGTAAAAACGATTTACCAGAACCCAGTTTGAATAACCCAGGTCTGGTAACAAGTGGATAAGGTCGGTGAAGGTGGTATATTATTCATCAACCGACATCTTGTCCCCTTGCCTCAGACTGTCCAGCTCAAGGTGCTTAGCCTTTTGCACATGCTCCGGGTAGTACTTGGCTCGTAGCAGAGCTGTGTACTCCCTCCAGCCAAATACAGGATCAGCAAGCTTATCTTCCCGCACCAGCTTCCACTAGCTTCTTGTCGAACCCTTCAGATAGTAAGCGGCAAGACGAACCTTGGCACCAGCAGGAACATCCAAGGTTTCGTAGGCGGACTCCAGCTCGGAGATGTACGCCTTCAGCTTACTAGGGTCAGTCTCCCCTTGAAAAGATGAGGGTCTAAGATCTGTCCACACCTTGACCTAGTTGGTCTCGCGCGGCTGTGGCTGTGGCTGAACCTCGGGCTGCTGTCCTTGCTGCATCGCAGCGACGAGTTGAGGTACCATCTGGGCTATGGCGGCCGCCATTGCGTCGGCCATCACTTGTGCCATAGGGTTATCCCCCGGTTCTCCCGTACCGTGCCCACGGCCTCCTCCCTATGGTCGGCCTGCCATCTGAATTCACACAAACATACATTAGCATTGTGCTTACAAACTTATCGGTTCTGACGGTTGTAACGCCCTTCCGACAACAAGGTAAATCCACACTTAGTTAGTGGTTAACCTTTCCATAACTGCTCAGGCACATTACTATTGTTAGATTTCCGAACTCGGTATTTTCCTAAGCTCGGTATTCCGGTCATCAGAGCGATACTTCGCTCTAATACCACTTTTTGTAACACCCAACTGTAAACTTAACAATAAACAGAAACTGCAGCGAAAATTCATAACTTAAACATTAACTAAAACGGACGGTGTTACACACCGTTAGCCACCCACGTGGCTAACCAGGCTGAATACGTACATGTGTATCGGTCTGATGGACACAGACTCCCGAGCATTAGTTTCTAACTTCCACATACATATAAACTAACAATACCGAGTGTATATATACAAACCATCATTGTAATTCTGATGCTACCAAATAAACGATCACGGGAGGACAAACGCATCCCGGGTCTATTATCCAAAAAATAAAAAAGTATTTCATTACATCTAGGAACTAAAGTCACTCCGCTTCTTCGATCCTCATCCTGCAAAATAAAATATAGTGCCCCAAAGGGGCTCAGCAACCCATAGCTGGTATGATTAACGTGCATCCCGTCGGCTACCAGGATACACGCAACTAATTGTCATGATAACATGGCATTAATTTAACATACATCATACATAAGCCTACAATTACAAATTGCATATCAATAACAACCTACAACATAGCGAGAACGTTTCACTTTAGAAAATGAACCAAACAGTAGTTAGTAAAATTGGTAGCCTAGAGAAAGATTTCAATCTCATGTTAAGCTTGTTACATAACTCGTTACCGTTCTGTTTGTCGAACGGATAACTTAACCCAAAGGTGTGTCGAATATAGTGATCCAAGCACACCTTATACATAATCCCCCTAGCCTGATCAAAAGTCAGGTAGGTAAGCCTTGGTTAGTCTTGCGGGTGATTATAGTCCAAGAAGAAGAACAACCTATAACATAATGAGGGTCGAATCTGATTCAGATATCGACTCCCGCACATACACGAGCGACCGGAACGACCGGATTCCTCACCCCCGGTTATACTCTTGTTAGTAGTCCCATTATGGGGACATAACAGAATGAATCACAAGTAAGTGTTTAGGTCCAGTTGGGCACACAAGGGTGATGGGATACACTTTAACAACACAACCACTACTAACTCATACATAGCCGTAGTTCAACCGTTCCTTAGATTGAAACGTTAAAATCGAGTACCGCTCTCTTACGTATCCTAGCTTGGTTAACTAACGGGTTAGCACGTATTCGAGGTTAATGACACCGGTACTCACACGCCACAATAATAACAATGATTGTAAACTAATTTCATGATTAAGTCTTACAAAGTCATAAACATTTAAAAAACAAACAAACACACAAGCCGGTGTAACCGGTAGCAAACAGACTGCAAGAAAACCATACCTTGGTCCCTGCGGCGTTTGAGTTCCACCGAATGCAACTCCTATACATAATTAATAATGTCGGTTAATTACCTTATTTAGCTTATGATTAACTAAGTGTTTTACATGGTTATATAACATGTTTTCACACTTTAATTTCCACTTAGTTATCCTCCTTATACCCACTAGGGTTTACTACTTAAGCCACATTTTCTTTTCTGTTTTTTTTTTAACAAGACCGACCGACCTTGCAAGGTAGGTCCCAAGGTCGGTCGGAACCAGAACACTTTGCCGTTTGATAATTTTACCCTAACCGACCTTGATAAGTTCGGTCCCAAGGTCGGTCCATTCCATAAACATTTATGTTTGCAAAATTTAAGCCCGACCGACCTTGCTAAGGTCGGTCCATTCCAGAGAGTTTCCTGGATGGGTATTTTAGGCCTGACCGACCTTGCTAAGGTCGGTCCTAAGATAGGTCGGAACCAGAAACTTGTTTTAACTTGCTTATTTCACTCCAAACCTCACCATACATGTCCTAGTATGTTCTAACTTCATTTTGGCACTTAAACCCACTCTTGAACCAACCTCCAAACTCATTTATTCACCAACCATCAAAGTCCTTAACCTTTACTCAAATTCTTACCAAATCCTTTACACTTAGAGCATTTTTCCTTACACATTCAATTTGTATTTTTGCTTAAGGCTTCAACTAACCAAGTTAATGCCTAAAACTTCGCAAGGCATTATACCTCTCTTGTTTACCAAAATCAGCACAAGACTTATCCACACTCTTACCATGACTTTGGTGTATCTCAAATCGCCCATTTGATCTCTAAACCTCCAAGACAATGCCTTAGTCATTCTAACACTTAAGAACACCTTTATTCCCTTTCTTTCACCAAGTTAACCCTTAAGAATTTCCTAGTACAAGCTAGGTCACCAAACTTCATTTAAACACCTAAAACTTCTTATTTATTCACCAAATTTTGACATAGCTTCACTAGCACTTCCTTACACCAAAACACATAACTTTCCATCTTTAAACAATCAAGGACACTCATTCACACAAGGAATGTTCTTTACACACAAATAAACCTTAAACTACACTACATCACAATATAGTGCATAAACTTAAATTGCTTGGCATTTAGGCCCTTAAATGACATGGCTCTTAGTCCCTTAAATTGCATTATTCTTAAACACTGAATTTCCCACATATTAAATGCCTTTGACCTGCAAATACACGCAACATCACATATGCCCTTAATAACCTCCTTGTGGGTATTTACTAACTCATTTCCCATTGGCTCTTTAGGTTGTTTATTAAGAATTTCAAAGCTCAATTTCCTAAGACACTAAAACTACATTAAGTTAGGTTATTTACCTCTTCTCTTCAAGATTTCTTTCTTGTTTTCATGGATTGAAAATCAGCAAGGAACTTTGATCACTTGTCAATCTTCTAACCAACACACATGTAAGGGTAATGAGCATTAAGTTTTATACTCAAACTCATGAATAAACCCTAGATTAACATAAGTGTTTTAAAACACTAAAATGGATGTTTACCTTGGAATTGAAAGAGAGTTTGATTTGGTATCAAGAGAGGACTCCTCCTAGTCCTTTGAAGTTTGGAATGAGCTAATAAAAGAGCAAGAGAAAGCACCATTAAGAGGTGATTCTCAGTCATGAACAAAAACAAGAGGAAACTTGAATTTTCTTTGGTTTTTCTTACCTTGAAGCAAAGGAGATTAACAAGGTGAAAAGAGATGAGTTTTTCCTCCTTCAACAGGGATTATTCATGGCACCAAAATGGAGTTCTTGAAGATTTGAAAAGACAAGATTGTAGAGGTTTCTCTAACTAGAAGAATGGTAGTCTTGGAATTGAATTTGGAGTATGGAGCTAGGAGTTACAAGCAATTGAAGATGAAGAATGGTAGAGGTACTGTAGCATTACGGTTTTGGAGAAGGGAAGATGAAGGTTGGAGACGGTGGGAACAAGGGAGAATGAAGAAAGGAGGTGAGAGGTATTGTTTTGTTAAGATATTTTAAGCTTAAAGCAAATAGTTAACTTACTTGTTTATTCTTCCTTCCTTAACAACTAGCCAAGTGTGATGACTCACACTTAAAAAATGGCCCCCTTTTGTATATAGGATATTTTATGGCTTTTGTTGACCATTTAATTAAACTAGGTTGACTTATGTCTTAATCTAGCACTATTTGAGCACTATTCACTAATTAGTGCATATATTTGTGAAATTTTTGATTTCCCATTGATTTAGACTTCCTAATTTGATACTAAGTAGTACACATGTTGATTAAAGAGTAATGATGGGCATTTAGCCACTCAAAACCCATTTCCAAGACAATTTTTCAAAAAATATGCTTTGTGACTCCTTAAAGCACATTTTGTGTTTAAACTTGTTTTCAAGCTTGGTTTTCTTTAGTAATTGGTTTAACATGTCCATTAGCATGTTAATAAAGTCTTGGTAAGCTCTTTGAGTCTTAACCAAGGTTATTCCAAGCTTAGAGCATGTTTTTGCTCTAATTGTCTTTATGGTACTTTATTGTGTTTTCTATGGTTTAAATTGTTTACTAACGTTTCTAAGGCATGTTTTAGCCTTAATATACCATAGTTTAATATTTAAACAACATATCAAGGTTTGGGGTATTTCACTGCCATCAGGCAGAGTTTCTGAGATTGTCATCATCTGTAAATTAAGGTTCCAACAAGTTCTCTCCTTTTGCTGATAATGGCAAACTCAGTGTATCCGCAGTGGTACCAGTGAAATACATCAAGGACAAAATAAAATGAGGAAACCAACTTTGTCTTGGTTCCCCATTAAACTTTGCATAATAGTTCCCCCTTAAACTTTGTAGATAAAAACAAGATAAATGTTGAAACAAATAATAGTGAGCTAAAGTAGTTAAAACAACATAGCACCAGTAGAATATATCCAAAAACAAACCAAATCCAAATGAGTCCTATAAGAGGCACTTATAATCACTAGCATAGTCACCCGCACAAAACTAGTCGTGGGATACACCGCTTCCCCCTTTTACCAATATCAGGGAAGGGTGTGAGAGTCTGTGACATAGCATAATGTCTTAAATATCACAAAAATAACATAATATCTCAATCTAGTAGTAGCAAAGGAAACCTAAGATCTAAGATGGGAAAGCAAAATGAGTTGGGCTTTTGACAGAATCTTTAACCGTCTACACCATCAGAACCCGCACCGCCAGCCAGAGTTACTCCTTCCTTTTTGTCATCTTCTCCTTCTGTAGTCACATCCGTGAGTGCCCATGAGAGAGTCGTCCGAAATTCTTAACCAGATGCTTGACACCACCTTGCAGTGGTTGAGTTTCAGAGTATCAATCAACATATCTAGCTTCTTGTTTAGACTGATTACTACATCCTCTAGATTTTGAATTCTTTCAGACAAAGACTCACTCTCGGCAGAAGGAACAGGAGTGGTTGGGGCTGATTTTTTGGATGAGGAGGATGGGTTTGAAAGGGTCTTGAGCTGGAAGGACGGGGTCTTGTTATATAAGGTGTGACCTAGTATGTTAGTGTCTAAGATACGGCTAGCCTCTTAGGCATTCAGGGTGATGTTAGAGTGGGTGAGGAGTTTCAGGATCCAAAAAACATATCCTAGAGAGTGGCGTGAAGTGGAAATAGAGGAACCCATATGTCCCAGGATGAGCTAGGGTAGGTTGATTCTTCTTTTGTGGATAAGACAGTACATAATGGCTAGATCTAATGAATACACAGATTGATTCCCTTCCTTTCCTCCAGGTTTTTAATCACAATAGTGTGAAACATTGGTGTAAATTGGGCATAGGGGGTTGGTCAACAGAATGGCCTACTCTACCGTTTAGAAAAAATAAATCATAAACATCTAGAGCCTCTATAAAACTAGATTAGGAAAACTAGTGTGATAATAAAATTCTAAGCAGTACTAGGAATACCAAGATATGAGGCTATAGTCCTAGAATCCAGAATCAGAGAGGTACCATGAACCTTAGTCATTAACTTTCCCTTTGGTATGACACCTCCTTAGTATAACTCATATGGTTCAGCCTCATGATATGTTTTAATATCAATAAACAAGTGTAGCCAATTTTGAAATCAAATCATGTCTTTCAATATTGAAAAACCCATGGAGTTATAACCAAGAGAGATCAAGGAGTTTTCTCTACCAGATTTCAGGATTCGACCGAGTCGTCCATGGAAAGAGTATAGACGCCGTCGTGGATGTTTATTAATTCTTGTTTTGGAGGAGGAGGGACAAACCCTGATCAAGGTCGTAGACTCTTCCTAGTCAAAGTAATGCCAGTATCTGACTCCACTTGAGTGGACAAGTTGGTCCCACTCTTTACCTCTTAGGGCTTGGGGACTGCATTTTCAACTGTAGGACTAGCTTTGACAAAGGGAGGAGGTGTAGATGCGGAGAGTCAAAGTAATAATAATCAATGATTCAAAGTTATATACGGAAAATTATTTACGGATATATATATATATATATGTATATATAAAACATGTAGTATCATCATGATTTAAAATGGCAATCAACCGATTAAATTGCTATTGAAATCTCCAATACGAAGAAGATGGGTGTGATCAACTTCATATTCTTTAAAGATATAATAATGTTATACTTGGTATAGAGAAGGTATACCACTAAATAAGAATTTTTCTTTTAGCAATCATATGAAAAATTGTCATTGAAGAGAATAATAATTTGAAAACACTTTATTCAAACTCCTTTCTAAAGACGAATGCATAGTATATAAATATTGTAGTAGAGGTGACTATTACCGATTTACAAAATTTATTACTTACTCATAATAGGCGAAGATTCACGGTGCACTTAGAATTTGACCACCAACCCCACACGGTACTCCTCACTCACGAATTCATGTTTTCTATTATGTATCTAAGAGATGTACAAGATAGATGATAGAGAGAGAACCCCTTTCTTTATCTTTTTTTCTAGCTAAAAGTGAGACTTGTTGGAAGGAAAGAGATGTGCGAAGGAGACTGAATGGAGATGACAAGTATATGCAATGGAATTGCAGAACGGGATATATAAGAAGACAAAGATAAATTGAAGAGAGAATGGATACAAACTAGTTAAGTAATAAAGGAAATTAAACTAGTTGAATAAATTACAGAAATTCAAGAGTTAGAAGGATAAGTGCTTTATTACATAAAGTCGAAAATATGAAAGGTTAACACTGATTCATTAAATAAAGTCGGGAATAACGAAAGATAAATCTGGTTTACTGAAGTTGTTTTATTTATTGTGTTAAAGTCAACTCTAGTATTTAAATGATATAATTAGATTATAACTATGTTACAAACAAACAAAAATACTAAATCAATTAGAAAACCTAAGGTTCATTATTATGACATTAAAAATCACAAATGATTTATTTCAAAAATAAGTTATTCTATTAAAACGAATTCCCATTATTAAAAACCATATAATAGGCTCGAATAACCACAAAATATACTCATAAACTACATAATATATATATTTCAAAATTTCAGGGTATTACAACTGTAACACCCTAGATTTTACCTTAAATGAAAGCTTACAAAAAGACGAATCTAACGGCACAAACGGGAGCAAAAAATGGACTTCAAACGAGTCTTGAAAGTGAAAAACAAAACCTATTCAACCTTATGTCCGGACGTCTGACGTTCGGACACAAGCCGAGGAAAATAAACTGCGGAAATCCACTTTTCCGAACTTGTGTCCGGACATTGAAGTTCGGACACAAGTCGAGAGTTAAATAATCTAAAAATGAAGGCGTCTGAACTTGTGTCCGGACTTTGAAGTTCAGACACAAGTCGAGTTTCAAAGTTCTGAAAAATTCTTTTACATGGTCCGAACGTTGGTCCGAACTTGCAAGTTCGGACATAAGTTGAGACTTGCCAGATGGACTCGTTCTCGCATGCTGTCCGAACATTGACGTTCGGACAGATGTTCGGACACAACCAAAACAGCAGAAACAATAAAATCTCTCGGGGCCTGTCCGAACATTGATGTCCGGACGGATGTTCGGACAGGTCCTAAGATGCAAATTTTAAGACGATATCAGCGTAAGAAAATAACCAAAACACTTACAGATTCAACATCAGTATATAGAGAACATTTAAGTAGACAAAGTTAGCAATAGGTATCTTAGAAACAATACCCAAAACTTCATAAGAACACTTCGATATAATCTATAAAATGTCAAAGAATGTTGTTGCAAACACCATAACAGATATAACTTCAAATCAGCAGCGGAGTCAAAACATCCAGGGTATTACCGCCACACCCAAACCCTCTGGGTGCTCAGGCTGATGAACTAGAAATAAACGATGAAAAATAATTATTAAACCATTAACTCAATTTATGCGGAAGCTCCAAATAACCATAGTAGTGTAAACATAAATAAAAACTTAATGAATCTCAAACACTATAACTTAGATAATGTCTCAAAACATCTCATAATCTTCTATTCTATGTGATTACGTAATCCCGGTCCCTAGTTCAGTCATTCATACCTGCGATCAGAAATCAATAAACAAAAACAAAAGGGATCACACAAATCAGATAAACTGAGTAAACCCTACCTCAATATGTAAAATACATTTTAAAATCCATTTTAACATTTGTCAATGAGACGAGAGGCGTATTGAACATTAGAACGATTTTCCAGAAATCACAATAATCAGCGAAACAGTAGTAGAGAGCTTTCAACAAGAGTTAACACAACACCACACATGGGATCACCTATGGGATCCCAAACAACAATTCAAGGACAATCACCTATGGGACCGTCAAACAACCACCTCACCCTAAGTCCTTCAGTGTGCACACCCCCTTTGAAACAACAGTAACATAGAGTAGATCAGAGGGCTTTACTGCAACATTGTGTGCAGCGTAAATAATAATAGTGGGGAGCACATGTGGGATCCCAAACAAAATTATACATCCTGCGAAAGACTCCCAAAATCCACCATCGAAACACCATCAAAACTATCCAGTTCCTCCATTTCCAATATGTGGGAAACAATCCCAATTTCCAAAACACAAACTGAGAACCAACAAAAACAACCAAAGCCTCTTCCTCAGATTTGCAAAACACCAGTCAAATAGACATGAGCATAGAATTTACATGAACAATCAATTCACCTCAAGAAATCAACTCCTCGGGACTATCGGCAGCACCCGTCGGTGTAATCAGAGTCTAGGTATACATAATCAACAATTAGGGTCTACCAACATAATCGAATAAATTAACTGATCTAACTAAGTAAACATCTTACCCAACGAATTCCTAACTGGCACCAGGGAAACGATTTGACCACCTCAGGTTGAGAAGCGGGAATTCACAAGAGTTTGAAGGAAGAAGAAGCGTGAATATTTTAGTAGAAGTAAGAGCATAGAAATGTCGTAATGAGGATGAATATATATGAGGAAGATCGGTGTTTTAAATAGAAACAATTTGAGAAACTTAGAGAAATACTATTAATTAAATAAACAATAATCTGTTTTGAAGAAGATAAAAGTATTGAATAATTTAAATAAAGTTCTACTAACTAGTATTTGTAGAATACTTAAAAGATAAAATAATTATAATGTTGTGAAAAGCTGGAAGAAAGAACGGGGTTGCTAACAACATCAGTTTAGAAATAATTAGTTAAATAATTTCCAATTCAAAAATAATAGGGGAAAATACTTTAACTGTTATAACAACATAAGAAGGAGAATAAATATCTAGAGAACGAATTAACAACCATTTAATTGATATAGAAGTAAGATAGAAATAAATAGACATATAGTAAAACAAATCAGGAATTCTAGCAAAAAGGAAGATAATCTCATTAAAGAAAAGATCTAGAATATTAGTAATAAAAATATTAGGAGAAGAATAAGAGGGCTTAACATATTATCAGTTTGAAGTAGTCAAATGGGATTTGAACTCTTAAAGTTAATGCTACTTTACTAAGAGAAAGAAAAATTGGATTTGAACTTTAGGAATTTAAGATTAATAATTAAGAAGAAGAAATTCTAGGATTGTATTTTGGGAACTTAAATAACGTTGTAACATCTAGGGAGGTGAAGAGATATTTAAATGATAATAATGTTAATAATAGTAAGGCAAGACATTGCAGATAATTGTAAACATTTTAAGAAGAGGATAGAATTTAATATAAGAGTATCGTTTAACTTCCCTAGGCCACTATAATACTAACCTCGGACTTATTCATTCTTACTATATATTATATTATTCCTAACTCGAAAAATTTATGGGTATTTCAACAACTACTCTCCCCATAAAGATTTCTAGGAAAGAGAGACGATATAGTAGGTATTTAAGGGATGTCATGAAGTGAGTTTTCACCCTCCACAAAATGGTATTTTTAGGATCTAGGATTTTCAGTAAATAACCATTTATTTAGACCCACTTACCGAAAAAATCAACCTGTACACTAATCAGATGGCTTTCAACCGAAACGTCAAAAGCCTTCATTTTCCAACAACTTGCTCAATGACGTGCAAGACCTCTTCCTAACCAGACTAAGGAGAACCCTAGGGAGCAAGTTAAAGTAGTGAAACGGAGGAGTGGTAAGCATCTTGATCTTCTAATCCTTGAAGCTATAAACACTTTTGTTGATACTAGTAAGGACGACGAAGCCACTGAACCTGAGGTGGAAATCGCTGACTAGGGCTATCAATCTTGACATGAACCCAAAATCTGACCCGAAACCGACATGCTAAAATGCGGGTTTGGATTGAGATTTTCAACCCGGAAACATTTTTGGGTCGGGTTTGGGTTGGGTTGCTAAAAGCCCGAGTCAGTTTTGGGTTTGAGCTGCCGACCCGATTTTAACCCATAACCCGAAAACATTTTTTTTAAAAAGTATATATTCTTATAGTTATGCGACATAATTTCAAAAATATTAATCATGTAACCATTTATGTTTGATGGTTTTATATGAAATGTTATATTGTCTTGGTGATTTTGGGTAGAATTTGTATTGATAGTACAACATCTTTAATTTCAGGTTGATTTTGGGCCGACTTCGAGTTGATTTCGGGTTGATTTCGAGTGTCAGGCTGGTTTCAGGTCATCAGATCGGTTTCGGGTTGACATAACATAATCCGTTTCAGGTTCGGGTCGGTTTCGAGTTGAGGTCAAACATGAGTAGGTCAGGTTCGGGTTAAATACAACTTGACCTAAAACCCGAAATTGACAAACCTATCGCTGATAGTTTGGAGTTCGAGAATGAAATTTTATGAAGCTACCCAGTTACTTCATCTTCATCACCATCAGTTGCCATGCTACTAGTCCCATTTCTTAATAGGTTGAAGAAGAAGGACCTCGACGAGCAATTTGGCAAGTTCTAAGGAATATTTAAGAAACTAGCCATTAATATTCCTTTATCTAACGTTTTAAAACATATGCCCATATATGCCAAGTTCATGAATGACATTCTATCCAATAGAAAGTCCTTAGAAGAGACAGAAACCGTATAACTCATTGAAAGGGTTTTTGATGTGCTAACGATGAAGCTTCCACCAATGCTTGATGGTTAGGGCTTACCTATTATCTCTTGTTCTATTGGCAAGGTTGATTATGGTAAGGGATTGTGCAATTTAGGGGCTAGTGTTAATTTGATGCTGCTTTCCTTGTTTTCCATAGTGGGCTTAGGTTAATGCTTTCCTACTTCAACACGATTACAGCTTGCTGATCACCCCTTTGATCATCCTTGAAGGTAGGGTGGATAAATTTGTAGTATTTGTTGGAGAATTTTTTTACCCTGCTAGTTTTATTATTGTAGATGGGAAGAAGGATTATACAGTTCCTCTCATATTAAGATGACCATTTTTAAGCAATGCTAGAACTTTAATCGATTTGGAGGGTTGTAAAATTACTTTGTGCTCTCGTGATAAACAAATGTCTTTTAGCATGAATAAACACAAAGACATGTTATAGATGTGTGTGCTTGCTCATTTGTCAGTGCAACTAAACCTAAATTGCAAGAAAATCTTTAAAACTATGCAAGTATCGCACCATAAAAGGATTTTGGAGGGACCTTGAACAGTGTGCGAGTGAATCAAAATGTTGTGGGAATTTAGAGAATTAAGAAACACATAATCGATTACAAAAGCATTCTCCAGATTCTGGGAAGAGGAGCCGTCCGAGTCTAATCTAGCGAGATAGAGTGAAATACCCCAAACCTAAGTATGATAATTAAACATCAATTTATGATGTAATAAGGCCAAAACATGCCTTAGAAACATTGGTAGACAATCTAAACCAAAGAAAATACAAGGAAACACCATAAGAGCAATTTAAGCAAAAACATGCTCTAAGCTTGGAGTAACTTTGATTAGCACCCAAATGTCATTATAAGACCTTATTAACATGCTAATGGACATGTTAAATCAATTACCAAAGAAAACCAAGCTCAAAAACAAGCTTAAACACAAATTGTGCTTTGAGGACCCTTAAAGCACATTTTTGAAAAATTGTCTTAGAAACGGGTTTTGAGTGGCTAAGTGCCCATGATTACACCTTAATCAATATTTGTACTAATTATTATCACATTAGGAAGCCTAAATCAATGGGAAACCAAAAATTTCATAAATTTGTACACTAATTGTGAATAGTGCCCAAATAGTAACAATTTAAGTAATAAACCTTCTTGTTTGGTCAATGGTCAAATGACCATCCCTAATTGACTAAAGGTGGACAGTTTTGTAAGGGGGATGAGTCACCACTTAAGTTGCCAGCAATTGCTAGGAAAGAAGGGGGGAAAGAAGATACTATTTGCTTTTAGCAAATATTTTACATTACTTTAGAATGCCTCTCTCCTCTCTTCATTTCATCCCTTCCCCACCGGTTTCTTCTTCCTCTTCTCTTCCAAAGAAAAACATGAAGCTCCAGCCATGGCTCCTCATCTTCATTCACTTACCAAATGCAACTTCAAGCTCCAAATCCAAAACAAATTGCATATTTGTCTTAGTTAAGTCAAGGCCTTCATTTCTATCTTTACAAATCTCTTAAAGCTCAAGTTTGATGCCATGAAGAAACTCCATTGAAGGGGGAAAATCAAGTTTGAAGAGCTCTTTTGCTTCTCTATTCATTCAAGGTAAGGAAAGTGAAAGAAAAATCAACTTTCCTTCCATTTTTCTTAATGTCCGAAAATTGCCTCTCATGGAGTCTTTTTTTACTCCTTGAACTAGCTTTTTTTCAATCTCCAAATACTAGAAGAAGTCTTTCCTTGCTTCATTATTAAAGTCCATTCCAAATTTCAAAGGTAAACATCCATTTAGTGCATTAAGCAATTCTTGTAAACCTAGGAAATGATTCCTTAAGTTAAGGTGCAATATTTAGCACTTATTACATTATTTGAATGTGGATTAGAACATTGGCAAGAGAATTAAAGCCCTTGGCCGATTTTCCATCAAGAAAACCAAAGGACGAAATTGAGAGGAAAGCTTGAAAAACAAGGTAAATGTCTTATCTCAAGGTGGTTTATTGTTTAAAGGGTGGTATTTAGATAAGTACTAAATATAGCTTAAAGCTTACATTATGTAATGGGTTATATAACCTAGGAAAAAGAATTTAAACAAGCTTGTGAACTTGTGACTAAGGAGCCAATGGAAATGCGTTAGTAAGATAAGCTTGAGATGGATTTTAAGAGCATTATAACTACTATGAGATTGATGGGTGTAATTGCAGGTTGAAGGCTATTATATGTGGGAAATTCAGTGTTTAAATTCATGTCATTTAAGGGCCTAAGATCCATGTCATTTAAGAGCCTTAGTGCTATGCAATTTAAGGTTTATGCATTATAATATGAATTAATGTATGTGAGTGTAATTGGTGTTTTGAGAACATCCATGGAGGATTGGATTGCCTTAAGCTGTTAAGGGATGAAAAACTATGTGTTTAGGCATGATAATATACTAGAGAAACCATGGCAAAATTTTAGTATAAAACAAAGTGTTTTAGTGGTTGTTGTGAATTTAAGCGACCAAGTATTTGCTAGGAATCATTAAAAGAGATTTGAGGGAAATAAGTTAACAATGGTGTTCTTGAGGATTAGAATAACCTAGAGTTGTCTAGGAGGAATTAGAGGTTAGGAGGGTGTATTAAACACCCCAAAATCATGGTATGAGGAATGTTGAGACTTGTGCAAAAATCTATAGGAAATGATATATAATACCTTGTGATGATTTAGGTATGATCTAGTTGTGTAACCTTCATGTATTGAGTGGATTTGAGTGATGGGATGAAAGTGTCTAAGAAGGGTATAGCATGGTCAAGGTAAATGAAGAACAATGTTAGGGTGTAAAAAGGATGGCAAGATATGTATAGTTAGGTACAAGTTTAGGAATGATGAGTAGTAAGTGTAAAGGAGAGGGAATTATGCATGGAGATGCAATATGACTTTGAGAACTTTGAGAAGTTTGAGTAAAGGAAATGGGTATGCATAATGATGCTTTAGGAGTAGTTAAGATGGTTGTGAAGAAACATTTTGGTTAGATGAGGTCTTAGGCAAAATTACAAGTTGGAAGTGTAAGGGGTTAAGTGCTAAGTGTTAAAGATGTAGAGAGAATTTGAGTAAATGGTTAAGGAGTTTGATTGTGAGTGGATTAAGAGGTTTGGTGGATGGTTTAAGAGTGTGTTAAAGTGCTAAATGATGTTAGAACATATTGGGACACTTGTGGTAAGGTTTAGAGTGAAACAAACACTTAAAAACAAGGTTCTGACTTCGACCTACCTTAGAACCGACCTTAGCAAGGTCGGTCGGGCCTAAAATATCCACCCAGGAAGCTCTCTAACTTAGACTGACCTTGGCAAGGTCGGTTGGGGTGAAATTTTTCAGACAGAAAGTGTTCTGGTTCCGACCGACCTTGGGACCTACCTTGCAAGGTCGGTCGGCCACTTATTAAAAAACTAAATTTTAAAAATGTTAAGTGGTATTAGTGGCATGCCATTAAGAGGTTAATGATGGTTAAAAATACAAGCATATAAAGACTTAAGAGATTAAGTTAAGTAAATGATTTAAGTGTTTAAGTTAAGATTATAAGAACTTTGTGATCAAGGTTAGGGAACATTAGTGGTTAAGTAAGTTAGGTTGATTGGAAAAGTGATTAACAACCTAAAACTGAATGAATGTTTTAGGACTTGAGTATTTGGACCCCAAAGGAGAGTAAGCAACCGAACAACCGACGGTGTACGGTATGGTTTTCTTGTAGCCTGCTTGCTAACGAGGTGTCCCTCGTCTTGTGTGCTATTTGTTTATGTGTGCCGACTAAACAAGATAAAGCATGCAGCCGGTTTATTGTATTGTTGTGTGTTGTTTGAAACTAACACAACTTACCTTTGAGAATTTACTAACAATGTTTAGTAAAGAATTGTGTGAGAATAAGGAACACTCCCAAATATTGTTTTATTAGTAACCGAAAGTGGTTAACTAACAAACATTGACTTTGAGACTTCTACTAACTAGAACTTGGGGGGAGTGAGGAATCCGGAATGGTTCGGTGATGCATGTGTTAAGTAGGAGGTTGGTATCCTTATCAGGTTCTGACTTCCAAATATGACTTGTCTTCGGACTCGTCGCCTAGAGTCGACATAGAGACTCGGTTACCTCGATTTCTGTTCAAGGTGGGAGGCATTACTGAGATGGTGTGGTGGGTCTACCTAAATCCCAACTAATTCTAACAAATATTTTTTATGTAAACCATTGGAGCTGATAACTCATTGGTTAGGGTTACTTTGACCCGACAAGATAAACAATGAATTAAGGAACAACCATTCTAATTAAAGAACGGTTGTCTTAATTGAGATAAGATTTGAGATAAAGTACAACCAATTCTAATTAAAGAACGGTTGGTACATTGAGACTGAGATAAGGATTAAGATTAAGGTAAGACAAGAATGGACTGAGATTAAGAGGTATCATAATTTAAGGAGTTAAAAGACTAACTCACTTACTAAGGGAACGCTTTTAAGTCGTTCATTGTGTTTGAACTCTGATTGTTCATATGTGGCTTGTTGTTTATTGCACTACTTATTTATGTTGTGCATCTAATCAACTTCATGCTATCGACAATTAGTCATCGTAGCCCCGTTAGCTTGGGGGCTATAAGAGAATCATACCAGCAAAGGTGCTGACCCCCTCGGGGGTAACTGTTTAAATCTTGCAGGTGAATGACAGAAGACGACCGTCCTGAGAGTAGGATCGGGTAGAAGTACTCTGGGTTGTTTTACTTTGTTACACGAGTTGTGCATGTACACTCATTTAGTAAATGGTATGAGATGTTAGTAAGATCTAATAGGGTATGAAATACTTGTACTGAGGATATGTACTTGAAATACCCATAAATTTTGGCATAGGATTTAATTAACATATAGTCGGAGTGAATATGATCCTATAATGTAGATAGTCGGGAATGATCTTAATAGGGCCCCAGAGAAGTTATATGTTCATCTTATTCCCAAAACCATCTACAACGACCTAAATTCCTTTATTCCGCCGATATTATATGAGTATGTGTATTTAAGCATCTATTTCCAACTCTAATAACGTTGTTATGTATTCTTGGTTTTGAGAGTTCAAATCAGATATTACTACCTATAATAAATGAGTATTATTAAAAGTATTGTTATTATTATTACCATTATTATTTGTTACATCCAAGAATACAAGTTGAATTTTGCTTCTTCCTAAAATATCTTTCTCTTTTCTGAGTCATATTAAATACTGAAAATGTATTCCCATTCCTTCACGATCTCCACTAATTCTTTTCCTAACAATTAACTAGTTTCCTCTTATTTTGGATTATTAATTAAATAACATCTCTTACTTTTCTAACTCATGAATCTAGATCCTTCCAACGTTTTAACGTCATTCACTCACCCAACTTTCAAATTGTTATTGTTGTAGTAATTTTTAATTCACCATTTAAATTTGTTTACAATACTGACTACTAACTCTTCCTTCCTTAGATTAGATGTGCTTATTAATTAATTTATTTTAAACCCTCCTTATTAATCTATTTAATTCCCTATTTAACTACACGATCAGTATCACGATAGTCATCCTCTTGAAAGCACTTTCCTTTCACGCTCCTCTCTTCCTTCAAGCTCCCAACCCTCACGAATTCACGTTCTTAATCTTCCTTCACCGTTAGGCTGCTTCTCTGGTGCCGGTTTGGGTAGAAGAGTAAGGAAAATCAACTGGTAAGGTTAAATAATTATTTTGTTGCTATTCAAATAGTTTTTAATGGAATCCTTGCTTGTAAATCTAGACCCCGAGTTCTTTGACGGGTGCTACTGTTGATCTAGCTGGTTGATTCCAATGTGGTGAGCGTATCCAGGTAATTAAATGTTGTGCTCAACATCCTCTATCTCTGTGTTTTGCATAATATCGATGGATTGGATTTAACGTGGTTTTGGCATTGTGGGAATTTGGGAATTACTTTCCCCCGTGTACGTATTCTGGTGTAATGGTTTTGCAATTGGTGTGGATAAATGTTTTGGGAGACTTTCATTGGATTGATTATTGGGTTGTTGGTACCTTTTGGTGCCCCGTGTATATTGTTGTTGCCTTTATGGTGCCCCGTAAAATTATTGCTCCTTTGTACCTCGTGGATATTCATATTATCTTTGCCTGCAGACATCACTTGCAGTTAAGCTCTAATGATCTAATCCTTTGGGTCATAAGTAACCTTCTGGGGTCGTAAGCTCTAATTGGGTGTCGTCCGCGTATACCAATTAATCTAATTCTTTGAAAGTTCTCCCCCGCTATGTTTTTTTGATGGTGAATTTGAATTGGTGAAGTTGTTTACGTTACGGTGTGAAGTGTTGTGTTATAAATACAAAGTGGGTTTCAAAACGTATTTTACAAGTTGAGGCGATGTTTACTCAGTTTTGCTGATTTGCGCGATCCCTTCGTGTTTTCTGTTGTTGTTTTCTTATCACAGGTACCTATGGCTGAATTGGGGATTGAGAAGCACTATCACTTAGCCTAGGATGACCAGATTTAAAAACTTCAGACTGTTAAGTTGAGTTATGTTTTGAAAGTACATTGTTTTATGTTGTGGGAATAATTTTGGTCAATTTGGTTGGTTTAAGCCTGAGCACTCTTGTTTAGAGTGAGGCGGTAATGCCCGTTTTGGATTTAACATTTTCGCTGCTATTTATCTTTAGATGATCGGTTTTGGTGTTACTCTTTTGGAAATGGTGGTTGTGGTGAGGTTTTCGCACATTTATTAAGGAATCTTTTGACATTGTTTATGTGTGATGTTAACCAACTGAAATGGTCCTTCATTGGATTACGAAACTATTATGTTTATTTTGTTGTTGGTTTGGTTTTGTTCCAGTCTCTAAAAACGTATTCCAGGACCTGTCCAAACGTCCGTCCGGACATCAATGTTTGGACAGGCCCCGAGAGTTTAAGAAGTTTTCTCTGTTTCGTCGTGTCCGAACTTCTGTCCGAACGTCAACGTTCGGACAGCATGCGAGGACGGGATCAACTTGCAAGTCTCGACTTATGTCCGAACTTGCAAGTTCGGACCAATGTTCGGACGCGCGTAAAGGATTTTCGGACTTTTGAAACTCGACTTGTGTCCGAACTTCAAAGTCCGGACACAAGTTCGGTCATCTTTGAATTTCAGACTTTTCAACTCTAGACTTGTGTCCAAACATCAATATCCAGACACAAGTTCAGACAAATGGTTTTCTGTGGTTCAACCTTCTCGGCTTGTGTCCGAACTTCCCATGTCTGGACACAAGTTCGGACTAAGCTTAATTTGCACTTTTAGGACTCGTTTGGGGTCCGTTTTTGAAGCCGTTTTCACCATTAGATTTTTAATTTAATAACCTATGGTTTTAGGCAAAGTCCAGGGTGTTACAAGGTGGTATTAGAGCCGTGTTTTTTAAGGAAGATAAAATTTGAGTTAAAAAGGAATTAAAATGTGGGGTAAGCCGTCTTGGGGAAATCTAGTACTTGTGATGTTGTGTATGTGGTATTATACTGTGTGGATACTAAGTTACATACTCTGTTTGTGTATTACAATGTTGGTGATAGTGTAACACAACTGGATGAGTATTGTGTACTAATGTTGGAACTGTTATATGCGCTAGCTACTATCATGGGGTTGAGGACTAATATACGGGTATATGGGTGGATATTGATTACACCGTTTAGTACTTATAATTAGGAGTTTGCATAGAGCTCTGAGGGAGTGCAGGACTGGCTGACAGATTGAGTTTTCCATACCACACAAGGAGCAGGAGTCGCAGAACTCAGATGGCAGCCAACGATCCCATGAAACAGTTGCAGGAGCTGGCCCTCAACCTGAGACAGATAGTCTAGAGGTAGGCGCAGAGGGATAATGTGCCAGAGGATTATACTAAGAGGATTACCCATCTGAAGCCCACATCCTTCAAGGGAGAGGAGGACCTGGTGCTGCTTGAGGACTGGATTAGAGAGTTTGACAAGATCTTCGAAGCAATCAATTGCCCAGCAGACCGAAGGGTAAATGCAACAGTCTACTATTCAAGAGTGAGGCAGACATCTGGTTGTCCGCCAACAGAGATGTGCTACTAGCAGGGCCTAATTTCGGCTGGGATGGCCTGAAGGAGGCCATGAGGAGGCGCTTCTATCCCGAGCATGTCAAGATGCAGAAGTACTTGGAGTTCTCGGAACTCAAGCAGCTGTCGCTGAGCGTCAAGGATTACCATTTAAAGTTCCTGGAGCTGGCCAGGTTTACACCTACGATGCTCCCCGACGAGGCGTCGAAGGTGCAAAGATTTGTGGGAGGGCTAAACTGGAGTTTGCAGGAGGCCCTCAGTGTGCTGACAATCCCGACACTCCAAGATGTGTACGAGAAGGCTGCTAACCTGTATAGGGTGCAGCAGAAGAGGAAGGAGGTCCTAGCTGGCAATAAGAGAAAGATGGAGGGGGAGATGAAACCCGGGGACGAGAGGATCAGTCCCACCGGCACCAGCAGGAGAAGCGGTGGAAACCTCACTCGGACCGCAGAGACTGGAGGCCAAGACATGGGGGAGACCAGAGAGGTGATCAGAGACGAGGTGACCAATCCCATAGCCAGTCTCAGAGGGGAGAGCCCGGATGGGAGAGGCACTTCTACTGCAACAGGTGCAACAAAGATCACCCAGGGAAGGATTGTGAGGGGAACATGATCACCTGCTTTTGCCGTGGAAAGCGGGGGCATCGAGTATTTGAGTGCTTCCAGAGCCCTCAGGGAGGCAGTCAGCAGAGAGGTTACAGTGGCGATCGTTCCTCCAGACAGCCTGACCAGCAGGGCAGAGGTCTGAATCAGAATCAGCGCGGGGATGCTCCTCCGCGTGGTAGCGGAGAGGGAGGAAATGGCAGCAATAGAGGCCAAGGGGAGTACCGAGGCAACCAGTAGCGGGCTCCAGGGAAGATCAATGTGATGAGTCGGGCCGAAGCTGAGGCCGAGGCAGACGTGTTGGCAAGTACCTTCACTGTTCTTGGTACTCCTGCACGTATTCTTTTTGATACTGGAGCTACTTATTCATTTATATCTGATAGCCTAGTTGGGAAATTGGGGGTAGAGATTTGTGAGACTTCTCCTATAGCTATATCTATACCATCGGGAAGGGTAATTACCTGTAAGAATGTAATGAAAGAAGTAGGTATAGACATCAAAGGAGAAAAATTTGTAGTAGACTTGATCCAATTTTCCTTGACCGACTTCGACATAATTCTGGGGATGGATTGGCTGAGCAAATACAAGGGGAGGATAGACTGCAGCAAACAGAAGATCATTCTTAGAGGGCCATCGAGACGAAGAGTCTCCTACAAAGATGTGGAGGAGAAGCCCGGAATGAAGATTGTCTCACCAATGACAATGCTCTCCCAAGTAAAGAAAGGACAGCAGACATATCTTTGCTACGTCCAAGATCTGAGCCGGGAGTCAAACAAGAGGAAAGAGATCCGAGTAGTAAGCGAATTCCCAGACGTGTTCCTAGATGAGATTCTGGGTATGCCGCCGGACTGAGAGGTGGAATTCAGCATCAACTTGGTGCCAGGCTCAGCGCCGATTTTGAAAGCTCCTTATCGGATGGCACCCTCAGAGTTGAAGGAATTGAAGACACAATTGGAGGATCTTATGGAGAAGGGATGCATTTGCCCGAGTGTATCACCTTGGGGAGTCCCGGTCTTGTTCGTGAAGAAGAAGGACGGGAGTATGAGGTTATGCATTGACTATAGGGAGCTGAACCAGATCACAGTGAAGAATAGATATCCCCTGCCGAGGATAGATGATCTTTTTTACTAGCTGCAGGGGGTAGGAATCTTCTCGAAGATTGATTTGAGGTTGGGTTACCACCAGCTTAGAGTTACAGAAAGAGACATCCCGAAGACAGCCTTCAGGACCAGATATGGGCATTTCGAGTTCTTGGTGATGCCCTTTGGACTGACCAACGCCTCAGCTGTCTTTATGGACCTCATGAACCGTATCTTCCACCCTTACTTAGATCGGTTCGTGGTGGTTTTCATAGATGAGATTCTTATATATTCCATGGACGAGCGGTAGCATGAGGAGCACCTGAGATTAGTATTGCAGACCTTGAGGGAGCAGCAATTGTATGCGAAACTGTCTAAGTGTGATTTCTGGCTAGACCGAGTGGCATTTCTGGGCCACGTCATCACCAGGGAGGGCATCTCAGTAGACCCGTCGAAGATTCAGCCTATGGAGGAATGGCCAAGGCCCAGCAACCTGACTAAAGTGTGAAGCTTTCTGGGCTTGGCAGGGTATTACAGACACTTTGTGAAGGATTTTTTTGGAGATAGCGAGGCCTCTCACCAACCTAATGAAGAAGGTAATCAAATTTTAGTGGGATGACGACTGCGAGAAGGCGTTCCAGATGTTGAAGGAGAGGTTGACCACAACTCCTGTGTTAACCTTGCCTTCAGGAACAGATGGGTTCGAAGTATTCAGCGATGCATCCAAATACGGCTTAGGGTGTGTCTTGATGCAGCACGGGAAAGTCATAGCTTACGTGTCAAGGCAGTTGAAAGAATATGAGACCAGATACCCGACGCATGACTTGGAGTTAGCAGCCGTGGTCTTTGCACTCAAGATCTGGAGACACTACCTCTATGGTGTCTCATGCAAGATCTTCACTGACCACAAATGGCTCAAATACATTTTCACCCAAAAGGAATTGAATGTGAGGCAGAGGAGGAGGCTGGAGCTGATTAAAGATTATGACCTGGAGATTTTGTATCATGAGGGGAAATCCAACTTGGTAGCAGATGCGTCGAGCAGAAAGAGGAGTCATTCAGTGAACTCCATGTGGGTCCTTCCAGACGAATTGGTTCGTGACTTCCAGAGATTGAACTTGGAGGTGATGGAGCCAGGAGGCGTTGAGCGAGAGGTGAGGCTGTTCCAGATGAGCGTCTCCTCCGACATTTATGGAGAGATACTCCAAGGACAGCCTGGCGATGTTAAGTTGGAGCGAATCAGAGAGAAGTTGAAGGAGGGTAAGGCAGAAGGGTTCAAAATCCATGATGATGGCAATCTCAGGTTCAGAGGCCGTTGGTGTGTTCCACAAGGTTGTGTAGATGTGAAGGAGAGACTGATGAAGGAGGCTCATAATACTCCATATTCAGTCCACCCAGGTGAAGATAAGTTGTATAAAGATCTGAAGAAGTTGTTATGGTGGCCGAAGATGAAACGAGAGATAGCAGAGTTCGTGTCTAGATGCCTCACCTGCCAGAAGGTAAAGTTCGAGCATAAGAGGATGAGAGGACTGTTGCAGCCCTTGGAGGTACCCAAATGGAAGTGGGACTCCATTTCTATGGATTTCGTGGTTGGGCTACCGCCAGCGAAGGGTGGAGTCGACCAGATATGGGTGGTCGTAGATCGACTCACCAAGTTTGCTCGATTCATACCAATGAAGAGCACTTGGTCTATGAGTCAGCTGGTGGATGCATATATTAAGTATGTGGTCAGATATCATGGTGTGCCACAGACGATAGTATCTAATCGAGACTCGAGATTCCTGGCACATTTCAGGCAGCAGTTTCAGAAGGCCGTGGGTACTAAGTTGAAGTTGAGCACTGCCTTCCACCCAGCTACAGACGGCCAGACAAAGAGGACCATCCAGACCTTAAAGGACATGCTTCGGGCATGTGTTATGGACATCCAGGATTCTTGGGTAGACAAACTTCACCTAGTGGAGTTTTCGTACAATAATAGTTACCACACCAGCATTAAGATGGCTCCGTACGAGGCTTTGTACGGGAGGAAGTGCAGAACCCCTTTATGTTGGAGCGACATCAGCGAGACAGTGATATTGGGACCTTAGCTGATAGAAGAGACGATGGAGCAGGTTTGAATCATCCAAAGCCGAATGAAAGCAGCCCAGGATAGACAAAAGTCCTACGCTGACTTAAAGAGGAGACCGGTTGAATTATAGGTTGGGGATAGAGTCTTCCTGAAGGTGTCTCCTGTGAGAGGGGTAACCAGATTCGGGAAGAAGGGGAAATTGAGCCCCAAATTCATGGGTCCCTACGAGGTCTTGGAGAGAATTGGAGAGGTGGCCTACAGGTTGACACTACCTGGTGAGCTAGACAGAGTCCATAATGTGTTCCATGTCTCTCAGTTTAAGCGGTATGTTCCCGACCCAGCCCACGTTCTAGAGCCTGAGGTGTTGGAGTTAGAGCAGAACTTGTCCTACGAGGAGTACCCCATTAAAGTGTTAGACACCAAGACTAGAGAGACCCGATCGAAGTCCACTCGTATGGTCAAGGTGTTGTGGTCAAATCATGGGACTGAGGAAGCAACGTGGGAGGTCAAAGAAGAAATGAAGAAGAAGTATCCTCAGCTTTTCGAGCAGGTAACGGTTTAAGACTTGAGATAAGTTCAGTCGCTTCCAGCTTTCATAATTAGTCTACTAGTTAGAGTATTGTTTAGGCTTAGCTTCGAGGGCGAAGCTTCCCTTTAAGGGGGATGAGATGAAATACCTATAAATTTTGGCATAGGATTTAATTAACATATAGTCGGAGTGAATATGACCCTATAATGTAGATAGTCGGGTATGATATTAATAGGGGCCCAGAGAAGCTATATGTTCATCTTATTCCCAAAACCATCTACAACGACCTAAATTCCTTTATTCCATCGATATTATATGAGTATGTGTATTTATTCATCTATTTCCAACTCTAATAATGTTGGTATGTATTCCTGGTTTTGAGAGTTCAAATAAGATTTTACTACCTATAAAAAATGAGTATTATTAAAAGTATTTTTATTATTATTATCATTATTATTTGTTACATCCAAGAATACAAGTTAAATTTTGCTTCTTCCTAAAACATCTTTCTCTTTTCTGAGTCATATTAAATACTAAAAATGTATTCCCACTCCTTCACAATCTCCACTAATTCTTTTCCTAACAATTAACTAGTTTCCTCTTATTTTGGATTATTAATTAAATAACATCCCTTACTTTTGTAACTCATGAACCTAGACCCTTCCAACGTTTTAACGTCATTCACTTACCCGACTTTCAAATTGTTATTGTTGTAGTAATTATTAATTCACCTTTTAAATTGTTTTACAATACTGACTACTAACTCTTCCTTCTTTAGATTAGATGTGCTTATTAATTTATTTATTTTAAACCCTCCTTATTAATCTATTTAATTCCCTATTTAACTACACGATCAATATCACGATAGTCATCCTCTTGAACGCACTTTCCTTTCACGCTCCTCTCTTCCTTCAAGCTCCCAACCCTCACGAACCCACGTTCATAATCTTCCTTCGCCGTTAGGCTGCTTCTCTGGTGCCGGTTTGGGTAGAAGGGTAAGGAAAATCAACTGGTAAGGTTAAATAATTATTTCGTTGGTATTTGAATAGTATCTGATGGAATCCTTGCTTGTAAATTTAGACCCCGAGTTCTCTGACGGGCGCTACTGTTGATCTAGCTGGTTGATTCCAGTGTGGTGAGCGTATCCAGGTAAATGTTGTGCTCAACATCCTCTATCTCTGTGTTTTGCAAAATATCGATGGATTGGATTTAACGTGGTTTTGGCATTGTGGGAATTTGGGAATTACTTTCCCCCATGTACGTATTCTGGTGCAATAGTTTTGTAATTGGTGTGGATAAATGTTTTGGGAGACATTCATTGGATTGATTATTGGGTTTTTGGTACCTTTTGGTGCCCCGTGTATATTGTTGGTTCCTTTATGGTGCCCCGTGAAATTATTGGTACTTTGTACCCCGTGGATATTCATATTATCTTTGCCTGCAGACATCACTTGTAGTTAAGCTCTAATGATCTACTCCGTTTGGTCATAAGTTACCTTCTGGGGGGTGTGCACACTTAAGGACGTAGAGTGAGGTGGGATTTATTTGTTGTGACCCCGAATTGGGTGTCGTCCGTGTATACCAATTAATCTAATTCTTTGAAAGTTCTCCCCCGCTATGTTTTGTTGATGGTGAATTGGAATTGGTGAAGTTGTTTACGTTACGGTGTTAAGTGTTGTGTTATAAATACAAAGTGGGTTTCAAAACGTATTTTACTAGCTGAGGCGATGTTTACTCAGTTTTACTGATTTGCGCGATCCCTTCGCATTTTCTATTGTTGTTTTCTGATCACAGGTACCTGTGGCTGAATTGGGAATTGGCATGCGCTATCACTTAGCCTAGGACGACCAGATTTAAAAACTTCAGACTGTTAAGTTGAGTTGTGTTTTGAAAGTACATTGTTTTATGTTGTTGGGAATAATTTTGGTCAAGTTGGTTGGTTTAAGCCTGAGCACTCTTGCTTAGAGTGTGGCGGTAACGCCCGTTTTGGATTTTACATTTCCGCTGTTGTTTATCTTTGGATGATCGGTTTTGGTGTTACTCTCTTGGAAATAGTGGTTGTGGTGAGGATTTCGCACATTTATTAAGGAATCTTTTGACATTGTTTATGTGTGATGTTAACCTACTGAAATGGTCCTTCATTGGATTACGAAACTATTATGTTTATTTTGTTGTTGGTTTGGTTCTGTTCCAGTCCCTAAAAACGCATTCCAGGACATGTCCGAACGTCCATCCGGACATCAATGTTCAGACAGGCACAAGAAGTTTTCTCTGTTTTGTCATGTCCGAACTTCTATCCGAACGTACGTTCGGACAGCATGCGAGGACGGGGTCAACTTGCAAGTCTCGACATATGTCCGAACTTGAAAGTTTGGACCATTTTTCAAGACGCGCGTAAAGGATTTTTGGACTTTTGAAACTCGACTTGTGTCCAAACTTTCGAAGTCCGGACACAAGTTCGGACATCTTTGGATTTCAGACTTTTCAACTCTCGACTTGTGACCAAACATCAATGTCTGAACACAAGTTCGGACAAATGGTTTTCCGTGGTTCAACCTTCTCGGCTTGTGTCCGAACTTCCCATGTCCGGACACAAGTTCGGACTAAGCTTAATTTGCACTTTTAGGACTCGTTTGGGGTCCGTTTTCGAAGCCGTTTTCACCATTAGATTTTTAATTTAATAACCTATGTTTTGAGGCAAAATCCAGGGTGTTGCAGTACTGGTTAAGGATAAGTATACATTAGTGTTCGGTATATTCGGGTCCATCAGACCGTACTAGATCTTGAAGTATTTAGTATGCTCAGTTAGTCACGTGGGAGACTAACGGCGGTAACACCAACTATTGTAAAAATTCTGTTGTAATGTTGATATATGTAAATGGAGCTTTACGAGTTATTGTCAGTTTATGAGTTGGGGTGTTACATAGAGTTACATGATCAAAGGAAAGTCTAGCCAAAGACTTTAAAGACAGACAGTTGACTGGGAGGCAACCAGTGTTTCTTAGTTGTTTTTTGGTTTTTATGTGAGAATTTTATTTTATGTTTAGTTTTATATTATTTAGTTATAATCTTATGAGAATTTATTTTTGTTTTTATTTTCTTTATCTCCACTAGTTTATTTTAATTTGTGCAGTTATTTCTTCTTATTACTTTAGTCTTACTTACTTTTTTAGTTTCTTTATTTTAATTAATAAACTCTTGTTATTGACCTGGTAAGACAAAAGTGGCACTTGTGCTCATCAATCTAATGCAATGCTTTTCAACACTTTTGTTTTCTTTTCTTTTTTTTATCTTGCATGCAGGTGCCTTTCTATTTTGTCAAACAATCTCTATGATGGGTAGCACTCAGATCTAGGAAAACTATGCCAGCTTCTTCTAAAGCCTGGATACTTGCTGATGGGATCGGGGTGCTGACCGAGTAGGTCTGAGGTGTTAGTCTCAGACCAACCCTACTTGGAGAATAAAGGTGTGTAAAAATAACACGGAAGCTTTTGTTTAAACTTAACAAGATAGGATTCTGCTTGTATTGAAACTCAATGTGAATTACAACCTAGCTTCCTATCTTGGGATTCGACAGAAGTATTCTGTCTCATCCAACACTCGCTCTACTCTCGGCTTTGATCAATGCGTCACAAGGAGTAAAGGGGAGTGTTCTATGTGTGCTCTCTAGGTAATAAATACCTAAGCTAATTGACACTATCTCACTAAGATCTCTCAAGAATATTTTCTCTCTCAAGGGCGGTGTATCTCTCTGAATAATCTCGAATGCAACTTAACTAATTACATTCATGCTTATATACTTGTCAACTATCTCCTAAATCTTCGGTGAGTCTTCAAGTAACGACTCCTTGGGTTGGTTCCGCAAGTATCGGAGTTATGGACCTCCTTGTGCGTCACGATCTCACGTTTGCTATGCTCCAACTATGCGAGATTTCCGCAACTACTTCAGTAACGTCGCGCTTCTTGGCATATAGGAACTCGTGGACAGATGCTTCTGCAGAGGTACTCGAGTGAGTGGAAATCTTTCGTATCGCGCCAAGTCTCTGCATCGCTACTTTGACTGAGGAGGCAATCATCTGCAAAACTAAGTCTTCAACAAATTCCCCCTTTTTGCTGATGATGGCAAACTCAGTGTATCCAGCGTAACTTGAGGTTTTGTATAGGATGTACCTGAAAAAGAACAGACAACAAAGCGGAGCAACTATCTGGGAGAACAACTTGCTGTTTGTTCCCCCTTAAACACATATTCCCCCTTAAGGTAATGCAGTTGATAAGAACAGAAAAAACCATAGTACGTAAACTACTTCAAATACCACGTTGCAGAAATAAACGACCAACAAAAACAGATGAGGCCTTCAGAGGCACTCATTATCCACACATAGTTACCCGCAGACACCAGCCGCGGGATACACGCTTCCCCCGTTTGCCAACATCAGGGGAAACGCACAAAAATATCCAAAAAAACCATATCTGAAAGAGTAGTTAAACAAACCACCAGCGTAAGTCAAAAGTATTCAGATCATACTTCCTAAGGGTTAAAGGGTGGGGTAAAAAGTTAGTCATCTCCTCCATCCATTCCTGTCCTCATCCCGTGCTCCATCTTCCCCCGAAGTCCCAGCGCCATCCAATCGCTTAGCCGCTTCCAGAGTTTCAGCAAATGTTTCCCGGAACTCCTCTGCCAGCTTCTCGACTCCCCCTGCAATGATGTTCATCGTCTGTTTGTGGTTTTGTTGAGGACGTCGATGAGCATGTCTATCTTCTTGGATAGAGTGGCGAGGTTGTTCTCAATCGCTGCTACCCTTTCAGATAAAGAGGCTGAGTCAGGGGGTGATGCGGGTTTTTGGGGCTAGTTTTTGGAGGGAGGGTTTGTCTTGGAGACCGATTTGATCTGGAAAGACGGGGTTTTGTTGTACAGGATCTGACCAAGTATGTCGGTATCCATTATCCGACTGGCTTTGGAGGGATCGAGGACAACATCACAGTGGGTAAAGATTTTTGGGAGCCAGAATACGTACCCCAGGCTGTGTCGGGGTGAGGAGATGGTTGAGGCTATGTGGTTGAGGATTAACTTTGGAAGATTTATCTTTTGGTTGTGGATCAGACAGTACATAATAGCAAGATCAAGCGGACGAACAAACTGTTTCCTTCCTTTCTAGGGACTAAGTTTTTGATCACCAAGTGTGAGCATTTGGTGGGTATTGGACAGAGCTGGTCGGTCCAGAGAGTGACCGACTCTGCTGTTTGGTAGGAAGAAGTCATAGACCTCTTTTGCACTTATAAACCCTAGATCAGGAAAACCAGCCCTATCATAAAATTCTAATCCGCTAGTTGGAATTGCTAGATGGGTTGCTATGGAGTTTGATCGAGAAGGATGGGTTTGCCGTGTACCTCTGTCATTATCTTCCCTTGCGAATGACGCAATTTTGGTAGAACTGATACGCCTCTGCCTCATGGTAGGTCTGAATGCCGTGGAAGAGATGGATCCAGTTTTGAAGCGGAGCATCTCCTCGAACATGTCGAAGCCATCGAGTGGAGCCAGTCCAGGTCGAGTAGCTTTCCCTTTACCAAGTGTCGGATTCAGCAGAATCGTCGGCTGGTAGGAGTAGACGGCAGAGTGGGTGTCGATCAGACCTAGTCGAGTAGCAGGTGTAGGTGGGACAGACTCGGAGCGAGGACGGAGTCGCTTTCTGGTGGAAGTCGTTGCCGTGTCGGAGTCTGCCTGGGTTGAAGAGTTGGTGGTACTGCGCGGCTTTTCTTCAGTAGTTGGTGCCGTGACGACAGGAGATGGTGCAGGAACAGGAGCATCAGAACTGGGTTTTGAAGATGACTGAGGTTTTTGGCTCGAGAACGAAGGGTTCGAGTAGCTGGAGGGGGGGGACGTTGGATTTAGCACGGCGGGTTTTCTTGGGGGGGTGAACACTCAGGAGCAGGTGGCTGGGCTTCGAGGTCAAGTACCTCAGTGGGTTCTTTAGCAGGAGAGTTGGGTTGTTGGTTTGTGCTTCTTCATCAGCGGGTGGAAGAGATCCGAACTGAAGTTTAGTCGGAGATTTTGTGATAGTATCGGGGGTGGGTATGATCGGGGTGGTGGGAGGTGATGTTTGTTTGGTTGGGGATGGGGTGTCTTCCGATTTTGTGGATGCCGTAGTGTGGACTATGGCGGTGGGTTCAGTTGTGACGGTGGGTAGTGGTGGTGTGATGGGTTGAGTGTCGACGGACATTGCAGGGGCTACGGCGGTTGAGTCAGAGGTGGAGGTAGGGGTTTGTTTGGCTTGGAGGTTGGTGAGTTTGTTGATAGAGCTTGGAGGAGCAGAGGGTCGTTAGGTAATTCGGCGTCGGAAAACATGGTGTTAGGGTTAGGGTTGGAAGCCATGGTGATCGGAGTTGATCGTAGTGGGCAAACGAGTGTAGAAGACGAAGAGAAGCAAAGAAATCGGGCTTGGTGTGATTGGACGTGGGGAGTGAGAGTTATTGACGTCGGAATATAGGCAGACGTCGTGTGTCAGGGTAATGTGAGGTGATTGGTTGAGCTGGGGTGTTGCGGATAGTAGGGCGAGAATTTCGCGGTTTTTATCAGAAACTAAACTCTTGTTTTTACGCTGGTGTTTGTTTCTTAAACAGACAGACTAGGTCATCAGACATATTCATACATTTCACCCAGAATTACAAAACACGAGAAGGAGATACGACCTTAGCTAGGTCATACGGGTCATACCTAGTTGTGAACGTAGTGCTTCAAAAGGACCTCGTTGCAATGGTTTGGTGAATATGTCTGCAAGTTGATCTGAAGTAGGAACATACTCTAGTTGTATCTGTCCTTTTTCAACGCAATCCCTTAAGAAATGGTGACGAATTTCAATGTGCTTTGTCCTGGAATGATGAACAGGATTTTTAGATAATCAATAGCACTATTATTGTCACAAAAAATTGTAGTACAAGTCGGAGGAATGAGATAGTCCTGTAGTTGTTGTTGTATCCAGAGAATCTGTGCACAGCAAGCAGCGGCGGAGACATATTCGGCCTCGGCGGATGACAGTGCTACTGTGTTTTGCTTCTTTGAACTCCAGCGACAAGACATAGTCCTAAAAATTGTGCAGTACCAGACGTGCTTTTCCTGTCTAATAAGGAGCTTGCAAAATCAGAATCACTATAACCCATTAGAGTGAAATCAGGAGTACTTGGGTACCAGAGGTACAAGTCTTGGGTACTTTTCAGATAGCGAAAAATTCGCTTTACGCCTTGTAGGTGTGATTCTTTTGGGTTTGCCTGAAATCTTGCACAGAGACATACAGCATATAGAATGTCAGGCCTACTTGCTGTTAATAAAGAAGGGAACCTATCATACCTCTGTATAGCGTAGCATCAACGCAATTCCTTTTTCATCCATATGTAGCTTCTCTGTTGTTGTCATTGGAGTGGGTGTGGCTTTTGAATCCTGCATCTTGTATTTGATTAACAGCTCGTGAATGTATTTCTGTTGATGAATTTGAGTCCCGTTTTCCTGTTGGGTGACTTGTAGACCTAAAAGAATTTCAATTCTCCAAGAGCACTCATTTCAAATTCTTTACTCATGAGATCAGAAAAGAATGACATAGTTCAGGAATAGTGGATCCATAAATTATGTCATCCACGTATATTTGCACAATGAGTATGTCTTCACCTTTGGTGAGAGTGAAAAGAGTTTTGTCAACTTTACCTCGAATGAATCCATGGGACAATAAGTAAGATGAAAGACGTTCATACCATGCCCGAGGTGCCTGCTTCAGGCCATATAATGCTTTATCTAACTTGTAGACATACTCTGGGTGATGTGGATCTTCGAAACCCGGAGGTTGAGCAACATATACATCTCTGTCGATGTATCCATGTAGAAAGGCAGTTTTTACATCCATTTGGTGAGTTTTATACCTCGATGTGCTGCGTAGGCCACGAGTATTCGAATTGCCTCAATTCGACTAGCTGAGCATAAGTTTCATCGTAATCAATTCCTTCAGCTTGAGTATCCCTGAACTACCAGTCTGGCTTTGTTGCGAGAGATATTTCCTTGATCATCTAACTTGTTGCGGAACACCCATTTTGTACCAATTGGTTTATGATTGGTTGGGCATGGAACAAGTCGCCAGACAGAGTGTCTTTGTAGAGAATGTAATTCTTCTTGCATGGCGAGTATCCAGTCATGATCCTGTAGAGCTTGGTTGACATTCTTAGGTTCGATTTTGGATAGAAAGGCATTGAAGGCACATAGATTCTGATGCAGTTCACTACGTGTTTGAACGCCTTTGGATGGATCACTCAGGATTTGAGAGATGGGGTGAGCGGAGGCTTGTTGAAATTTTCTTGCGGAGGATGATGGAAGACTATTGGAGTGATCTGGTGTTGGGTGATCGTTAGGTGTGGGTGTCGTTGTGTTTTGTGGAGGAGGTAGTGGTTCCTGTGTGGGAGTGGGTGAGGCATCTTGAATGAGTCATCAGGGTCGTCGTCGCTGTCAGAGGATGAGTCTGTTGCAAGAGGTGTTTGTGGTGCAGGGATAGTAGTTACTGGTATTTCAATGAAGGTAGTATCTGCGGCATCTTCGTGTGGTTCATTTTGTGTGTGGTCACAGTCACTGGAGTTAGAGAGCTCTTCAAAACGAATATGGGCTTTCTTCAAGACAGGCTGTACGTTTATTGAATACTCTGTAAGCTCGACTTTGTGATGAGTAGCCAAGGAAGATTCCTTCATCACTCTTAGAAGCAAACTTGCCGAGATTATCTTTTCCATTGTTGTGTATGAAACACTTGCATCCGAAGCGCCGTAGATGTGTGACTGAAGGTGGACGGCCTTTGATAATTTCATATGGGGTTTTGCCGATGAATGGATGAATTGATGCTCGATTTAGATGTATGCTGCAGTGTTGATAGCTTCTGCCCAGTATGTGGCTGGAAGGTTACTATCGATGAGCATTGTTCTTGCCATTTCTACAAGCGTGCGATTCTTTCGTTCTACAACTCCATTTTGTTGTGGAGTACGAGCAGCTGATGTTTGATGCATGATTCCCTTTTCCCTGCAGAATTCTGAAAACTGAATATTGCAAAATTCTGTACCGTTGTCAGATCGAATTGTCTTGACAGAGGTGGACATTTTGTTAATCAGTTTGAAAGGTTTCGAATTCAGAAAAAGTTTCCGACTTGCTCTTAAGAAAGAGTACCCATGTCCAGCGCGAATAGTCATCGACGATGACTAGAGCGTACTTCTTACCACTTTTGCTTTGAACACGCATTGGTCCACATAGATCCATGTGTAGCATGTCCAGTGGAGATGATGTAGACATATCTGTTTTACCTGGAAAGCTTGCTCTAGAATGTTTCCCTTGTACGCATGCAGGACAGAGGATGTCGGTCTGGAAGAAGTTGTCTGAGGAAGTCCCACTACAAGATTTCTGTTTTTGATTTTGTTTAGTAGTTTGCCGTGTGCATGACCTAGGCGAAAGTGCCATAAGGAGATATTCTTGTCCTGTACACTAAGACAGAGAGTACCATCTAGGTTAGGGTTTTCAAGAGATAGCTTGTAAAGATTGTTCACCCTTATACCAGTGGCTTTCAGAAGACCTGTTTGCTCGTCAAAGATTTTGCAGTCAGAGGCCGAGAAAAGAACAACATTAGAGAGATCACAGATTTGAGAGATACTTAGAAGGCTGTGTCCAAGTCCATTTACTAAATTAACATTTTCTATTTTAAAGAGAGAGGGATTACCGACGGTTCCAATACCAATGATTTCACCATGAGCATTGTCGCCAAAAGTGACTTTCCCCCCGGTGTTGAGAGAGAGTCGTGAACTTGTCAGGGTCTCCTGTCATATGTCGTGAGCATCCACTATAGAAACCAAGAGTCATTGTCCACGGTCTCTCCCTACAAGATAATCAAAAGTTAGACTTGGGAACCCAGGCGAACTTGGGTTCCCTCTTTGAAAGAGAGCTATAACCATGTCGTGCTTTAGACAGAGTATGTAAACGTTGCATATTAAAAGACAAATCTTTGCCAAGCTTATGACACGAGGAGTGAATATGCCCGTCGTAACCACAGTAACCACAAATTAATAAAGAAGGTAGATGAACGTACTTCTTTTGCCAACGGAATTTGTTTTCAAATTTTTTTTTTGGAGTTTCCTTCTTTGAAGATCATTGGGTTTTGTGGCTATTTTTGGTAGGTTTACTTTGCCTTTATTTCTCAGCCAACGAGGAGGATTAGATGATGAACCGATTCCATCCGTGCCTTTTTAAGAGCGATGTTCAGGGAATCGACCTCTTTCTCAAGTCGAACTTGTCTTTCTTTTGACTCACGGAGTTCGTTTCAAAGAATTTTGGCTTTTGCATTGCAGCAACCTCACGAACAAAGGTGATTGGTTTGAAAAATTTTTGTGGAATTTTGGAACGATTTTTCTGTAGGGAAGAGACTTGAGTTTGTAAGGAGTTGATGAGGTTGTGAGCATCTTTTAGCTCTTTTTCAAGTTGTTCGGCCTTTCTCTTCAGATTTTTGCAATTTTAGACGATCGTTGTTGACATGACCTTTTAGCATGGATTTCTTCATAAAGAGAGGCTATTCTGTCTTGTTCTTCATTTAATTCAAATTCAGGATGATTTGGGTCGATGTGTAAGTAGATAAATCTAAAGAGGGAATAGCACATGAATCTGAGAAATATTCAGTTACCTCTGAAGAGGGACTCTTGCATACCTGACTTTTGTGAGCCATGAGACAGATTAGGCTTGACGTTCCCATCTCGGGTTCTTCTGAGTCAGAGTCTCCCCATGCTGAATTTGCCATTAGTGATGATTGCTCGCGATCATCTTTCTTCTTGAGACAGTTGTTGGCGTAGTGCCCCGGCTTCAGGCATTTGAAGCATACTCGGTCTCCAGTTCCCGTGGTACCTTGCTGATTACGGTTGTAGGATTGATATTGTCGGTTTTGATTTTGACTGAACCTGTTTGGACTGTTCCTTTCTGATCGATCTCGCATGAATTTCTTAAAGTTCTTGACCAGCATGGCCATGTCTTCGAAGGTGTTCGCTGATCCTTCTTCTATTATGCCGTCAATCAGAGTGTCCCGAAGCTGCTGGATTAAATCCTGATTTGGAGAGGTAGCGTCATAGTGGAATGACTTCTGGTGAACTGCTGTCTGGCTGGGTGTAGTCTTTGCCTGCAAAGCCTGATTCACGTTGGAAAACGAAACAGCATGGTTTTTGAGTGAGAACTATTACCTCTATTTTGATATTCATCTTGTATTTGTTGATGGACTTAAGATAGATCCCAAGTCAGTCAAAGTCCATTTCTCTAGACTTTTGGACGCCTTCGTGGAGATGACGCTCTCGGTCCATTCCTTACCTAGACTGTCCAGAATTTTGTTGTTGATGTTTTCGTTTGACTCTCCAATCTGCAGCTCTTCCATAGTAGCGGTGAGTTTAGTGAATCGAGCGAGCATGTCGCTGAGGGATTCTCCAGGATTTCCTACGAAGTTTTCTGAAATACCCCAAACCTTGATATGTGGTTTAAATATCAATTATGGTATGTAAAGGCTAAAAAGTGCCTTAGAAACATCAGTGGACAATTTAAAACATAGTAAAGTGCAATAAAGCACTAAGACACAGTTTGAGCAAAAACATGCTCTAAGCTATGAGTGAACTTGGTTAGGACCCAAAGAGCCTACCAAGACTTGATAACATTTAATTATGATTTAATAAGGCTAAATAAGTCCTTAGGAAACTTTGGCAGACAATGAAACCAAACAAAACACAAGGTAATACCTTAAAGTCAATATGAGCAAAAATGTGCTCTAAGCTTGGGATAATTTGTATAAGACCTAATGGTTACTTATATCTTATAAATATGTTAATGAACATATTAAATCAATTACCAAAGAAAACCAAGCTTGAAAACAAGTTAAAACACAAAATGGTGCTTTAAGGAGTCTTAAAGCACGTTTTTGAAAAATTGTCTTGTAAATGAGTTTTGAATGGCTAAATGTCCATCATTACTCTTTAATTAACATGTGTACTATATAGTATCACATTTGGGTGGCCATATTAGTGGGAATCAAAAATTTCACTTCTATGTGCCTTGTTATAGGTGAATAGTGATTTTTATAACTAGTTTGTAACAATAATGTTATAAGTAATTAAATTGGTCAACAAAGACCATTATACCCTCCTAGCATATGGGGGCCGTTTTTCATGGTGTGAGTCACCAACATGTAAAAGAAATCAAATAAGTAAACTTAAGCTTAAAGTAAAGTACTATTTGCTTTAACTTACAAATATCTTCAAAAGTAACTTCTATCTTCATTCTCCCCTTCCTTTCCTTCATTTCCCACGGTTCCAAACACCACCACCAACCTCTCTTCTTCATTCTCTCTCGGTAATACCACTACCTCCATGAGAACTCAAGCTTTGAACTCTTGTCAAATCTTGCTCTCTTGACCAATCAAAACAAACACACCATTCTCTTAGTTAAGCCAAGCTCTACAATCTTGTCTCTTCAAAACTTCAAAACCTCCATTTTGCCAAGAGAAACCACCATGGGAGGAGCTTGAGCTCATCTTTTCACATATTCTTGTTCTCCTTTGCTTCAAGGTAAGGAACTCAAAGAAAATCATGTTTCCTCCATGTTTTGTTGTTTCCGAAAATCACTCTTAATGGAGTCATTATATTGCCTTGTTCTAGCTTCATTCCAAGCTTTCATGGACTAGGAGGAGTCCTCTCTTGATATATATTCAAGTTCTCTTCCATTCCAAGGTACAATTACCTTAATGTGTTAAAACAATATGTGTAACTAGGGTTTACAATGAGATGAAGCAAATGCTTGAATACTCATTATGTTGTTTGTATAATGTTTAGAAGTTGACAAACAACCAAACACCCCACCGGTTTACAAGGAACCAAGAAAGAATTTGTGAGGAAAAGGAGGTAAACAACTATCTCAATGTAGTTTAAATGCCTTAGGAACATGAGCTTGATTTTTGATAAAATACCTAAGGAGCCAATGGTGAGTGACCTAGCAAAATGTTCTCAAGGAGACTAGTAAAAGAACATATGTTTTGGTGTATGTATTTGCAGGTCAAAGGCATTATTTATGTGGGAAATTCAGTGTTTAAGGTTTATGCATTTAAGGGCCTAAGAGCCATGTTTTTTAAGGGCCTAAGTGCCAAGCAATTTAAGTTATGCACTATATGTGATGTATGCTTAATGTGTGAAGTTTGTGTATAAAATGTGTTTGATGGATTTTAGGTGTTTTGAATGAAATAAGGTAAAAACCTAAGTGTTGGATGTGAGTATATACAAGAGAAGCTATGGCCAAATTTGGGAAATGTGTAAGAAGTTCTAAGTGTGGTAAGTGAGTTTTGGTGAACTAGGAAGTGTTAAAGGTGAATGAATGTATACTTGAGAAGAAAACATGTATTAAGGTGATTAGAGTGATGCAAGGATTTAGGCATTATCTTGGAAGTTTTAGAAATCTATGGGTGTTCTTAAGATGTATTTAAGTCTTGGAGGAGTTTGTTTAAGGTTTAGGTAATGTTGGTGTTCAAGGAATAAGTGATGTTTAGGTATGGTGTGAAAAAGGAGATTTAGTTAATAAGAAAAGAAGTTGAGAGATGATGATAAGGTGTAGAGGAAACACCTTGGTATTGTGGTCAATATAGGTGAAATGCCACCTAGAAATCATAAGGAGAAAACATTGTAAGTGTTAGAAATCTTGTGGAGATATAAGTAAAGGTTTAAGGAATTAGGAAAATAGTTTTGTGAGTGTTTAAAGAATATCTTAAGGGTGTGTTTTGAAGTGCCAAATGATGTTAGAACACTTAAGAGGCCTTAGGAAAAGTTTGGTGAAGATTGGCAAAGTTTGGGTAATTTAGAAGGCGACCGACCCAGGGGCCGACCCAGTTTGTGGGTCGTCGAGCCTCTGTAAAATGTTAGAAATGTTTCGGTAATGGTCCGACCCAAAAGGGTGGGTCGGACATGGGTCGGTCGGTCAAGTTTCAAAGGTGGAAAAATGTTCGCACATGGACCGACCCAGAATGGTGGGTCGGACGTGGGTCGGACGGTCATGTTTGTAAGGAAGTAAAAGGGGTCTGTAATGGACCGACCCAGTTGTGGGTCGGTCGGTGGGTCGGTCGACCAAAGATGTTGATTAAGGTTGTGAAATGATATGAGATGATGGGGATTGGTAGGTAATGATGTTATAAGGATGTTAAGGACATGTTTAGGTGAGTTTTAATGACAATAAGTGGGTGAAGGTTGTAATTAAATGTGAAAGTAAAACAAGTTAAAATGTAAAGTTATTTAACCAAGTTAACGGGAAAAGTTATAAGCGTTAGACTTTAAACAACATGTTACCCCAATGTTAATAAAAACACAGTGATGTTAACAGTGGTTCGAGAATTACTCGAGGAACATAAGTGGACGTGGTAAAGTGGACTCCGGTGACAGGTATGGTTTTCTTGCAACCTGCGTCCTACCGGATTACACCGGCTTGTATGCCAATGTGTTTTTTCTGTATGTTTGCCACGTTGTAAGATTAAACATGTAATGAGTTTACAGTAATTCATATATGTGGCGTGTTCAACTCCGATACCATTTAACCTCGGCAGTGTTAACCTTAGTTAACTGAGTCTAGGATCACATGAGAGTTCGGTATTCGGAGTAAACGACCAGAACCATGGGACGTACTAACCACGGCTATGCGTGCGTTAATTGTGTGATATGTGTATGTGAATGTAGGGATCTCCCTTGTATGTTTAACCCAGTTGCAACACTGTATGAGTTGTTATGTGACAGGCTCCATAGTGGGGTTCTAAGTATTGTCTAACGTAAGTATGTACTAACAGTAGTGAGGAATCCGGTTTGGCCGGTCGCGCGTTGTTTGGGAGAGGGTATCCTTCCTAGCCTTACCCTTCTCTTTGTTATGGTTGTTTCCCTCACGGGTTATGATCTCCCATTAGCTTACTCCAAAGCTTACCTATTCTGACTTATGATCGGTTTAGTGGGAACCTGTGTTTGTGTGTGTGTTAGGGCCTCCAACCCGAACCGCCTTAACTTAAGTTACTCGTCCAACTATTAGGACGGTAATGAGTGTTCTTGTTATTGTATAACGAGCTTATCATGAGACTGGCAACATTCTCTAGGCTCACCAGTGTGTAAACAATGTTTGGGTAGGTTCCTAAGCGAACCGTTCCCGCTGTGTTATGTGTTTTGTTGTGACGCAGTATTCATTACAATATGTTGTGTACGTAGGAACGTGCAAGTGTTATTAAGTGTTTATGTAGTGTATGTTGTAGGTGTATAATGTGGAGTGTGTTTGTATAATGTGGAGTGTGTGGATCATGGATATGAATCCCAGTTTGTGATAAGAGGCGTTTAAGGATAACCCGATTTAAGGGTATGTGTCGCCTATTAAGGAGTAGCTCCATTAGAGGAGGAACACTCTAGGATAATGAATACCAAGAGTGACTACTAAGTAAGGATATATTATCCGTTGAGCCCATTGAGGCAAAATGTTAAGCGATGTGTGTTTATTGTTACATGCATGATTTAAATATAATCAACCGCATGTTAAGACGACAATTAGTTGTGCGTGGCCCGGTAGCATGTGGGCTGCGGATTACCATACCAGCAAAGGTGCTGAGCCCCTTGGGGCCACCCCTTTCTCTTCTTTTCCTATTTCAGGTACGAAGTGCTGGAAGCCGTTCGAGAGTAGGACGGGTAGTCATTGTACATGGGTAAACTTTTAAGTGTATGTATACAGTAGGTGTAGTAAGACCGATATTGTTGTCGGCAACCAGTTTATACTACTCGTATAGTTATTGGTGTATGTTGTTGTTGTTGTTAATGGAAAGGGATACTAATGTTAGTTGCTCGGGAATTTAGCCCATCAGACCGGTACATTGTGTATGTATTAGCCTTGTTAGCCACGTGGGTGGCTAACGGCGTGTAACCCAACAAGTTAAGTAATGTGATGAGGTTCTTTTCTTCCGCTGCAGTTGTTGTAAGTATGTTAATGTTGGATGGGGTGTTACATTTTCGTAGTCCCATCTTCAGTTCTTGTATTTTTGATTTTCGAAGCTCAGTATTTCCTTTGTGAACAGCTCGAAGGTGATCCCAGATGTCTTTGGCTACTTTGATGTGATACCTCTCTTCTTTCAGGTGGGGAGAGACTGGTGTAGATGACTCGTACGGCTTGGGCATTTAGCTCAACGCATCTGCGCTCCTCAGCAGTATAGGAGCTAGGATCTTTCCCTTCAGGTACTGGGAAATTGCCTTTCGTCACTACCGTCCAGAGTTGTTGATTCAAGGACTGGAGGTGTGACTCCATCTCGTTTTTCCACATGCTGTAGTTTGTGGAAGTTAGCTTAGGATTCTCCACTTGCATTCTGTTGTTGTTGTTGGTGTTTGAGATTTCCGCCATTTTGAGAGATTTGTTAGCCAACGCGGGCTCTGATACCACTTGATGGGATCGGGGTGCTGACCGAGTAGGTCTGAGGTGTTAGTCTCAGACCAACCCTACTTGGAGAATAAAGGTGTGTAAAAATAACGCGGAAGCTTTTGTTTAAACTTAACAAGATAGGATTCTGCTTGTATTGAAACTCAATGTGAATTACAACCTAGCTTCCTATCTTGGGATTCGACAAAAGTATTCTGTCTCATCCAACACTCGCTCTACTCTCGGCTTTGATCAATGCGTCACAAGGAGTAAATGAGAGTGTTCTATGTGTGCTCTCTAGGTAATAAATACCTAAGCTAATTGACACTATCTCACTAAGATCTCTCAAGAATATTTTCTCTCTCAAGGGCGGTGTATCTCTCTAAATAATCTCGAATGCACAACTTAACTAATTACATTCGCATACTTATATACTTGTCAACTATCTCCTAAATCTTCGGTGAAGTCTTCAAGTAAAACGACTCCTTGGGTTGGTTCCGCAAGTATCGGAGTAATGGACCTCCTTGTGCGTCACGATCTCACGTTTTGCTATTGCTCCAACTATGCGAGATTTCCGCAACTACTTCAGTAACGTCGCGCTTCTCGGTATATAGGAACTCGCGGACAGATGCTTCTGCAAAGGTACTCGAGCTGTGACAGTGGAAAATCTTTCCGTATCGCGCCAAGTTTCTCTGCAGCGCTACTTTGACTGAGGAGGCAATCATCTGCAAAACTTAAGTCTTCAACTCTTGCTTAAACTCAAGTGTGAAGATCTTCCTGCACTTAGTTTCACTCAAGTACGAGGAAGGTCTTCTTCGCTCATTGGTCAACGGAGTTTTGGTTTCTTTGTGTTTTCTTATTTCGTTTTTGTTTCTATTCATCCAGTGACTACTATTCTCTTTAGCAATTTATGCTATCCTGAATTAATTCTTAATAAGTCTAGTGTGAGCCCTGATTTTTGAACCTTATCTTTTGTGGTCAAGTGTTGAGGATCTATTTAGGTTCTAGATCCAACTTTTAAGTTTAACACTGTCTTAAAACATTAATAATTATTACTTAAGTTAGCTCTCATTATTACTTAAGTTAGCTCAGTGGAAACTAGTATTGAGTTGCCACCAAATTTTGACATAATTAAACTAGTAAAGATCAGAGTTTAGGTTCGAAGACTTGGTCTACAGCTTTTTTGGTGTTGAATTATTTTCATTGAAATTTTCCTTCTACTAAATTTTCATTAAAAGGTTGATTATTATTATTATCATTTTATTTTTGTGAAATCTATTTTTATCTAATTAACTATTCAAAAGGTTATACAATGTCTTTTTTAAAACAAGAAAGAAATACAATACTTTAAGTTACTATATTTGCAAATCCTTAACATCTAACACTTCGTTCTTGGCATATTTGGTGGCATATTTGTGACATAAATGGATGGGCCTTACATGGGTCCCACATGGATCATATAAAACAACTATAAAATAGCCATACCTAGACAACTGTAAAATAGTCATACCGAGCAGAAAGCCTAACAGTATATTATTGGAAGAGAATGTAGAACCCACGACCACCCCTTTATACCACCTTTATGCATATCCTTTTTGATAAAATCCTTTGCCATATCCGAACCTAGCCTTAATGCTAATCTTTTTTAATGAACAAAGTCAACTTTACATGTGAAACTATACGATGGTCAGATATTCGTACAGATGTTGATCGTTTAACAAGTACAAAATGACTTGACTGAAAAGAGCAAGCAAAAAATGAATCCAAAACCCACCAGGTTCTGTTCGGACATGGGTCCGGCTCGGATTCCATCGCTAAAATTGATGTCCCGGTGGGGATGTCACCGTGACATCAAATTTTGCGATGTCACCTGAGCCTGTTCGTCATTTAGACGCTCATTCAGAATGGTCGAGTCCCGCATTTGGTTCAGTAGCAGGGTGCATCGAGTAGAAGCCAAAGATAATTAGTATATCCAAGAGTTGCTGACATCAGCAGCCCAGAACACATTATCCAACACCGTAGATGACATGAACACATTCAAAGAAGACCATTATCAAGTTCTCTTGATCTTGAGAAAGTTCCAGTCTCTGAGAAATAAGTACTCTGAGTTCCACTTCCAAGCTGATGGGCATGAGCCTGAGGATTTGATAGCTCTATCCCCTGCAATCCAGAGAAAACGAAGATAACATCAACCACCAAAAAAAGGATAGAGAGAAATGAACTCATCACCGAAACAGCAAAGAGCAAACAAGAGAAATCATAAGCAAACGATACTCAAAACACTTCAACATAAACATATCAAATACCTGCGCTGGTGTTAATGCCAAACATGAAGTTAACCCTGATGTAGTACCGCTACTTCCATACCTCTTTACTTTGAACCTCTTGGCAACTTTTGAAGCCAGTTTACTAGGACCAGCGGATATACGTAATTTCCCACTTCCAGCTTGACCAAGCACACCATAGCCGTCTCCCAATCCATCCCCTAGAGAACTCTCTTCAGGAATACCAAACTGCACCCTATTGATAAGCTTCCCTGAATCTGTATCGGCATACCTCTCCTTCATCTTCCTCAACCGGCAACCACCCCTTTTTTTCTTCGGTTCAGAATCAGGAACAGGCAAAGGCTTCGGTAGCTTTGGGGGTTCAGGTTCCTGCCATTTCTCAATCTTCTTGCGGATCTCTTCACGGAAATTTCTCCCAATTTTACCGGTTGGGTCCCCCCTATTAGAGTCTACCCGGGCTGCAAGGGTAGATTTTGCAGCCACAAGCCTACAAACTCGCATTCTCAGAGCTCGTGGTGTGCTCTGGAATATCTCTGTCTGCTCCATATAACCTATACGAAACTGAGATGTGGCGGCAGAAAACCCAGCAAGCGTTTTCTTCTTGGCACCGAGAAGTTGTACATTACAAGCAGGCATCTCGGCCAATGATTTTAAGCCACCAGCTGTTCCCATAAGCTTTGCAGCAACAGCACTCCCAACAATTTCTGAAAGATTTGGAGCAATATAAACCATTCTACTATCTACAAAATCAAGGAGCTTTTTCTTTGATAAGTCAAGTACAAGAGCTCGATCACATGCCTCGATGGTCGTTTGCAGAAGATCCGGAGAGAGAGGTTTCCCACTTGTGGTAGAGGCCATAACAGAGACCACCATAATGATAGCTGAAGGGACCAGACCGTCTAGGTCAACTAGAGTCAAATCCATCTCATTTCCAATCTTTTTCACCACACGAGCATAGTCAATTGGATGATGAACAAGTGACTCTAGCTCAGGGAACTTCAAACGATATCTATCACGGATAAAATTGTGAATATTAGTGATCTCATTCTCAATATCAACAAATAGAGCATTGCAGTCAACAATCAACTGATATAATGGATCATCCTCTAAAACCATTCCACTGTCAGGATTCAAGGTACCTTTTTGCATTGCATCGTCAACTTTCCGCATTATATCATTATAATGCTGAGACTTTTGCAACTTGGAAACATGATCAAGCTTGTCATAACTCAAAGCCTCCAAATCAGCCATGTCGCCATCATCATCCTCCTGCATATTGTCTGTCTCTGTATTCTCTTCTTCCGGAATATCAGATAATTCACCAAGGTCTGCCAAAAAGGAATCCGTCAAGGTTGCCTTAATGTAACTGTCGACCGACAGGGCCTGGTAAAGCTGTTGAGCGGCCAACATGTCCAACGGCTCAAATTGTTGAGTAACTGAAAGACACCCCTCTCTCTTCGTCTTGTAATCAACGCCTTCAGAGGCTCCTCTCAGATCAACGGTCTCAACAAGGGGACCCCTTCGTCTTTTTTTTCTTGACAAATCCATCCTAGGGTTTGCGATTTATCAACCTCCAAGGATTTCGATTTGGACAGCAACGTGGCACCAGAAGATGACGGGGTTGACAAGCTCTCGAGGATGAGAGATTGAGCGACGGAAGAAAATCACGTTGTCGGTGTATGTTATTGTCGATGCTGGCAAAGGCATGAGACGGGGTGGAGCGAAGACGCCGGATACCAGTGGTGATTAACTCAGCTCAGGTATGACGTTGATGTTGGGCAATGGTTAAGGCTGGATTACTTGGGAACACTGACGCAGGAAGAAAACAGAAAACGATCACTGCTATTGTTAATGGCTATTGTGAGACGGCCATCGTGGTTTTTATTCTTCTTTTTTTTTACTCCCCTTTATGTAGATATATGGAAGCATGTTTATGGCAAATAGTGGCAGAACAGGGTTAGGCGTGGTGGGATGATGATAAAAGGAGATTGCAGAGAGAAAAAGATTTTGTTACAATGGAAAAAAGATAAAAATCTGATTCTGTTTTGAGAAAAGAATATTTTTTTTCTTTTATAAAGAGATAAAAAGATAGGGAAATAATAAATAACCTGAAAACGAACTTAAGAGGAGAACTACCAGAGAGTTATATAAAAAAATACATATAGAGGAAATGAAAGCAGGTTTTTTTGGAAAATGAAAACATCTTTGTTAAATATGAAAATGAGGATTTTAAAAAAGATTTTGCATTAAAAAAAAGAAGATTTTTGTATTCTTGTAATTTAAAACGATGGGTTAACTAAAATGTAGTTTTTTAAAAAGAAAAAAAACATAGAAGACTTTTAATTATTAAAACACTTTCAAGAATATAATCCTTTGAATTAGAATTGACCTTTCAAATAAGAAAGGTGTCCTTGGCCGAAAATACAGATTTGAAACATTTTTGGGGTGGTGTAATTTTTTTACAAAAATAGGAAAAGTAGAAAATCTCTTTTGCCAAAAATCATTCCACCCTCATGTATTTTCTGTCTGATTTGCATGTCTTCTCAAGGGTCAAAATTCATTGCTCCTCGTTTGGATAAAAAAAAATTCATTGCTCCTCTTAAGTGAGATATTTCCTTGAAAATATGTCAATAATACTAAATGCCACTAGTTTTTGTTTGCTCTTGCTATAATTAACAGGGAAAATTCACAAAATACTACTGTTTGAGTTTCTAATTCACAAAATACCACTGTTTTTTCGTAATTCAACTTTAAACATGCTTAAATGTGGATCCCACATGTCACATATGAGCTTAAAAAACTTCAAATTTGATATTGGACCAAAATATAACACTTTAGCATCGTCCATGTAAAGTTTCATTAATTTTGGACAACGTTTAAGCATGTTTAAAGTTGAATTACGAAAAAAAGAGTGGTATTTTGTGAACTAGAAACTCAAATAGTGGTATTTTGTGAATTTTCCCTAATTAATATTGTAACAACCGTACTTCATAAATCCGTATTAACTACCGTTCGCAGCATAATTAAATAAAAGTTTCGCAGCGGAAATAAAAGCCGATCGCACTAACACCGGGTGTTACCGCCATTACTTACCCATGTGAGCAATGAAGCATCTAAACACAAATATAATTCAACATGCTATGATGACGAGAGATATATAACCATAATATTTACAACGCTAAATCCACAACCATTGAGCAGTTTAATTCCCTAAAACCTAATCAACAGCGGTATACTTTAAAATCAAAGTCAAAAAGTATGATGACAAGTATACCGCTAACTACCCTCAAAATCCCGCACTTCGGTCTTCGATCATGCACCTGTAATATGTTTGCCATAAAGGCTCAACACAACCACTAAGTTAGCTACTACATAACCGTCATGAACTTTTAAACTCCTTAAATTAATTGGTCGAGTTATCATGCGGTTCATTTACATGTTGTTCCGTTTTACATATATATAATGTGTAAAAGCAATAATTAAACATCCAACAGTTCATCCAAGATATACACACATAATTCCACAAATAATTTATATATAACCAAAACAATAAATGAGTGCATATGATAACGATACGAGAGTTGTTTCTTTTGAACGGTTTCTGTCTGTTCGGTCTTCAAGGCCCTTTCATTCGTTATCCATATTTACTAGCGTTATTTAATTCTCGCACTATCTTTTAACTAGTGTTCATTCACTTGTATGTTTAACTTTTAATTTCTTAATTCATGACAGACATCATGTTAAGACAACCCATTCATATATTCCTATTTTATTTGGGCAGTGCCCGTGCACCAACAGTAGTGCCCTCCGACCAACGATCCAAAGATCTCTGGATTTCCTCTTTGTCTTTTAAAGGTGTCTCATGCGGCTGTAGCCATGTACCAAGGATAGTTCCCTTTGACAGAAGATCAAATGTGGCTTGCTAGCTTTCCATATTGAGCGGACCCAATTCGGTAATCCTCTTTAGTGATCACAATGCGCAACCAGGTAATCAAGGATTCTTGGATTTTTCCTCATATTCAATTTCTTTTAACCATATGATTAAGTTTGCTTAATCGTCTTACCTAAGATCTAATCTTAGGTTATAGTGAGTAAATTCTTTATGCGTTTGCCTTTTAGGCCTTTAATATTCATGAAATACTCCGGGATTTAAAACAGTGATTAATTAGGCTAATGAAAAATTTAAAAGCTTAATTAGTCTTAAATAAATACGTAGGAATGATTCCCGAAGAAAACGGATTCGTAAAACGAGTTAAAAACGCAAACGAGCTTTAAAACGCGCTTTTTGAGAAACCGGGAAAAACGTGATTTTAAACGGGTTTAATAAACTCGTAATAATTATAGTGAGTTTAATATCTATAACTAGACCATAGTGTGGGTCTAGAGCTATTAAAATTAATTAAAGGAGAAAATTCCGAAAAACGGACCCGGTGAGTGAATAGTGTAAAACCGGGAAGTTGTGGGGTATTAATGTAATAAGTAAAAAAAAAATTAACCCACCCTTGTAATTTATGTGACCGGTTACTTAGTTAGTAATGGGGGCACGTTTTATATTTTCAAACAGCCCTCTCTAATTCCTAATACACTAACAGACAAGAGAAATAAAGCAAAAAAAGTAAAATAGTAAGTGATACTCTCTCACCTCTATTTCCTTACCAGTCACGATTTACCTCTCTGTAACATCTTCTTCCTCTGTAAACCCTCATTTGCGATTTCAACAGAGAGCATCAACCTCATTTTCATCCTCTCTTTTCTTGCTCGATATAACACCAAGCCATACAAAAACCATACCATTGGATTCCTCATGTTAAGGGCAACATATTCCACCCTTCAAAAACTAGAAACCCTCACCTTCATCTCCATGACCGTGAGCTCCTTTGCAGTTTGAAGTGGTGCTTTTGACCCTCCTTCATCTTCTTAATAGTCCAAGGTAAATATAAACTCAAAGTCTCCATCTTCCTAGCTTGTTCGTGCAAAAGTCAAAAATTGCCCACGTTGATATTTTCTCCACTTCCCAGTCGGTTTCGGTTTTCAACAGGGGGCTGAGTTTTTGCTGTTCTTGCTGTCCAAGGATTACACTCAGGAGAGTAAGGTAATTACTTGGTGTTAAAGCCCTAAAAAAAATAAACTAGCTCTTGAAATATTGGTTTGGTGTGAAACGGGGGAATTAAACTAGATTGTTGTGTGTGTTTGGGGTATGGATGTAGATAGCAAACTATACCTCTGTTGTTGTGAAAACCAGAAGAGAAAGAGAGAGCAGGAGGAGGAGGAAGAAGAAGGGTAAGGAAATCATTGAGCTAACAAGGTATTGAACACATACCTTGAGATGGTTTTCTTCTCTGTAAACATATTTTTGAACGTGGAAAAATGACCTTGTATGGTGTAGTTGGAAACTACAATATTGCTTGATGAATGAATAAGTTAAATGATGCTTAAATGTGCAAATAAACCTCGGAACTAAGTTAGTAATGTGTATTAACAGAAGGGAAATTTAATGTGCTGTTACGGTGGTTTTATGCTTAAATAAACAGGGATGTTAACTGGTGTTTGTGAGCTGTTAAAATGTGGTGAGAAGCCATAGATTGTAGAGAAGTTCTGTCAAATTATGTCTAGGAAAGTAGGGCTTGAGTGTGTTAAGGCGTGTGTTTGAAATGGTAAGGAAGAAAGAATAGAAAAGTTGCAACAGAAAGCAAAAACTAGAAACCTGTAACAGGGGGAAAAATAACAGTGGATGATTTAGTTGACAGATGAGTATATAGAATGGTTAGATTAGTTTTGAATGACTAAACATGCTATATAATATGTAGGAAGAGTGTGGGGGAAGTTGGCATAAGCTTGGAGTTGAAACAAAAGCAATAACATATTTATTTTTCAAACCTGTAAGTGGTTCGGGTCTGTAAACTAGGACAGAAACCCGGACCAGTGTCAAAACACGGCAGAAACATATATCAGAGGAGTGGTCCGGGTTTACAAACCAGGACACAAACCCGGACCACCCCAAAAACTCACCCGAGAGATTTCTGAATTAAGGGTCCGGGTTTGTAAACTAACATGCATACCCGGACCAGTCTTAAATCGCACCCGAGACTTCTGCAAACATGTGGTCCGGGTCTGCATACTAGGGTGCAAACCCGGACCAAGCGATTAAATTACCCGAGGATTGTCCCAGTGAGTTGGTCCGGGTATGTAAGTCCGGACGGTAACCCGGACCAACCCCAAAAGTATACAGAATGTGTTTTAAAGCCTAACTAAGGATGGGTAATGGTATTACAAGATGATTAGGACTTGTTTAATGGTGTTTTATGGTCATTAAGAGTAATAACAAGTTTAGAAAATAATTAAAAGCATGTAACTTATGTAAATGGACTTGGATGACAATGAGAAGTAAAAACTTGTATAGGTTAAACTTGAATTGTCATCACTAAGTAAGAAAAGTTCGGAAAAACGTTAGCGAAGTAACGAGTTAAGTTAATCATGGCTAATTAACCTCCCGACTTAATATATGTTATAGGGCCCGATTAGTTGGACTCCGAGAGGTAGTTGGCAAACGAACGGCGACGGTGAACGGTATGATTTTCTCATGCTCTGTATCCTAACTTGGTTACCCTGATTTGTGTGTTTGTGTGTTTATATGCAACCACCTATTCAAGATGAAGTGCATGAACATGACTAAAGGTATTTCCTTATGTGTCGGGTGCTTGTCTTTGCACCTAATGAACTATGTCTTGAAAGGCTAGTTTGTATAATTCATGAAATGTTTGAATGAGAAGAATTCTTGTGTTTGGGATGTTCTCACTAACACACTAACCTACTGACTTACCCAGCTTGATAAATGGGTAACTGAAGTTGAGAGGAGACCGATATAGTTTCGGCCACGCGTGAGAATGAGGAAGCAAGAGAGATTGCTTACCGAGTTCTGGCCTAACCTTCCCACCATGGTTCCGAACCTTAAGGTCGTAGCCCGGGGAAGTAAGCCAAACCTAAAGCCCGGTGGTGGGAAGTGGTGAGTATGTCACATCTCTGCCCAGAGGTCACCCGACTTAACTGTGTAATTGTTTCAAGAGTTAAATAATAGTTAAGTATGGATCATGCCTTGTGTGAGACCTATGATCAAGAGATAAGAGATATGAACATCCGTCTAACCCGGATGAGAACCTGGCTAACACGAGAAGAGGTGTGAAACTTGAGGGAGAATGTAACACCCCTACTGATTCGGCTCCTAAATATCCTATAACTGTCGCACATCATAAATAAATCGCAGCGGTAAATAAAAGACTGTCGCCCTACTGGTGTCACTGTTATCACTCGCCCATACGAGTGACAACGATTTACCTGATAATCAACTTGCGAAACGTATTCCCGCAGTGACCACAAGAGATAGATAGTAGTACTTAAACAATTAAAACAAATCTAACAACAACAATTATTACAGACCGTGAGCATCTAAACCAAATACACCTCGGTTAAACAACCCGAGTCCAAAGCAACCTGAGTATCACACCGTACCAAGTCTAAACCAACCGTAACACAATGGTCACGTCTCGCTGCGACCCACCAGCTAATCACCTGAAATAAAGATGGTTTGTGGTATGGAATCAGCCCCTGCTGAGTATGTCATCACATGCCCCGTCATGCCCCCAAAGACCCCTCAATTATTTGGTCGAGAGCATGAGGTTCATTACATGCAATACCGTTTTAATATTTAAACTGTAAATCAATTGACAGTAACATCCATACAATAACACAACCATCAACACACATAAAATAACACAAGTATAACCAATGTACAACAAAGCGAATCAACGAGATAGATAAACAATTATTAATTCTCGTCCATGGTATAGAAACCAATATCGTTCGCCCTGTATAATTCTCAAATGTATATTGTTCAGTTATACCTAGTGACAATGTCTCATTAAAACGACATGTCTCTAGTTACCCATATATTATGGCGGGTCACCCACGGCAGTAGCCACTCCAACGGTAGAGTCTCCGACCAACGAGCCATTCTAGCTCACGGGAAATTTTCTTGATACTTACGGACCCGTACGCGGACATCCTGGTATCGTTTTTGTGATCACAGCGCGCACCAAGAGCCACATCCTCTTGGCTTTACTTCCATTCTTAGTTACTTAATTATACCATCGCATCGCATTACCAAATTTTCTAACACACAGACTAAGGTCATTAGTCCAATCCGGAGTCTGTAAACTCGGGATCCAGTGTTAGATACGAGAGCGGCGTATAGAAAGGCCAATGCTCCGTATGAAAGTCTTGGATAATATATATGTATTATTATCCTAGTGCTAACGTTTTTCTGACGTTCCTTATTTTTCATAAGATAGCACCATAGCCGCTAGTTCGTTTTATATATAGGTTCATATATACGAACCAATACTGTTAACTCAACAACAGTAAATAATAAGCAGCTATAAATATACAATTCATGCATATTAATCATCACATTCAGACAAACAATCTTATCACAGATCACACAGAAGTCTGAACTGAGGAAGCCCTCAGAGACAATCAGAGACACATAACAACATACCGTTTACCCTGATGTACGGTGGAGTATGAACCGGCAAGTTCCTATGCTCCTTGTGTCGCCTCTAACAGTCTAAACAATACATAATGCTACTGATTAGCATACGGTATAACAACACAATCCTACGGTACTCCGTACCGTCACTATTAACTCCCGGTTAACCCCCGTTACTTACTGTCAATGTTTGTCGGGTTTTCGGTTAAGTCGAGATTGGGAAAAGTGTTTATTACATGCGTAGTTGTTTGTATATTAATACAGTTATTGTTGGACTTGTTATCGCATGTGACTTAACATTCCTTGTATGTCGTATAGTTTGTTTCATTATTGCATGTGTGATTCTATGTCTTGCACTATGCATCTCACTTAGTATTTATTTCCCTAAGGTTTGTCTTTTTCTTTTTCTTCTTTCTCTTTTTTTTTGTTCAACGTGGTATACTTCGTTTGTAAAACAACACTTACATTATGGAATTCTTATTATCACATGTACACTCTTAACATTAGAACTTCATGTCTAATGTTTGTAATTTTTTCTCTCCATTCATATTATTTTAATATGAAATGCATTTATTAAACCATGTTATATTTTCTACAAACATATATTTATTTATATATGTATTATGGAATTTATTATATGGTAAGTCTTATAATCTATATTCATTCTTTTTAATGAATATCTCTTATATTATAAATGTTATAATTCTTGTAACATTAAAACCATATTATAAATCCCATTTAAAATGTTAATATTTTCGAACAGCACCTATGTTCTTAAATATTTATGAAATCGCCACATAATTAATGTAATGTTACATTATAGTTATATAACTTATGTCATGACTTAAGTCATTAAAACAATTATAACCTATAGTCATATTTTGTTTGTAAAATACCAAGTAACCCCTTATATTTCCGGTTTTCTAAAACAACCACTAAACTTCTATAAATCACAAATTCTCCTCTTTATAACATAAGTTTTCTAATATCATCAAGACTATATTATACATATGTCTTTATAAAACCTTATATAATTCCAAAAATCACCAAACTATACCAAAATGTTATAAACATTATTCCTAACCTTATACTTCCTTTAAATCTCGGTTTTCACCCCTTTATTACCCATTTGTAACAATGTTATAAAATACCTTATATTATACTATATAATTCATATGAACTCCAAATTTAACCAAATAAACTTCTAAAAATTTCTAATAACTTAAGGACTTTACTAAACTCATTTAGCCCCTTAAGTTTCGGTAATTACATTACCCCAATCTTATAAATCTTTACAATTTAATAAGTATATTATAAGGTAGTATTTTAATTTCTTAAATTTTCTAAACTTGGTCAAAGTCCCCTATATAGTCAACTTTGACTCCTAATACCAAATGGGAACCAATTTTTCGGTAATTACAAATAATGACCTATACTTTTCTATTTTTACAATTTTGACCCAAAACTTTATAAAATGTTATAATTTTTATTAAATTCATTTAAAAACCCTAAATTGCTCTAAATTAAGCCCACGGCTTTCTAATTCCTAGTAATTACGAATTGGCCCCAATTTAATTATAAGCATAAATAAAACTAAATAAGCTTATAAACTTAAATTAAAATGGCCTAATGACATGGCCTTATTACAACCTTGAACTTGCAAAATAAATTACACAATAAATGTCTCAAAATATAGCATATATATTCGGCCTCACTTAGGTTTAATTATTTTTCCACATAATGTCATAATTTGACCATTATGTTAATTAAATCTCTTAAATGACTAGCTTAATTTATCTTAGCCATTTTTTTCCATTTTTAGGTCAATATGACCTATATGAAGTTTCACTCTCGGCCATATATATATATATGCTTAAAAATATAAAAATCATAAGTTTAAGGTGTTTATACCTTGATTATCCTTGTATGGCTCGGTCACTTGTAGGAAAATTCACCACTTGATTTAGACATGTTTAATACACAAAAACAAGATATGGTTACACTCCAAGCTTGAGCTTAACCATAAGGAATAATTAATGTAAGATTTAAGGCAAAAATCACCTTAAAAATGCAAGGGAAGTTCTAGGTATTTTCGACCTGAACCAAACACACCACAAGGTGTTAGATCCAGCATATTGACATAGGAATTAGTTAGATCTCGAAATATTACCTTGTTACTAGGTTTTACCTTGGAAAAATGCCTTAAAAGAGAGTATTTCTCTTGGATCTTGGTCACCCTTGCTCCAAATGACTCACCAACAGATTCTACACGAAATGGAGAGAAGATGAAGCTATGACCAAATTTCACAGCCAAACTCGAAGGAATCAAAAGTTATGAGCTTAAAGCACATTTTTACCTTAAAATGTAGATTTGGACAACCTTGGTCCCTCTACTGGTCTCAACCGAGTTTAGCTCTTGTTCTAACCTTAGAACACTGAGAATAAGCCATAGGAATTGATGAGCCACGAAATTTAGGTGTTGGTAGTGAAGAGATGAAGAAAAAGGGCTAAAAATGACATTAAAACACTTACCTTAAGGACTTAAGAGCTATTTGCCTTCCATGTTCAAGAACAAGCTTGAGAGCTTGAGAGGAAGGGAGAGCTCGGCTGGGATGGAGAGGATCAGACAAGGAAGAAGGAGAAGGTGGGAATGATTGGTAATAATGTAAAAAGTAAGTTATTTTCTAAAAGTAAATGCATTAGGTAGCATTTGTCTCCAAAATCATTGTATGCTGTCTCCTCCTTATTGCAGCCGGCCACCATGGGTTAAATGGGTCATTTATGCCCATTGACCATACTTGGTCAATTTGACTCCTGTGGGCCCCACTTAGGGTTTTATTAATATTTTAATATTAAATTTGTAAAAATCTGTAAAATTTGGAATTAAATTCCTAATATGATATAATATGATAAAATATCATATTTAAGGGTAATTATAATTTTTAAGCCCATTAAAAATCAATTTAAAAGGCAATCTCACAAAAACGTGCTTTAAGGTGTTTTAGTGCACGTTTTGTGTCACAGGGTGCTCCTGAGCTTAGTTCTCCTTGAGAACGGTTTTGTTGTGTTCCTTACTTCATTATAATACTTAGGAATCCACTTTGGATCCTATTTGAGGTCATACAATCTTTATGGTGTCTTAAAGCACATTTTTGGCTTTACCGATCTTAAGGCGTGTTTTGCCTTGTTGAGATCTTTTAGATTGTTCCCCAATAATATTTAGGTGTTTATTAATCATTTAGATCATTAATAGATCATTTAATTAATTTTTAAAGGTTAGGGGTATTTCAGTCTACCCCCCTTAAAAAGGCTTCGTCCCGAAGTCCTTAATCCTCTAAAGTTCACCTAAGGAATCAAGTTCCACTAAGTAACCAAACAGTCCATTTCTAGGGAGTAACTCCCACTAGGTTCAAACCTAGTCTATACATACAGCATATATCAAATAGCCAAACTCATAGTATAACTCATTCATCTCACAACAGCACTATACAAGGTGCATCCAACTCATGAACCAAAAGTACTCAGCGGTACCATGTATATATTCAACCAGGTGCACTAAGGCACATACATAAAATGTATCATACATACAATCATCCAAACAAATACGTATGACATAGCATACACCCAAAACACACCACAAATAACAAGACCTAATGCACAACATGTGCGCAAGCCAAGTGGTGTCTACCCCCCTTAAAAAGGGTTTGACCACGAACCCGTATAAGTATCACAGCTACTACTCGAAGAGTGCTGGGTACTTCGCTCTCATGGAGTCCTCTAACTCCCATGTAGCCTCCTCCACCTCATGGTTCGACCAGAGAACCTTGACCATGCTAACGGTCTTGTTCCTAGTCTGCCTCGTCTTCGTATCGAGAATGCGGAGTGGTGTTTCCTCATATCTTAGAGCTGGGTCCAACTGTAAAGTCTCTGGCTGTAACACGTGCGATGGGTGGGGCACATACTTCTTCAGCTGTGAAACGTGAAAAACGTCGTGCACCCTCCCGAGCTCTGCTGGTAAATCCAGTCTGTAGGCTAACGGGCCCACTCGCTCCTTAATCGCATAAGGTCCAACATATTTCGGGCTCAACTTGCCCTTCTGCCCAAACCGGAATATCCCCTTCATGGGTGACACTCTAAGGAATACCATATCGTCGGTAGTGAACTCAATGTCCCTCCTCTTGGTGTCTGCATTTGCTTTCTGCCGGTCTTGAGCTGCTCTCATGTTCTTGCGAATCTGTAGGACATCCTCCTTAATCTGCTCTAGGTACTCTGGTCCTAGAAGCGTAGTCTCGCTGGCCTCATCCCAGCATAAAGGAGTCCTACATGGCCTACCATAAAGTGCCTGAAATGGTGGCATCTGTATCGAGGAGTGGTAGCTGTTGTTGTAGGCGAACTCTATCAAGTGTAGGCGCTCTAACCAGCTCCCCTGAAAGTCTAAGGCACATGCTCTAAGCATGTCCTCCATGTCTGGATGGTCCTCTCACTCTGACCGTCGGTCTGTGGATGGAACGCCGTACTAAGCTTCAGCTTCGTACCCAAGGCTTCCTGAACCTGTCCCCAGAATCTAGACAAAAATCGAGGGTCCCTATCAGAAACAATAGTCTTTGGCACACCATGGTGCCGGATCACCTCCTTCTGGAACAAGTCCGCTAACTTTGGGACCTTCCAGGTATCTTTCATCGCAACAAATTTTGCCACCTTCGTCAACGGTCCACAATGACCCAAATCGTGTTCAGTCCTCCCTTAGCCGGTGGGAGACCGACAACGAAATCCATCGAGATGTCCTCGAACTTCCAACAAGGAATAGGCATAGACTGCACTAAACCTCCGGGTCTCCTATGCTCAAACTTAACCTTCTGACAGGTCAAGCATCTAGCCACGTACTCAGCTACATCCTTCTTCATCCCGCTCCACCAGAAATGAACCTTCAAATCCTTATACATCTTCGACGAACCAGGGTGGACGGATAAGGACGAGCAATGAGCCTCCTGGAGTATCTTCTCCTTCAGATCAGGAGACGACTCCGGAATACACAAACGGCCCTTCAGTCGAATCATGCCATCATCGCACAGTTCGAAGTCATATTTCAATCTCTCAAAACAACCATCTATCATTTTCTGCCTGATACCCTGCATATAGTGATCACTCTCCTGTGCAGCTCGTATCTCATCAATCATACTGCTGTTTGCTAATAAAGTGAACAATGAATGAGCTCTGCGGCTCAGGGCATCAGCTACTACATTCGCCTTGCCCTCTTTGTACCTCAAGTCAATGTCATAGTCCTTCAGGAACTCGACCCATCTTCTCTGTCGCATGTTCAGCTCCTTCTGAGAGAAGAGATGCTGTAAACTCTTGTGATCAGAGTAGATAGTGACTGTCACACCATACAAATAATGTCGCCAGATCTTCAAAGCGAAGACTACTGCGCCTAACTCAAGGTCATGTGTAGGGTAATTCACCTCATGCTTTTTCAACTGTCGGGATGCGTAGGCAACTACCTTCCCGTGCTGCATAAGCACACAGCCTAATCCGGTTCCAGAGGCATCACAGTATACCTCGAACCCATCGGTGCCCTCAGGAATAGTAAGAACGGGTGCCGATGTCAGGAGATCCTTCAGCGTCTGAAAGGACTGATCACACTCTTCAGACCATAAGAACTGGGATTCCTTCTTCATTAGATTAGTCATCGGTTTGGCCTCCTTGGAGAAGTCCTTCACGAACCTTCGGTAATAACCGGCCAAACCCAGAAAGCTACGGACGTCTGTGACTGTCTTCGGCCTTGGCCAACTCTTCACTGCCTCTATCTTAGCAGGATCTACAGATATGCCGTCTACTGATATGATGTGTCCTAGAAATGACACGCTGTCTAACCAGAACTCACACTTAGAGAGTTTGGCATACAGCTGATTCGCTCTCATAATATTCAACACCTGTCTCAAATGGAACTCATGATCTTCCTTGGTTTTTGAATAGATCAGAATATCGTCGATGAAGACTACAACTGAACTATCAAGATGCTCTCTAAAAAGTCGGTTCATCAGGTCCATGAATATGGCTGGCGCATTCGTCAATCCGAATGGCATAACGGTGAACTCGTAGTGTCCATACCGTGTCCTGAAAGCTGTCTTCTCAATCACCCTCTGCAATCCTAATCTGATGGTAGCCAGATCTGAGATCTATCTTCGAGAACACACTGGCCCCTCTCAGCTGATCAAACAAATCATCTATCCTTGGTAATGGATACTTGTTCTTGACTGTAACCGCATTAAGCTCGCGGTAGTCGATGCAGAGTCGCATACTGCCGTCCTTTTTCTTGACGAACAGTACTGGAGCACCCCAAGGAGAAACACTAGGTCGAATGAATCCCTTGTCGAGGAGGTCCTCCAGCTGTAGCTTCAGCTCCCTCATCTCAGCCGGTGCCATACGGTAGGGTGCCTTAGCAATGGGGCCCGTACCTGGCAACAAGTCGACGGCGAACTCAACCTCGCGCACAGGCGGCATGCCTGGCAGCTCATCAGGAAATAGGTCGGGAAAATCTACCACGACTGGAATGTCTACGTCCGTCACGTCGCTCTGTCTCGTGTCCTGTACGTAACAGAGGAAGGCTTGTCGGCCCTTCCTAACATCCTTCATCAGGGATAATGCTGACACGATCTTGACAGTCGGCTCTCTCCTCACACTGCGGTATGACACTGTCTGCCGCTCGGCCCCTTCAGTAATAGTCGATGCTCTGCACAATGAAGGCGGCCCTATATTTCTGTAGCCAATCCATGCCCACTATGATGTCAAAACCCAAGTTCTTGAACTCAATCAGATCAATGGGAAAGGTCTCAGCCATAATGCTGATCTCTAACCCTGTATACTGTCTGTGCAACCTACTTTCTCCTTCGAAGGAAGGGTGACTGAAAAGTCTGAAAGCTGTTCGGGGGTGGCCCCCAGCTTCTTAGCAAACGCCGAGGAAATAAAGAATGCGAAGCCCCTGAGTCGAACAATACGGTAGCACTAACACCAACAGGAAAGGTACCTGAGATCATCTCTCGTATAGCATCGAGTCCCAATAAATCAGTAATCTACTGTCGGTTGGAATTGTCATACCTGTGATGACATTACCGGACTCCTTGGCTTGCGCCATGTCTAAGATGCAGATGGTACCCTCCTTTCCATTTTCGTAGCCTGAAGTTATGAATTATCGGTATCAACAACTGATCATATATGCTCGAAGGTATAAAACTCTCATTTTATTCATCCAACTGTATTATACAAATTACACACTTACTACTATTACATCAATACTGTCTGAAAGTCAAATTTAAACGGCCGGGTCGGATGTGGGTATTATTCACTAAAACTGGTGGTGCGGTATTGAGCTTAATGCTCTTAATACCATGATATACAAGCCTCGACTCTCCACCAAATACTAACACATCCCCAGACTTGAGGATGATCTTGCTTGCTAGATCCATCCTCTTCTGGTCTCCATAGATAAACTCAGCATCATCGCCGATGGAGAATGACACAACCGGTACCCCTCTGGTGATGGACTCGGTCGTCTCATCACTGTCCTGGTGCATTCCAAGCTTCCCTCCTGCTCATAATAGTTGATGATGCAAACGTCAGGTATCATGTCAGGTAATGGATAAGTCTCACAGTCTTGAGCAATATCCATTGCGTTTTTCACCAAAGTAAGGAAACTCTCAGGTATCCTAGGTATAGATATGTCACCTACCATCCTCACCTCTCGATAAACCCTAGCTTGTGGATCCCAATCTTTTCCTAAGCACATCATGTGCAGTTTCATTTTAGAACCATTATTAAATACAGGGGTATAAAATCCTCCTATGCCCTTACCCAAAGCTCTACACTCATTCACTATGGCAATTTGCTCATCTAGGGTTAGGAACTCTCTGAGAAGTATCATGCCCGGTCGGACTACGTGACACAACTCACTAGGGTACTCCCGCCTTTCTTCCACGGGTCTAGGTGATCTCTGTCTTGTAAGTGTGGGATAGCAGATGTCGAAGTCTCCTAAGAGGTAACAGGTTTCCTAGGTAAGTTGTTCATCTAAAGCGGTAATTAAAACACGCATTCATGTTAAGGTAAAGCGTTTAACACTTAGTCATGCTTTCATACAATGGTTAAGGTTTCAAATGCTAACCTTCACCGCGCTGGGTACTAGTGCCAGCGCCTGAAGCTCCCGCTGCATTCAGCATACGGTTGCCGGCGGGTTCCTCTGGCCCTGGTTCTGCTGCTGTGGCTGCTGCTGCTGCCCTCTCTGGGCTTGGGGCGCCGGCCCCCTCTGGCCACCTCGGGCTCCACCTCCTCCAGTAGGTGCGCCCTGAGTCCCCTTCGGTGGGCGGTACGCTCGGCTATCTGGATTATTGAAGCACTCGTACGACCTGTGGCCCTTTTTTCCACAGTGGTGGCAGTCCACCGCTTGCCCGGTGCAGTCGACACCCCGGGTGGTCTTTACCACAGCGCTTGCAATGAAAGTGGCGCTGGGGGGCAGAACCTATTATCATATCACACTCAGATTAGTACAAGGATGGTAATGGGTAGTGTAACACACAATTTATCCACAAGATTAGATCGCTTACCCTTAGGGGGTACAGATCTAAGAGGCTGCACGTCGTAGGTAGGCCCGGTCAGCAACGGGACCTTGTCTTTACCCTTTTGACTGGCCTGCTCCTTCTTCTTCTCCCTCCAGGAGAACTTCTTCTTCCGTGATCGTCAAAGTGTCAGGAATAGCAGGTATAAAAGCAGGCAGTAAGTAAGTAATTTAAATGGATTAAATAACTTAAGGTGGTTCTTACTTCCAACCCTTACTGCCTCCGCCTCCAGTCTCAGTCTCCGCCTCTTTCTCTGGGGCCTTACGCTTCTGCCCCTGGCCGTCCCCCCGACTGTTCACCGTCATCTCAGTCCGAGAAGCGGCGTCGTAACACTCCTGTAATACATCAATAAGTTCCCCGAACTTGTAACAAATCAAACTGAGTTATAAGGTACAAACTGTCAATTAGTTTTACCAGAACCGTAGGGTACAAGGTAGTACCCATGGCGGCCTTAATAGCATATCTCAACCCGCCTCTAAACTTCTCTACTTTCACAGCATCAGAATAAACAACTCCTGGGACGAAGTCCAAGAGCCCAATAAACAAGGCGTAGTACTGATCCACTGTCATATTACCCTGCCTCAGGGCCTCAAACTCCTCCCTCTTCCTCTGCTTCAGATGAGCAGGGTAATACTTCTCTCTCAATAATTCCACGAAACCAGTCCACCCAAAACCCTCTATAGCAAGATAATGTGCCTTCACAGACCTCCACCACGTGCTGGCAGCGTCCTTCAGGTGAAAGGCAGCTATGCAAACTCGGTGCTCAGCAGGCACATGTATGGCATCAAACGCCTTCTCGTGCTCCACAATGTATCTCTCGAGGACAGTGGGGTCAGCAACTCCATCATAGGTAGGTACTCGCGTATCAGCTACGCTCTTCAGCCAATTCGGCTCTCTAGGTGCGGGTACGGGTGGGACTACCGGTGGTGCAGGTGGTGCCCCTATATGGATACCTCCCAACTGAGCTAGCTGAGCGAGAACGGCAGCTACCGTCTCGGCCACGCCCACGGCTGGGGCCTCCGGAGGACCTGCTCCAGGCCCGCCGCCTCTGCCACCACCTCCTCTGCCTGCTAATCGCCTCCCGGAAGACATCTGAAGAATTCGGAACCAAAGTCAGCTCTTGGTATAAATACTGTACTTTCCCTACCATAACTTAACTCAAATCATTTCCAACTATCTCTTGGTACTGGTGTGTAAATAACCTAGGCTCACGGTACTTAAACTACTATCTCTTGTAATCAGAGCGGTACTCCGCTCTGATACCACTTTTGTAACACCCCTACTGATTCGGCTCCTAAATATCCTATAACTGTCGCACATCATAAATAAATCGCAGCGGTAAATAAAAGACTGTCGCCCTACTGGTGTCACTGTTATCACTCGCCCATACGAGTGACAACGATTTACCTGATAATCAACTTGCGAAACGTATTCCCGCAGTGACCACAAGAGATAGATAGTAGTACTTAAACAATTTAAAACAAATCTAACAACAAACAATTATTACAGACCGTGAGCATCTAAACCAAATACACCTCGGTTAAACAACCCGAGTCCAAAGCAACCTGAGTATCACACCGTACCAAGTCTAAACCAACAGTAACAATATTCTCGTCTCGCTGCGACCCACCAGCTATTCACCTGAAATAAAGATGGTTTGTGGTATGGAATCAGCCTCTGCTGAGTATGTCATCACATGCCCCGCCATGCCCCCAAAGACCCCTCAATTATTTGGTCGAGAGCATGAGGTTCATTACATGCAATACCGTTTAAATATTTAAACTGTAAATCAATTGACAGTAACATCCATACAATAACACAACCATCAACACACATAATATAGCACAAGTATAACCAATGAACAACAAAGCGAATCAACGAGAATGATAAACAATTATTAATTCTCGTCCATGGTATAGAAACCAATATCGTTCGCCCCTGTATAATTCTCAAATGTATTATTGTTCAGTTATACCTAGTGACAATGTCTCATTAAAACGACATGTCTCTAGTTACCCATATATTATGGCGGGTCACCCACGGCAGTAGCCACTCCAACGGTAGAGTCTCCGACCAACGAGCCATTCTAGCTCACGGGAAATTTTCTTGATACTTACGGACCCGTACGCGGACATCCTGGTATCGTTTTTGTGATCACAGCGCGCACCAAGAGCCACATCCTCTTGGCTTTACTTCCATTCCTTAGTTACTTAATTATACCATCGCATCGCATTACCAAATTTTCTAACACAACAGACTAAGGTCATTAGTCCAATCCGGAGTCTGTAAACTCGGGATCCAGTGTTAGATACGAGAGCGGCGTATAGAAAGGCCAATGCTCCGTATGAAAGTCTTGGATAATATATATGTATTATTATCCTAGTGCTATAACGTTTTTCTGACGTTCCTTATTTTTCATATAAGATAGCACCATAGCCGCTAGTTCGTTTTATATATAGGTTCATATATACGAACCAATACTGTTAACTCAACAACAGTAAATAATAAGCAGCTATAAATATACAATTCATGCATATTAATCATCACATTCAGACAAACAATCTTATCACAGATCACACAGAAGTCTGAACAGAGGAAGCCCTCAGAGACAATCAGAGACACATAACAACATACCGTTTACCCTGATGTATTACGGTGGAGTATGAACCGGCAAGTTCCTATGCTCCTTGTGTCGCCTCTAACAGTCTAAACAATACATAACGCTACTGATTAGCATACTGTATAACAACACAATCCTACAGTACTTTCATACCGTCACTATCAACTCCCGGTTAACCCTCCGTTACTTACTGTCAATGTTTGTCGGGTTTTCGGTTAAGTCGAGATTTGGAAAAGTGTTATATTACATGCGTAGTCTTGTTTGTATATTAATACAGTTATTGTTGGACTTGTTATCGCATGTGACTTAACATTCCTTTGTATGTCGTATAGTTTGTTTCATTATTGCATGTGTGATTCTATGTCTTGCACTATGCATCTCACCTTAGTATTTATTTCCCTAAGGTTTGTCCCTTTTTTTCTTTTTTCTTCTTTCTCTTTTTTTTTGTTCAACGTGGTATACTTCGTTTGTAAAACAATACTTACATTATGTGGATTCTTATTATCACATGTGCACTCTTAACATTAGAACTTCATGTCTAATGTTTGTAATTCTTTTTCTCTCCATTTCATATTATTTTAAATCATGAAAGTGCATGGTTATTAAACCATGTTATATTTTTCTACCATAACATATATTTATTTATATACATGTATTATGGAACTCCTTATAATATGGTAAGTCTTATAATCTATATTCATTCTTTTTAATGAATATCTCTTATATTATAAATGTTATAATTCTTGTAACATTAAAACCATATTATAAATCCCATTTAAAATGTTAATATTTTTCGAACAGCACCTATGTTCTTAAATATTTATGAAATCGCCACATAAGTAATGTAATGTTACATTATAGTTATATAACTTATGTCATGACACTTAAGTCATTAAAACAATTATAACCTATAGTCATATTTTGTTTGTAAAATACCAAATAACCCTTTATATTTTCGGTTTTCAAAAACAACCACTAAACTTCTATAAATCACAAATTCTCCTCTTTATAACATATAGTTTTCTAATATCATCAAGACTATATATTATACATATGTCTTTATAAAACCTTATACAAAATTCCAAAAATCACCAAACTATACCAAAATGTTATAAACATTATTCCTAACCTTATACTTCCTTTAAATCTCGGTTTTCACCCCTTTATTACCCATTTGTAACAATGTTATAAAATACCTTATATTATACTCATATAATTCATATGAACTCCAAATTTAACCAAATAAACTTCTAAAAATTTCTAATAACTTAAGGACTTTACTAAACTCTATTTAGCACCCTTAAGTTTCGGTAATTACGTTACTACCCCAAGTCTTATAAATCTTTTATAATTTAATAAGTATCTTATTATAAGGTAGTATTTTAATTTCTTAAATTTCTCAAAATTGGTCAAAGTCCCCTATATAGTCAACTTTGACTCCTATTACCAAATGGGAACCAACTTTTTCGTAATTACTAATACTAACCTATACTTTTCTATTTTTACAATTTTGACCCAAAACTTTATAAAATGTTATAATTTTTATTAAATTCATTTAAAAACCCTAAATTGCTCTAAATTAAGCCCACGGCTTTCTAAATTCCTAGTAATTATGAATTGGCCCCAATTTTAATTATAAGCATAAATAAAACTAAATAAGCTTATAAACTTAAATTAAAATGGCCTAATGACATGGCCTTATTACAACCTTGAACTTGCAAAATAAATTACACAATAAATGTCTCAAAATATAGCATATATATTCTGCCTCACTTAGGTTTAATTATTTTTCCACATAATGTCATAATTTGACCATTATGTTAATTAAATCTCTTAAATGACTAGCTTAATTTATCTTGCCATTTTTTCCATTTTTAGGTCAATATGACCTATATATGAAGTTTCACTCTCGGCCATATATATATATATGCTTAAAAATTATAAAAATCATAAGTTTAAGGTGTTTATACCTTGATTTATCCTTGTATGAGCTCGATCACTTGTAGGAAAATTCACCACTTGATTTAGACATGTTTAATACACAAAAACAAGATATGGTTACACTCCAAGCTTGAGCTTAACCATAAGGAATAATTAATGTAAGATTTAAGGCAAAAATCACCTTAAAAATGCAAGGGAAGTTCTAGGTATTTTCGACCTGAACCAAACACACCACAAGGTGTTAGATCCACCATATTAACATAAGAATTAGCTAGATCTCGAAATACTACCTTGTTATTAGGTTTTACCTTGGAAAAATGCCTTAAAAGTGAGTATTTCTCTTGGATCTCGGTCACCCTTGCTCCAAATGGCTAGCCAACAGATTCTACACGAAATGGAGAAGAAGATGAAGCTATGACCAAAGTTTCACAGCCAAACTCGAAGGGAATCAAAAGTTATGAGCTTAAAGCACATTTTTACCTTAAAATGTAGATTTGGACAACCTTGGTCCCTCTACTGGTCTCAACCGAGTTTAGCTCTTGTTCTAACCTTAGAACACTGAGAATAAGCCATAGGAATTGATGAGCCATGAAATTTAGGTGTTGGTAGTGAAGAGATGAAGAAAAAGGGCTAAAAATGACATTAAAACACTTACCTTAAGGACTTAAGAGCTAGGTTTGCCTTCCATGTTCAAGAACAAGCTTTGAGAGCTTGAGAGGAAGGGAGAGCTCGGCTGGGATGGAGAGGATCAGACAAGGAAGGAAGGAGAAGGTGGGAATGATTGGTAATAATGTAAAAAGTAAGGTTATTTTCTAAAAGTAAATGCATTAGGTAGCATTTGTCTCCAAAATCATTGTATGCTGTCTCCTCTCTTATTGCAGCCGGCCACCATGGGGTTAGATGGGTCATTTACTGCCCATTGACCATACTTGGTCAATTTTGACTCCTGTGGGCCCCACTTTAGGGTTTTATTAATATTTTAATATTAAATTTGTAAAAATCTGTAAAATTTGGAATTAAATTCCTAATATGATATAATATGATAAAATATCATATTTAAGGGTAATTATAATTTTTAAGCCCATTAAAAATCAATTTAAAAGGCAATCTCACAAAAACGTGCTTTAAGGTGTTTTAGTGCACGTTTTGTGTCACAGGGTGCTCCTGAGCTTAGTTCTCCTTGAGAACGGTTTTGTTGTGTTCCTTACTTCATTATAATACTTAGGAATCCACTTTGGATCCTATTTGAGGTCATACAATCTTTATGGTGTCTTAAAGCACATTTTTGGCTTTACCGATCTTAAGGCGTGTTTTGCCTTGTTGAGATCTTTTAGATTGTTCCCCAATAATATTTAGATGTTTATTAATCATTTAGATCATTAATAGATCATTTAATTAATTTTTAAAGGTTAGGGGTATTTCAGAGAATCTCAAGGCCTCAGTGACCAACGTGTGAATAACTTGTAATGTTTCCATTGTGTGTTATGCTCTATGTGCGGGTATTGTTTTTACATGAATTTATTGTTGTTATTAATAGCATGCTTGTTTGAATACTAATGAACCGCATGCTGGCGACCAAATAGTTAGCGTACCCTCGCTAGTACGCGGGGTATGCGATTATCATATTCAGCTTTAGCTGAGCCCCTTCGGGCACCATTTTTATTCTTCCAGGTACACAAGACGGTTGATAGACGTGAAGACCGGGGTGTTATGCTTTTGGGTTGTTAGTATTAGATAGTGGTGCGCCGAGTTGTACACAGGCTTGTGGCCTAGGATAGTCAGTGTACTATGTGGTACACCTATTGTATTTTGGAAGGGTAAATAGGTTGGTGGAGTGACTGTTAAACTCGTATTCTTTTGACGGGCTGTGAGCCCTGGATGTAAACATACACTTAGAGCTCGGTAATCAGGTATTGTAAATTATGTAGTTAAGTTGGTATTTCTTTTATCAGACCGGGACTGTAAGTTGTAGTTGTTTGACCTGGTAACCATGTGGGTGGTTATCGGTATTGTATCACCCTCGGTAGTTAAGAGTTTCCGCTGCAATCTAATTAGGTGTCCGTGACGTTAGACCGTGTTTAGAGGAATTATCGGATGGGGTGTTACAATTCACCTAGAATTCTTTTAGGTTACTTCCATGTTTGAATACGTCTGTTCTTGAGAACGGTATTACCGATTCTCTACCTAAGTTAATTACTTAGGTTGATTAGGGATAACATAATATATGTCGTTAACCATTCGTGATCAATATTTTCTTATCATTAATCGAAACTCGATTTGAGTTTACATTAGGCATTTCCTCAGTCCGAAAGACGTTCGCGCACAATTAATAACGGGAGATAGTCGAGCAATTAATATCACATTAGTATATCAATATATATTCACACATATCAATCTTATCAAACATCACACAAATATGTCCAAACCCAATAAAATCCTCAGGAACAATAGGACCACACTATAACATACCGTTCACCGACAGAACTTCATTAACTCTCTATGAAATTTTGGAATAAAACTGAACTTTTTCAGCTCCCAAATTAGCGTTTTTCTTCGTTTTTGTCCAATAACTTGTGCATTAAGTTTTGTCAATAATTCGACTTCAGATTGAAAACTTTTGATTACTAACATATTTGAAATCTTTCAGGCTACACAGCCATAATTGTTTAGCCGAAAACTCCATCGAGACCTCAGACAGCCTGTTCATGGCCGCAGACAGCCTTGGACGGCGGCAGGAATTAATTTTTCTAAATTTTTAGGCTTTTGTAATTCATGTCCGGGCCCACAGACGCCGTGTCCGTGGCCCCAGACTTTTCAAAATTTTGTTTTCTCATTCTTTCGATGTTCTGACTATTTAGGTTAACTAGGGTCCGGGGTCTCGAACATTAGGTCCGTAGCCACGGACAGAATAAAATTTCACCAAATCCGGCTTCTGAAACCCTTGTTAGGTAGCTTTAATTTCCACTTTAATTTTCAGTCAGAAAATGCTAAAAATAAAAACAAAATCAGAAGCTTGCGCACCTAGGTTAAAGCAACCTCATAACAAGCCGTAAATAACTAAGTAAAGGAAAAACGACCTACAAGAGGTAATGAAAGTAATTTGAACCCTGAATAAGTCGAATACCAAGCGCCTGAACCTGAACTCTCCTTTCTTAATTTACCCTAAGTTAAAATTAGGTGGTGACTCTAATTAGGTTCCAGTGAGCTAACTTAGGACTTAGTAATTAATCTTTATGACATAGTTTTTAAGCTTAGGTTATAAGTGGACCTGGAACCCGACCAGATCCTAATCAACCCTAATCAACATAGGATATTGGTTCAAAAGTCGAGGCTCACACCTATTTAAACCTTTACTTTCCAAAAGTTTACAACTTCATTCAATCCGGTATCTTAAATCCCACCATTCTTCCAGCACCATCTCCCATAAAAAACCCGTCAAAATGGCGTCTTCTGATCAACCCACAAAAATCACCTCCAAACAATTAGCCGCACCCAAGCCTAAAGTTCCAAAAAGTAAAAGCCTCATCCAAGCCTCCACAAGTCGCACACCACATGTGTCGAAACATATTCAATAAAAACAACAAAAAGCAAAATCCTCTCCTGAACTAGCGTCAAGAAAACTCCACTTCACTAGTGAAGGTGAAGAGGATGCTCCTGTCAAGCTCATCCAAAAGATAGCTCATGAGGTCGAGGAGGAACAGGAGGTTCAGAGTGACGAGAAGTCACTAAAGGACACAACAGAAGAAGAAAAAGCTCAAAAGGAAAGTCTAGAGATACCAGACTCTGAAGAAAAGCAATCTCCACCTGTCCCCCGACATCCCCGAGCAGTCCCCAACACCTGAACAATTGACTCATGAAGGGACAAGCAACACAGAGTTGATCTCCCCGGTCATTCTCTTCAAGCTGAAGCAGCTCTCTCTTAACTGCAACCTCCCCACTTGCTCAAACATCTGGCAAGGCTCAATCAGTTGCAGTCCACGCTCATCAAGGCTGCCAACGTGGATGACAAGTCGTGTCCAGTCTTGCCAAAGACCTTGGACATCAAGTGGATGCAGCAATTGGGCTTAGGTGAGATCGTCGAGCTCATTAAATTCCAAGGATGGCTCGACGTCTTCCAATGATCATTCCCCTGCTACACCGAGCTCCTCAAGGAGCATATGCGGAACCTGGGGCCCCTCCAAAGTGAAGATGACAATGACTACCTCATCTCGAGGGCCATGACACATTTGTGAATCTCTTCAAGTCTTGAATTCCTCGCCACTTCAACTTACATCCTGAAGGACTCGTCATTCCCAAGGACACCAGTTGGAACGACCTTGGACACAAGGGCGGGAAAATGGTCCATCTCTTCAACGAAGGTGCGACCATGAAAAACTTTCCAGCTGTCAATATCCATCCCTGATCGGGTGCTTCACAACATACTCACCCACAACATCACACCACATAACAAGCGTACACACATAGTCAACGCTCATGATGTCCGGATCATGTACGCTCTCAGGATGAAGGAAAAATTGGATCTACTAGCTATGATCCTCCTTGCTCTTGATGAGAACCGCCATGTCAACCAAGGACTGGTGCCCGGTGGAGTGGTCACCTAAGCTCTGATAGCTTTCAAAGTGGATATCGACAGCTTCACCGCGAGCTCGCGGAGCGCTCAGAACTGCATCTACTCTGAGATGCTGTCCAAAATAGGGATCAAGACTTAGAGTGACATGCTCACTGTCTTCTAGAAGCCTACCAGAAGCGAGGAATCCCGCTCAAAACCTCACCCACTTGTCAAGACCTCTACTCACAAAAGGAAGCGCAGTATCTCACCAGTCCAGGATAGGTCGAGGATACGTCTAGATACTCAACCTCAAAACATTCTTAAGCGTGTAAAGCTTACTTTTAGAGCTGTCCAAGCTGTATCCGAAGAACCTAGTGTTCAAGGTATGGTTCAAGGATCCATAGACTACATAAATAAATACCTTGACTGAGATTTATACGACTCTTAAAGGCTTGAGAGTTACCGCGAGAAACATTAGACTAAGATAGTTTTCTTTTCTTCTTTTGCCTTTGACAAATTTGTTTCATTGTTGTCCTTTGATATCCACATGCATGTAAAATTGTTAAATTCTATTATTGAATATACATGCTTTCTTTTGCGAACAAATTTCACGTCTATCTAATTCTTGATTAAAAATTACAACAAGATCAGAGACATCAATTTACACTTCTTTACCATTCCACTAATCCATCTTTATCACTTGCCACCTAAACCTACATCCTAGACTACACAAAAACGGTTGTGATACATTTATTACACCTTCCCGATCCATCTGTGAAGCTATCTTTTAGCGGTTTATAAGATCCATAACCAGTTACCTCCTTCATCACTGCTTTTTTTCATCGTCATCCACTCTTTTCTCCTGAAATACCCTGAACATTAAAATGGTGATTAAATTATTCTAATATTGAATTTAAGGGCTTAATAGTGGCTAAGGAATATTGGTGAATAAAATAAAGCCAAAAGAAAAGAGAAAACACTTAAAAAGCTTAAAACGTAAAATGAGCGTTACACAACCATATGAGGTGTATGACCTCGGTTAGTGTCCTAGATGGATTATTAGGGCTTAATTGTGCCTAAATAATATGTGGAAACAATTCTCGAAGGAAACGGATCCAAATAATGGGTTAAAACGCTAACGGAGTCTTAAAGCACGTTTTTCGAGAAAACCCGAAAATGTGAATTTAAGTGGTCAAACAGACCCGTAAAAATTATAGTTGAGTATATAACTATAATTAAATATTAATGGAACCTTAAGAATCATTAAAATTAAAGAAACGAGAAAAATCCGGAAAACGAGCCCGGTTAGTGAATAGTGCCCAAACCGGGTAAATTAACGAGCGTTTCTTGTAAAAGACGAAAATGCCCCTCCATCACTAATATATTGGGGCCGGTTTTTAAGAGGGAAAATCATCCCTCACACTCACTTAACTAGCTAGAAAGAAAAAAGAAAAGAAAGAAAAGCAAAAAGGTAGAAAAGTTACAAAAGTAGTTTTTCCCTCTCTCTCCTCCCTCATTTCTCTTTTCCCTCTTCTCTTTCCTACCTTCCTCCTTTCTCCCAGCTGGCAGCTCTCTTCTTTCCCCCTCCCTGGATTATTTATGAAGCAGCCTCCAATGGCTTCTTGCCATTCTCTCCCTTGTGCAAGCTACACCAAAGCTCCAAATAAAAAACAAATCACATATTTGAACTCCCCTCATCAAGAGCTCCATTCCTCTCTTTTCAAAATCTCAAAAGATTTAAGTTCATCTCCATGGGTATAACCCATTTGAAAATGAAGTTTGAGTTTCTTGAAGCTTGGAGTCTCCTCTTCCATTTAAGGTAAAAAGGTCCAAGAAAAACTCATTTTTCTTTCCTTCTTGTCTTGGCCGATTTCATTTGTTAATGGGGCACTCCTCTTTCCTTGTTTGAGGAAATACCCCAAATCTTATTATCATTATAAAACCATTATTTAATGGAAAATAATCCAAATATAAATCATTTCACGTACGCATGCAAACCCATGCATGAGAACGTTACGTAAAACGCCTTAGAAACATATGGTCAAGCATGACCTTGTATGACCTTCTAAAACCTAAACCAAATGGTCATACACTCATTATATGAATATATAAACATATTCCCTAGGCTATGTTCAGTCAAAAACGCAAAACGCTCGGGAGTGCTCACGCACGCCCCTTAAAGCACGAAAAGCCCGGAGGAGTGCCGAGGTGGCACGAACTCCTATAAAATTAATTCCTAGATTTCCTAACATCATTATTAACCATTATAAAGAGAACCCACGAAGTGTTTTCTCAAAATTCAACAAAAACCACAGGAGGATTTCTTAGCGCTCCTTTTTGCCCGGGAGTGTCCCGATGGCCCGTAAATTATGTCATGGGTTGATGTAACCCCATATAACTCAATGTAACATCTTAATATATCATTGTTCACTATAATAAGTGTTTATAAACACTTGGAACTCATAAAGACAATTTATTTCCCAAAATTTCCTTAGAGCACAAAAACACACCTTCGGGTGTCACTAAAACGTGTTTTACGCAATTACCTTGTAGTTTTTGACATGCCACGAATTGAGGATCTTAAATAGGGTTAAAATGAACTTCTAAATCAGTTGAAGGCAGTGTCAAACAAGGTGCTCTATAGGGGCCGATTTTATGTCCAAAAACTAGTATAAAACTTACATTAAAAATTTATAAAAGGCATAAAACATGGTGACTCACCTTCCCATGTGCTATATTACTTAATGGAAAAATAATTTAGGTCTCATCTGACCTCCATGCTGTCGAAATTATGCAAGGGAACAAGGCCATGTTGGCTAGACAAAAACAAAATGAAAAAGGCAAAAAGTAGATCTAGATTCCACCGTTTTAATTTCTTATCATTCAAGTGACTTTCCTTGCTTGTCCTTGGCTCTTCATTACCGGTTGGGAGGCTCCATATATGCCTTGAATTCGGCCACCTACAAGAGAAGAAGAAGACAAGCATAACATAGAAAAATCAAAAGAACAAACCTTACCTAAATTTCCTTGTCTTCTAGCTCACATTATTTTCTTCCACCTTGCCTTGTCACACCACATGGCCGAAATCATGCATAGAACATGGGCATTTATTGAGCCAATAACCCATGGAATAAACTAATGAAAAGACTAGTCAAATGACATTAAAAATTAACAAAACAAAAATCAAGCAAACTTACCTTATACTATACGGTTGCACTCATTCCTTCCCTTGCCCACTTCATTTCCGAATTGGTAAGGTTCCTAACTCTCTCTTCTTCCTTCATCTTTGTAACACCCCTACCGGTAATCACACCATTATCCTCTGACCTGTCTCACATATCAACTACAACGCAGCGGTAATTCCAACTCAAACGGGGGTGAAACAATGCCGTTAGTCACCCACATGACTAACTAGGCCAATCCAAACTCAATCACAACAATAATTACAATATCGGTCTGATGGGTCTTATACCGAGTACACTAACACAAACGCTACTTCCGATATTTAACCAATTCATAAACCAAATACAACCTTCAAATCCAATTTATACAAATACCATCTCCATTCAAAACTATACCGAGTATCTACAATTTCCCGAGTGCATCCATGACCTTGCGGGTCTTACATCCCACAATATACAAATACAATTGCTTTAACAACTACCCATATCATTAACAACCCCATCCTACTCTCGAACGGTGTCCGGCTTAGCTGTCGGATCTTACAGTGATCATATTCGCTTCGGGTACCTGCACACTAAAAACGTTCCCCCTAGGGGGTCAGCTTACGCTGAATATGACTTCCGCATACCCCGCGTACTAGCGAGGGTACGCCGACTAATTGGTCGAGAGCATGCGGTTCATTTTATTTCAAACAGCATGCACGACAACAATATATTATATTTGTATGTCAACACAATCACAGTTCAATATTGAACACAAACACTAACACACACAACAAGAGGTTAGTTTCGTTTGTTTTATGCTTAGGCTTCGAGGTTATACCTCACTATGCCTCAATTCATTCTACATTGTCACCCACTCATTCGGGTTACACTTACTCAAATTCTCCTACACTTAGTCTCAAACTCAATAATCAAATTGCAACTCAAGTCTCAACTCAATACTCGATACTCAATACTCAAGGTCTCAATCAATACTCAATGCACAAGGGCAACTCAATCAATACTCAATGTAACAACTCACTCAACTACTCAATGCAAAGGGCAACTCAATAAATCTCAATGTACAAGGCAACTCATCAATACTCAATTCACAAAGGCAAACTCAATCCAACAAGCGCAAAGTTCACAATTACCAACCAAGGTTCGACCTCAATCAACTTCACACTGGGTTAGCCCAATCAGCACCGGGTTAATCGGATGTTCATTATCTCAATCGCAATCATCAACTCAAACAGACCAAGTCCTCCTCAATCAATTTTCCTCTCTTTCCAATAATCAGTTAAGTCGGTTGACCTCCGGGCAGGATAAGGCTCCCACCACCGGCTCAAAGTTGGCTCACTTAACCAGGTTGTTCTACCCATTTAAGGGTTTGGACCGTGGAAAAGATTATAGCCAGAATCGTGTTAAAATCTCTCTTGCAACCTCATCCTCACGCGTGGCCGAAACTTATCGGACTCCTCAATTCTCCCAAGTGCTCCAATCCAAATTCTCAAAGTTAGAATGTTAGTGGTTAGGGAGTTATGAGAAGTCAACAACAATATTCAAACTTCCACAATCATACAACAATTCAATCAAGTTACCATACCACACAACCACACTTCACTTACAATCACAACCTCCAATTCATCCACAACTCAACCAAGGCGTCACACTCTCGACTAGTTAGAAGAACATTAACGTCTAAGACATCATCCACCAGGAATAATACCTTACACAACCAACAAGATATGCATACGCCTCATCCTTATCCATTCATTTCATGAATTATACAAACTAAATGTTCAAGGCAATATGCAAGAACAAAATAGAACCAAGCACAAGTAGGTGCATTAGAATCCGATTCGTGCATTTATCTTATTTAGGTGATCAAATAAGCACACAAATCGGGGTAACCAAGTTAGGATACAGGCATGAAAAATCATACCTTTCACCGGGGTTAACTTTCCTAGGTGTCCTTGCGCTCCTCGGTTCTCGTTCCTTATGTCTTACTCTTGAATCACTATTTACATGTCAAATGATTCAATTAATGTTTAAACACTACGGTAGGTGCATAATTGCTACTCCCGTACTTACCCCGTTATCCCATTCTTTTGGTTTAACTTAATGTACTTAAACTCACAACTTTCTCAATCACTTCCAACCTTTGTTTATACTTCTTAGGACCTTTTATCACCAAACAACTCCTAAACAACTTCTGAAACCAATACCATTCAAACCCCATCTTTTAAACACTTAAAAATACATTCTGTTGAATTCTGGGGGTGGTCCGGGACCTGGTCCGGACCCTAGGTCTCGGACCAATACTGCTGCTAACTCTCGGCCATATTTTCATAGGTGGTCCTGGACTTGGTCCTGGACTTGGTCCTGGACTTAAGTCCCGGACCAATTCCTGCATTTGCTCTCGGCATGTTTTTAAGGGGTGGTCCGGGACTTGGTGCATATCCTAGGTCCCGGACCCTGCTAAAACCTGCTACAAGGGTGATTTTTCACCCCCTAATCAATCCATAAACCACCCTTAATCTTTTCCTAATCTTCCCACAAGTTTTTCTACACATTTTAACACCTCAAAACCTCCTTAAACCACCTCAAATCCTTGGTTAAATTCCTACTTCAATTCTTGTTCAAATCCAACAATTCAAGCCCTCACATTTTGCATTTGGCACTCCTTTGCATTTCTAACTTCTCCTTGCTAGTTTTTACATCTTACCAAGCCTACCAAATCCTTCAATGACCATACCAATCCATTCCTAGATATACCCCATTCTAAAACCCAAGTCCAACTCTCATTTCCTAAACCTTGCACACTTGCTCTTTTCTAGTTTTTCCCAAAGCATTCCAACATTTATTTGCTACAGATTTTTACCTCCTTTCCTCTAGTTCTCCAAATGCCATTTCAAGGCTATCACTCAACTCTAAACACACTACAAACACCTAAGTTCTCCAATACACGAAGTCATCTTTAAACACTTGTTTTTCTACCAAATTTTGCCATAACCTCCCATAAACCTTACATGTCCAACATCTCTTTTCACCATTTTCAATCCTAAACTAGCCTCACCCTTGCAAGGGTCCTACCAGCACATAAGCTCAATTCAAAATTCACCAAACAACAATATAAACACAAATCTCACAACATTTGGCTCCAAGGCCCTTAATTCACAACTCACCCCACAAATCTACTAATTCTCAACCAAACACACTATCACACATATTTTGGGTTCACTATTTTAAATTAACCCTTCCCAATTCCTAAAGCAATTACAACAAGGTTTAAGGTAGATTTCTTACCTTAATTTACAAGTCTCTCCTTAATCCTCCTCTTGCTCCTCATCTTCTCAAATTTGGTCAAGTGGGGATGGAGTTGCCAAACTCCATCCCAACATTCAAGAAACACCAAAAATGCATTCCATTAATCAACTAAACCCTCAAGAAATCCTAAATCAATGAAAGGGCTTAAAATACAAAGTTAGGGTTTTTACCTTTGGAATGTTCAAGAGGGGTTTTCACCCATGAATCAAAGGGAAAAAACTCCACCACCATTGGAGAGTTGAATTGGAGCTCAAAAATCAAGAAGAAAACAAGGCATTACAAGAGGGTAAAATCGGTCACCAAAGGAGAAGGAAGAAAAATGAGTTTTTCTTGAAGATTTTTACCTTAGGAGAGAGGAGACTCCAAGCTACCCATTGGTGCTATTTTCTCTTCAAATGGGAAAACCCATGGAGATGAACTTCTTCATTTTTGGATTTTGAAAAGAGAGAAGTGTAGAGGAGGACGAGGGGAGTTCAAATATGTGATTTGTTTTGCATTTGGAGCTTGGAGAAAGCTTGGGCAAGCAAGGAAATGGCAAGAAGCCATGGGAGAAGAGGAAGAAATCGGCTGGAACCAGAGGGAAAGAAAAACGGTGAAGGAAGGAGAAAGAGAGGAAAGAGAAAAGGAAGGGAGAAATGAGGGAGGAGAGAGAGGGAAGTTACTTTTGTAACTTTTCCCCTTTTTGCTTTTCTTCTTCTTATTTAATTAGCTAGCTAGTAATAGAGAGGGCTGCTCACTTAAAAAACCGGCCCACTTAAATGTTACAAGCTGGAGCGTTTTTCGTCTTTTACAGAAAACGCTCGTTATTTTACCCGGTTTAGCACTATTCACTAACCGGGCCCGTTTTCCGGAATTTTCTCGTTTCTTTAATTTTAATGGCTATTAAGCTCCCATTAATGTTTATTTATAGTTATTTAATGAACTATAATTTTTTACAGGTTCGTCTGGCCACTTAAAGTCACGTTTTCGGGTTTTCTCGAAAAACGTGCGCTAAAGCTTTATTAGCGTTTTTAATTCATTATTTGGATCCGTTTTCATCGGGAATTATTCCCATATATTATTTAGGCATTACTAAGCCTTTTAAATCAATTTAATACCCTCTCTAAGGTCATTTTCTTCTTACGGTCGCTTAACGCTCAATTTAGCGTTTTTCTTATTTCTTTTGGATTTATTCTGTTTATCAAAATTCCTTAGGCACTAATAGGCCATCAATACCGTATTAGAGTAATTTAATCACCCCAATTAAGTCCGGGGTATTTCAATCTTCTTCCTTTGAAGCTCCTAAGTCCATTAATGGAGTTTTAACTTCTATCTTCATCTTTAAGGTAATTTCTTAGCATTTCTTGTCAAGCCTTGAGGCAAAACTCTTCCCAGCATAACAACAAGCATTCGGCATCAACTGACACTCCAAGGAGGTTGTCTAAACCAACATTAATCCAAGGAGCATCTCAAGGTTATCTTAAGGTAGTTTTCAAGCTTGAAAATCCTTAAAGCACATTTTATTGTGTAACCGATTTCTATCTCTTCTAAGGTTCTTTTCTTCTTCATTTTCATGAAGGAAAGCTTGTTCTTCATCCACCTTAAGTGAGCCGAAATTATAAGGAGAAAAGCTTAAGGTAAATTCTTGGAATACTACTTACAAATCTACTTAAGATCTTTATTGAAGATCTAACTCCTAAACTCCTTCACCACTTGCATATAACCGAAGTGGAGCATCAAAATTTCCTTGGAGAAAGCTTGGAGATTCAAGAAGAGTTCAAGCACTTAACCACCTTAGTTGAGAAGTAAGTTTACTAAGTTAATCCTTATGTTTTAAGCTTTGATAAGCTTCTAAAAATTATACAAAAATTATGTACATCTCCTAGGTTATATAAAACCGAAACTACATGGTATAATATACCAAAAATATAATCTATAACATATATGGAAAATATTTACCTTAAGACACATTTTTGTGTCACAAAATTTATCTATGTTAGGTACAAATTCAAACCGAATTATCAAGGGTAAAAATGTTCTATTTTGAGCTAAGAATCAATATAAGACATTACAATAATTTTTAAATGAGTTATATAACTCCTATGAATTTATGTATAATTATTTTGACATATAAATCCACTTTTATATACTATATGGTCACTAATTAATTATGGCCGAATGGTCTAAGTGATAAATAGGTATTAATGACCTACTTAGGTATATAAATTTATATTATAAAGTTTGGAGAGTTAAAAATATTTTATTAGTGCTTAAATGGCTAATTAATTAAGTTATGTGGCTAAAATGTAATTTTTACAAAGTTTTGGTGCATATACTATAAAAACCGAGAGTTAAGGGTATCCTTGGGATAAATATGATATAATATAAGGTTAGGAATTAAGTTTATGAATTTTAGATAATTTAAACAAGAGTTAAAATAACATTTTATAAAGTTTTGGGCTATTATGTAATTTATAAAACTTATTATGAAAGTTTGGAGTTGAATATGGGCGAAATCATAATTAAGAGAATTATTAAGTTCACTTTCGAAATTTTGAGAAATTAAATATTTAAACTATAGTTTATAAGTTATTAAGTAACTATTATAAAGTTTTGGGGTGAAAATGTAATTAATGGAAAGTATATGACAAAGCCGAAATACCTTGGGTTAGTTTTGTTTATAGTTAAGATATATATATATATATATATATATATATATATTCGGCATTTGTGGAGAATTAAAATTAAAACTATAGTTTATAAGGCATTATGTAAAGATTATAAGATTTTGTGGTTAAATTGTAATTATAGAAAATATATATATATATAGGCCGAGAATTTAAGGGGCTAAATGGTAATTTTTGAAAAGTTATAATATTCCAAAAGAAATATACCAAAATATTAATGGTAGTTTTGGAATTTAATTAAATAAGGAATTAAAACTAATATATAATGAGATTAGAAATTAAATATAAAGTTTATTTAATGTGGTTGTTTTGTAAATAACCGAAAAATAAGGGTAAGGATTTAGATTTAAATAAATATAGGTCCTATATGAATATTTGGAGGAATTAGAAGAAAGAATTTTGATTAAAAGAATTATGGAATTAAAACTATGGCTTACATAGTTATAAGGAATTTAAAGGTAATCAATAAATATTATTTATGGTTAAAAGGAGAATAATAAAAACTATAAGAATTTTATGTCCATGTATGGCATATAAATATAGTTAAGAAATTATAAGTTGCTATGTCACCTAGACAATTAAAAATAAATAACAAATATAGTACATGAATAAATAAATTCATATATGTACATTAAAGGATTTATAAATAAATCAAAAGGAATAACAAATAAGTTATACATAAAATCATGAGGTAATTAAAAGAAATAAACCTCACATGAAATAACAAATAGGAAATTGTCGAATGATCCAATAAAATTATTATATAAGGGTAACATAAATTAACCCTCTCAGTTAATCCTATTCTAGGACTTTGTTTGACCAGACGTTGACCGGGAATTTAAACAAGTACAGTCTACGGTGAACGGTATGGGATTCTTGCAACCTGTTTTCTACCGGATTACACCGGCTTGTGTGCTATCTGTTGTTTGAAATAACGACCAAGATAATTAATGTAAAATGTTGTTTACTCTTGTGCACCGTTGTATGTGCATGAATGATGCTAACTACAACGTGTATGTCCCACGCATACAAACACTACTATACCAGTGGATTAAATACCTGCGCTTTATTATACCGAGAACTTGTACTCAAGTCTCTCACTAACTTCACTTTATAACAAACGTCATTATCCTAAACGTGATAACTGACAATACACATTGTGTTCTGGTTTAACGTCCTTGTATGACACCTAACAATTCTACACTACGAGAACGAGGAGCCCAGTTGGATCTGGCCATGCATGCTACGGGAGTTGTACCTGTCTCAGGTCGTCTCCTATTCAATTTACGTCGCGACAGGAGTTCTGGGTGCACTATGCTACCCACCGGCTGCGTACCGGAACAGTTCTAGAGTTCTGGGTGCACTATGTCACTCACCGGCTGCGTACCGGAACAGTTCAAGTGGAGAGGAAGACTTCATTCCTCTCGAGGGTTCGATTCCCACATCTTTTAAGTACAGGAATTAACTACGTTACCTTCTGGGGGACTACTTACCCAACCTTTTTATAACGAGGTCACTATCTCCACTATATTGACATACTCCTATACATCTGTCAGTCCCACTGTGTGGACCCGACAACTATCAAATGATTACAGTTCATCTAACTTGACCTTCTGAAGTCTTGTTTTATGTGACATTGTTGTCCTTGTATGGATACTTGTTATTATCATACTATGCTTGTTTACAGCTTTACAAAAATGAACTGCATGTATTCGACAAAGTAGTTGATGTGGCCCGGTAGACGATGGGCTGCACGTTTTCCATACCAGCATTGTTTGCTGAGCCCCTTTGGGGGCACCCCCATTTTTCAGGTACCTGAAGTTGAGAAGATTACCACACCGAGTGTAGGTGGGGTAGATTCAAGCTATGGAGTCTCCTACTAGTTATTTGTTTTACTTAATTATTGTACCTTTGAGTTTGATTCCTAGTATCTCGGATTGTATTCGTATTCAGACCGTGACTTTTGGAGATTGTATTTGGAGTGAGCCTTGTTGGTCACAAGGGTGGCCAACGGCATTGTAATACCGCCCGGTTGTTGTATTTATTTCCGCTGCAGTTTGTGTTTTATTTGGGAGTGATCGTCGTACAGGTTATTGGATTTCGGGTTGGGGTGTTACAAAAAGTGGTATCAGAGCGTAGTTACGCTCTGGATACAAGGATACACCGAGATTAGGATTTCTAAAACTATAGGTTACGGGTTGAGTGATAGTATAGAAAGGAGTTTAAGTTAGTTTTACTTAGACTACTATCCAAGACCGAGATTGTGACCACAGTATCTAATATACCTCAACATCCTGCAGATGTCAGGAAGAGGAGGACGCCGCGGACAGACAGCTGAAGATTCGCCTGTCAGGCTGGCAGATATTGCTACACTGATAGCTCAAGCATTTGCGCAGGCGGGGGTTGCAGCAGCAGCAGCTACCTCCACCACCACCACCCAGAGAGAAGGATTGGGTGAAGAGTTTGGCCGATCTCAGGCCAACTGCATTCAAGGGACAGACTGACCCTGCTCACTTGGAGACTTATATCATGGAGATGGAAACGGCTTTCGAGACACTTGCAGTCCCAGCTAGGGAAAAAGTGAGGCTCGCTGCATTTTACCTGAAAGATGCAGCAAGAGATTGGTGGAATATGGTGAAGGCCGACCACCTGGATGACCCAGCTTTCACCTGGGGACACTACATCGCACTACTGAGGGGCAAATACTACCCGGCCCACATCAGGATGGTGAAGACTAGGGAGTTTGACGCCCTGGAGCAGACGGGAAAGATGACCGTGGATGAGTATTATGCAAAGTTTACTTCACTACTCCGACTACTACCCGGATTAGGTTACTCGGGGGACTGAGTCCTCGACTCCAGTTTGGGATGGGACCAATCATCCCCACCAGTTTACAGGTAAAACAGGAGAGTCATAAACCAGCTGAAAATTTTATTACCTACTATACCCCGTCATGGGAGATTTGGAGACTGATACCTTGAGTTTACAGGAATGTTACCATGCTGCCTCCATTGTGGAGATCACATGCAAGAGAAGGGATGCTTTGAGCTCCCAAAAGAGAAAGGACGGACCTGGCAGTGAGGATGCCAAGCAGGGAAACTCCAACAGAAGGAACAAACCCTTTCAAAAAGGCCAGGGGTCCTATCAAGGGAAGGGGAACCAGAATACTAGGAACCCCCAGTCAGGAACCCACGGAGCAGCAAACTCATAGAAAACCTACCCGTCTAAGGGTAGGAACTTTATCCAAACAGTTAAATTTGAAATTTATGTGATTACTTCAGTACCGTTGGGATATATAATTGACCTCGATTGTAATAGGTTCTGGACATGGCTCAAACACGGGCCAAAGGGTTGTCCGCCACTTCAACTGTAGACAATGTGGAAAGGATCACCCCGGGGTGGACTGTCAAGGGGAGAAAGTCCAGTGCCGCCACTGTCAGATATATGGACATCGTGCCTTCGAGTGTATCCGAAACCCGGAGAGCAGGAACTACGCCCGGGAGCAAAGGCAAACACCGGCCACAAGAATGGAGCCAGCGATACTCACCCTCCACCAACGAACCAAACTCAGGGAAATAAGGGCAAGGGCCCAGCATCGGGACCCGCCCTGCATGTCATGGACCGCTCAGATGAAGCTGGTACTTCTACCAACCTAGGTAATTCTAAACCCATACGAACATGTCATTGAGCAATGAATGTTGTGAATGAGTGCTTGCATGCCTTAAGTGCCTAGTTGAGTAGGAAAGAACTAGTAAGACTCACTAGTAGAATTTTAAACCACGTAGGAAGCTATAAGATATGCTTTCCTATCCCCTCACCGCCCTCCCTGGAAGAAAACATTATCAAAGCGCAAGAACCAGGGAACGAACAATGTAAGGTTATCCAACCAGGGTTAATACTACTCAAAGAATACCTAACGCGGAAACACAAATTGCAATCATCAGAAGATGTCAAGAACTGGGAGTAGGACCAGGAGGGTTCTACACTCCCGAATTTCCAGGAGGATAAAAAATGAAGCTGAAAATGATGAGCTTAGGAAAGGAATGGAATCCTTACTCAAAAACTTACCAGGATACAAGAAATGGAGATGGAGCGCAAGTACCAAAAATCCCAGAAGAATTCTTACAAATTGTGGAACAAGCAGTTAACACAGCTCAACAGCTAGAAGAAGATCCAGTTCCCAATCTAAGGGCTGATCTATGTATCATCAACTTCTATGAAGAAGGAGGCCGCTTAGGACTACATCAGGACAAGGATGAAACACAAGGGTCCCTCGACCAGGGGATACCAGTATTGTCTTTGTCAATTGGAGATGACGCAGAGTTCCTTTATGGCGAGCAGAAGCGTGTGGACCTTGCAAAGAAAATCATATTGAAATTCAGGAGATGTTTTAATAATGGGTGGAAGGTCAAGGTTGCTATACCATGGAATTAAGAGGATTAAAATGAACACAGCACCTTCGACAGTGATAAACACCACTCACATGAAACCAGGAAGATTAAGTTTGACTTTTAGAAAGTACTAGTGTTGTAATTGTTTTGGACATCTGAAAGGAGATCATCTCATCAATGAAGCATTTTGTTATGAAAAGTGAATGTTTTTCGACCTCCATCATATACCAAAGTACTTACCCAGATTCTATTGTTAGGTTGTGCTAAGGAGACGGAAGGTGCCTTAAGTATACTTACTGAGGAGGAGGCCAGCAAGGGCGGCGCGATCCTCACTGGTACCTTTCCTGTCAATGGAGTGGCTGCATTAGTACTGTTCGACTCCGGAGCCTCACATACTTTCGTTTCGCCTTCGCTTGCGGGGAAGTTGGGGCTAGACGCTGTAGAGTTACCTGATTTTAAGGTGGCACTCCCGTCTAAGGAGAAGGTCAGTTGCACTCGTTTATAGAGGAGCCACTATCCGTATTAAGGAGGAGGAATTTCCCATTGACCTAATTGAGTTCAGAGGTCTAGGATTCGACGTTATAGCCGGGATGGACTGGTTGGGGGCACCGAGGCCGCATTCTTTGTGCAGAGTGCAGACTGTTACTTAAGAGCCCATCAGGAATGACGGTATCTTACCGCCAGAGCCCTAGAGCACCATCAATAAAGGTGATATCTGCTATGTCCATGTACAAACACGTCAGGAAGCAGAAGGAGGTATATTTATGCTATGTTCAGGATGTAGAGCACGACCCTGATTTTGATCCAGACATGCCAGTAGTGTCAGAATTTTCGGATATTTTTCCAAAGGAACTTCCAGGCTTACCGCCATCCAGAGAGGTAGAGTTCTCCATTGAATTACTACCAGGTACCGGTCCCATAGCTAAGGCACCGTACCGTATGACACCAGTAGAGATGGCTGAGTTGAAGGAACAACTGAAGGATTTATTAGACAAGGGATACATACGACCTAGCGTATCTCCTTGGGGAGCACCAGTGCCTTTTGTGAAGAAGAAGGATGGGAGCCTTCGGTTATGTATCGATTACATAGAGCTTAATGCAGTATCAGTGAAGAACAAATATCCACTACCACGAATTGACGATTTGTTTGATCAGTTGAGAGGAGCAAAGGTGTTTTCAAAGATCGATTTGAGATCAGGGTACCATCAGATACCTATCAGGGAGCAAGACAGAGAAAAGACAGCATTCAGAACACGATATGGCCACTATGAGTTTACGGTTATGCCTTTTGGCTTGTCAAACGCACCGGCAGTCTTCATGGATTTAATGAACAGATTATTCAGAGAGCAGCTGGACAAGACCGTGGTTGTATTCATCGATGATATCCTAATTTATTCAAAGTCTAAGGAAGAGCATGAGAGTCACCTCCGACATGTACTCGAGATCTTAAGGGAGAACCAGCTTTATGCTAAGTTCTCCAAGTGCGAGTTTTGGTTAGACAGAGTTTCCTTTTAGGACATGTTATCTCAGACGCAGGGATCGCAGTGGATCCAGCAAAAATAGAAGCAGTTCGCACCTGGCCTAGGCCAAAGACAGTGACTGATATCAGGAGTTTCCTTGGGTTAGCAGGCTACTACAGAAGGTTTGTCAGAGATTTCTCTAAAATAGCAAAACCTATGACAAGTTTAATGAAAAAGGACACCATTCACATGGACTACAGAATGTGAGACCTCATTCCAGTATTTGAAGGATGCTTTGACATCAGCACCAGTTTTGACTATACCTGAAGGCACAGAGGGTTATGAAGTTTACTGTGATGCATCAGGCAGGGGATTAGGGTGTGTACTCATGCAGAATGGGAAGGTAGTCGCCTACGCTTCCCGACAGTTGAAGAAACATGAGGAAAACTACATACACATGACTTGGAGCTTGGAGCAATTGTTTTTGCATTGAAGATCTGGCGCCACTACCTGTATGGTGTCCAGATGACCGTATACTCGGATCACAAAAGTTTGAAGTATGTATTCACCCAGAAGGAGTTAAACATGAGACAAAGAAGATGGGTTGAATTTCTCAAGGATTATGACATCGATTTGCAGTATAAAGAAGGAAAAGCTAATGTGTAGCAGACGCATTGAGTCGACGAGCACATTCTTAAATGCCATTGTGGCTAGCTCGAGTCTTATAGACGACATACGTAGCGCACAGCAGAATGATCAGCGAATGATGGAGATAGTCAGAAGTTGTCTGACGGTACATTTGAAGGTGGGAAGTATGAGTTTCAGTTACACAATGATGGCTGATCAGATTAAGGGGCAGATTATGTATTCCCAGAGACACACAGATATAAAAGAGCATATTCTTCGAGAGTCCCACACTTCTTCCACATCTGTCCATCCAGGAGCTTCTAAGATGTACAAAGATCTAAAGAGGTATTTCTGGTGGAGTGGTATGAAGGGCGACGTGACAGAATATGTGATTCGATGTCTCACTTGTCAGAAAGTGAAATTCGAACATAGACGACCAGGAGGTATGGTACAGTCTATGCCAGTTCCTGAATGGAAGTTTTATGATATCTCTATGGACTTCGTGGTGGGACTACCACCTACGAGAGGAGGACTAAATATGATATGGGTTGTTGTTGATCGACTGACTAAGTTGCTAGATTTATTCCGATGAAAGACACTTGGAAGGTGCCAAAGTTGGAGAACTATTTGAGAAAGAGATTATCAGACATCATGGAGTACCAAAGACTATTGTTTCAGATCGAGATACCAGATTTCTCTCACGATATTGGCGAGCTACTCGCGAAGCACTTGGAACTGAATTGAAGCTTAGCACAGCGTTCCATCCTCAGACAGATGGCCAGTCAGAGAGGACTATTCAGACCTTAGAGGACATGCTACGAGCATGTGCCTTGGACTTTCAGGGTAGCTGGATAGATAGATTACATCTCATTGAATTTGCATACAATAACAGTTATCACACCTCTATACAGATGTCACCTTTTCAAGCACTATATGGCAGACCATGCCGCACACCATTGTGCTGGGACGAGTCTAGTGAGACCGTCATCATTGGGCCTGAGTACTTGGAGCAAGTTCAAGCAGAAGTACAACAAATCAGAAATAATATGAAAGCAGCACAAGACAGACAGAAATCGTATGCTGATGAGAGACGACGAGACCTTGAGTTCGCAGTTGGCGACCAGGTATTTCTACGAGTATCACCCATGAAGGGTGTATTCAGATTTGGACAGAAGGGCAAGCTAAGCCCGAAGTTTGTAGGACCCTACGCTATCACAGAGCGGGTGGGTCTTGTGGCATATCGACTTGATTTACCAGCAGAATTGGGCAAGGTACATAACGTTTTTCACGTGTCTCAGCTTAAGAAATACATGCCTCATCCTTCTCATGTTCTACAACCAGAGACACTATCATTAGAACCAACAATGCGGTACGTGGAAACACCGCAATGAATCTTAGATAGAAAGACACGAGAGACTCGAAACAAGTGTGTGAGTCTCGTAAAGGTTCTTTGGTCGAACCATGAGGTTGAGGAGGCCACATGGGAGCTAGAAGCTGATATGCGAGTGAAGTTTCCCTCATTATTTACCGACTAGACACTTTAGTCTAGGGTACGGGGGCGTACCCCTTCTTTTTTGGGGGGGGGGGAGAGCCTTTTTCATTTGTGAGTTTAGTGTGCATTTGTGTTTTTCTGTGACACTTTGTCTTGTATGTGTTCTTGTGTAACACTATATTTGATTGCACCATGTATTTTACTTATTGATGTGTACTTCGTTACACTACAATGGAAAGATTATGTGCACTACGTTGCACTATTTGAAATGAAACGTGATTGTGTTTACTACATTGCACTACATTGTAGGTATATGATATGACCTTCCAAAGTATTCCTGTTGTGTTTGATGTACACTATGAACTTAGGAATATAGAGACTTGGGACTTGATCCCTAAAAACTAGATTGAGTTGTGGATACTTAGTGGAACTTGATTCCCCACAACCTTATAAATTTAGATATGAGACTTCGGGGCGAAGTCCTTTTTAAGGGGGGTAGATTGAAATACCCCAAATATTATTATCATTATAAAACCATTATTTAATGGAAAATAATCCAAATATAAATCATTTCACGTACGCATGCAAACCCATGCATGAGAACGTTACGTAAAACGCCTTAGAAACATATGGTCAAGCATGACCTTGTATGACCTTCTAAAACTAAACCAAATGGTCATACACTCATTATATGAATATATAAACATATTCCCTAGGCTATTTCAGTCAAAAACGCAAAACGCTCGGGAGTGCTCACGCACGCCCCTTAAAGCACGAAAAGCTCGGAGGAGTGCCGAGGTGGCACGAACTCCTATAAAATTAATTCCTAGAGTTCCTAACATCATTATTAACCATTCTAAAGAGAACCCACGAAGTGGTTTCTCAAAATTCAACAAAAACCACAGGAGGATTTCTTAGCGCTCCTTTTTGCCCAGGAGTGTCCCGATGGCCCGTAAATTATGTCATGGGTTGATGTAACCCCATATAACTCAATGTAACATTAATATATCATTTTTACTATAATAAGTGTTTATAAACACTTGGAACTCATAAAGACAATTTATTTCCCAAAATTTCCTTAGAGCACAAAAACACACCTTCGGGTGTCACTAAAACGCGTTTTACGCAATTACCTTGTAGTTTTTGACATGCCACGAATTGAGGATCTTAAATAGGGTTAAAATTACCTTCTAAATCAGTTGAAGGCAGTGTCAAACAAGGTGCTCTATAGGGGCCGATTTTATGTCCAAAAACTAGTATAAAACTTACATTAAAAATTTATAAAAGGCATAAAACATGGTGACTCACTTCCCATGTGCTATTACTTAATGGCAAAGAATTAGGTCTCATTGACCTCCATGCTGTCGAAATTGCAAGGGAACAAGGCCATGTTGGCTAGACAAAAACAAAATGAAAAAGCAAAAAGTAGATCTAGATTCCACCTTTTTAATTTCTTATCATTCAAGTGACTTCCTGCTTGTCCTTGGCTCTTCATACCGTTGAGGCTCCATAGCCTTGAATTCGGCCACCTACAAGAGAAGAAGAAGACAAGCATAACATAGAAAAATCAAAGAACAAACCTTACCTAAATTTCCTTGTCTTCTAGCTCACATTATTTTCTTCCACCTTGCCTTGTCACCACATGGCCGAAATCATGCATAGAACATGGGCATTTATTGAGCCAATAACCCATGGAATAAACTAATGAAAAGACTAGTCAAATGACATTAAAAATTAACAAAACAAAAATCAAGCAAACTTACCTTATACTATACGGTTGCACTCATTCCTTCCCTTGCCCACTTCATTCTGAATTGGTAAGGTTCCTAACTCTCTCTTCTTCCTTCATCTTCTTCCTTTGAAGCTCTAAGTCCATTAATGGAGTTTTAACTTCTATCTTCATCTTTCAAGGTAATTTCCTAGCATTTCTTGTCAAGCCTTGAGGCAAAACTCTTCCAGCATAACAACAGCATTCGCATCAAATAACACCCAAGGAGGTTGTCTAAACCACATTAATCCAAGGAGCATCTCAAGGTTATCTTAAGGTAGTTTTCAAGCTTGAAAATCCTTAAAGCACATTTTATTGTGTAACCGATTTCTATCTCTTCTAAGGTTCTTTTCTTCTCATTTTCATGAAGGAAAGCTTTTTCTTCATCACCTTAAGTGAGCCGAAATTATAAGGAGAAAAGCTTAAGGTAAATTCTTGGAAAACTACTACAAATCTACTTAAGATCTTTATGAAGATCTAACTCCTAAACTCCTTCACCACTTGCATATAACTGAAGTGGAGCATCAAAATTTCCTTGGAGAAAGCTTGGAGATTCAAGAAGAGTTCAAGCACTTAACCACCTTAGTTGAGAAGTAAGTTTACTAAGTTAATCCTTATGTTTTAAGCTTTGATAAGCTTCTAAAAATTATACAAAAATATGTACATCTCCTAGGTTATATAAACCGAAACTACATGGTATAATATACCAAAAATATAATCTATAACAATATGGAAAATATTTACCTTAAGACCATTTTTGTGTCACAAAATTTATCTATGTTAGGTACAAATTCAAACCGAATTATCAAGGGTAAAAATGTTCTATTGAGCTAATAATCAATATAAGACATTACAATAATTTTTACATGAGTTATATAACTCCTATGATTTATGTATAATTATTTTGACATATCAAATCCACTTTTATACTATATGGTCACTAATTAATAATGGCCGAATGGTCTAAGTGATAAATAGGTATATGACCTACTTAGGTATATAACTTATATTATAAAGTTTGGAGAGTTAAAAATATTTATTAGTGCTTAAATGGCTAATTAATTAAGTTATGTGGCTAAAATGTAATTTTTTACAAAGTTTGGTGCATATACTATAAAAACCGAGAGTTAAGGGTATCCTTGGGATAAATATGATATAATATAAGGTTAGGAATTAAGTTTATGAATTTTAGACAATTAAACAAGAGTTAAATAACATTTTATAAAGTTTTGGGCTATTATGTAATTTATAAAACTTATTATGAACGTTGGAGTTGAATATGGGTGAAATCATAATTAAGAGAATTATTAAGTTCACTTTCGAAATTTTGAGAAATTAAATATTTAAACTATAGTTTATAAGTTATTAAGTAACTATTATAAAGTTTTGGGGTGAAAATGTAATTAATGGAAAGTATATGACAAAGCCGAAATACCTTGGGTTAGTTTTGTAATTTAAGAATTTATATATATATATATCGGCATTTGTGGAGAATTAAAATTAAAACTATAGTTTATAAGGCATTATGTAAAGATTATAAGATTTTGTGGTTAAATTGTAATTATAGAAAATATATATATATAGGCCGAGAATTTAAGGGGCTAAATGGTAATTTTTGAAAAGTTATAATATTCCAAAAGAAATATACCAAAATATTAATGGTAGTTTTGGAATTTAATTAAATAAGGAATTAAAACTATTAATATAATGAGATTAGAAATTAAATATAAAGTTATGAATTAATGTGGTTGTTTTGTAAATAACCAAAAAATAAGGGTAAGGATTTAGATTTAAATAAATATAGGTCCTACATGAATATTTGGAGGAATTAGAAGAAAGAATTTTGATTAAAAGTGCAGAGGTTATTTTCTGAGTGGTTAAACTGGCGTAAAATTAAAAGAAAGGAAATTAAAAACTCAAATTATAAACGTCGGGCTGCAAACAAATCCCGGTCGTAGTTAGTAAAACAAGTGTCGTATCCACAGGGAGATTGTTCAATTTATCCTAGTCTTGGTAGTTACTTAAAAACTGTAAAAAGGGTTTAGCCGGAGGCAAGCTTGATTTGTTGTTAAATTAATACAGAAATAATAAAAACAGTTAAAAGGTGAATTAAGTGATGTGGATGGAAAAATGTATCCTAGGATAGCGGGGGAATTTTCCTAAATTACTTAAACATATTTATAACCTTGTCTCAATTATTTATTGCCTATTAGAGTTAATAATTGTCAGTTACGAACTCTTAATTAAAGCCTTAATATTTTCCTGCTCAGTCCGGAGTGTAAATACTAAGATTAATTCCTTTGTGGTACCTAGACTATCTCAAAATCATATGTTGATAGTTACCAAATAAATGCAGTCGTTTGTCGCGCAAAGCATTTAGCAATATTAGTTGAAAGGAATTAAAACAAGTTAAATGAGAGAAACAGGTGATAAATATTAATTACGTAATATTAGAAATCAAACCCCCATCCTAGGATACAAATGAAAATTACTCAGACATTAACGGAGATAAGAAGATTACACAGATAGATTTTGACATTAATTCAGAGGAAGAACTGGTCTGCTCTCGCTCTCACTGCTGTTCTTCTATTTCTTTTGTTACTGCGTGAGTGTGGAATGATGTGGTGATACGGGAGGAAATATAAGTGGAAGCGAATGGGTGAGTGTGGTGAATGGTTTCTTCAGACTCCCGTCGTGCGTGGTGTGTGTTTATGCAGCTAAGGTGGTGGGTTTATATAGAGGTTTGGATCCGTACGAATTTGATTGCAGATGAAGAAGAGCATTGATTGCTTCATTGATTGCGCAGGGGACAGACTGAATACGCGTGCGGAGTAGATGGATAAGTTGCGGGCGAGTCGGGCGAGTTGCAGACGACGACGGCGCGAAGAAGATAGTCGCGACTGATAATTAGTCACGGTCCTGTTGGTGTCCGCCTGTTGGTACCGCCCAATAAGTGGCGGTTGCTACTCTCACGTCCGCCACCAAGACCGCCCATTAAGAGGCGGTAACCTCCTTCAACGTCCGCCAGGCGGTAGCCTGTGTGTTGTCCGCCTGTTAAGAGGCGGTAGCCTCTGTGTTGTCCGCCTGTTAAGAGGCGGTAGCCTGTGTGTTGTCCGCCTGGCGGTTGCATGTGAGGAGACCGCTAGTTATGGGGCGGTTGCAACCTTGACCGTGGTCTTTGACCGGCTCTAGATTCTTCGTTTGGACTCCGTTTTCTGAGCCGTTTGCGTCTACGCGTTCGTCTCTTTGTCTACTTCACTCCCGGCTTGGTTTTCCTCATGTTAAACCAATAATTTTGTGAGATAAACAATAAAACATAAACTAGAGGAAAACTAACCGAAGTGGAGAAATGAGCAAGAAAAGTGCTAATATTATACATGAAATACACCTAAATAACATGCTCATTTGGACACTTATCACACCCCCACACTTATCTTTTTGCTTGTCCTCAAGCAAAACCATGTACCCAAGCAAGTAGGGAATGCTCAATATTAACAAATACTATTATGAAGGGTAGGATAAAGAAGTCAATAGTACATGATCTTAAACTTTTAGAGGAGTGTGATCCATCACCTACTGGTGGCATAGGTGTACTCAGGGCAAAAATAAAAATTAGAGTTTCGGGGTATGATCCGGAGTACTTCAATGCTTCTTGATTTAAGGTGACTTTGAGAACTTTTACCATGGCCAACTTCTCTCAAGAATGGGCATTGAGGAGAAAACAAAAGGAAAAATAGATTTATGCATTTGTTTCACTTTTGCATAAGAGATGAGAAGATAATATGTAGGCATCAAGCCTTTGTTTTAAGAACACTCAACTCTCTTGTTGGTTACCAATGGTGTCTCGCAAGTCCCTTATTTATTTTATTTTTTTTTGACAGAGAAGCACCCCTTAGCAATCCCTAAGAAAGAAGACAGAAAGAACCCCTGAGTAATAAAAATCCAACCATTTCAGATCATTTGGTCACACCGCATAAAAATGCTCCTCAAAAGTAATCAAAATTTTAAAATTTTTGTACATTTTATACCATTTATCCCACAATTCATAACAATATTTATTCCTAAAGAGAACAACCCACATAAAAAGGGTCACGATATTGAATTTGACAAACGCAAGATAAGCAGAGAGATTAAGCATTTAGCATAAAATGTCACCGAAAAGGGCACACTCCCCCACACTTAAATTGAACAATGTCCTCATTGTTCACCAGAAAAACAAGGGAAAGTCAGAAGGCCTTTTCGGTAAGTAGATAAAATAGAGAGAACACATTGGTCACAAATATTCATTTAAGCATATAAACTCTCCTCTGCTATTTTATTTAAATAAAAGCATAATTAAAGAAACTAGTACTCCCCTGATTTATTTTTGCTAGCGTGTTTTGGACTTCCCCCACACTTGAGCTTCAGCCTCAAGTAGCGTAGCTTGGTTGCGGTGTAGACATGAAATTGCACCTGCATAATACACTAGAAGCAACCATACTATAAACGGGGTTAAAAGTTAGCAAAAATAAAATTAAAGGGAATCTGAAAATTAAAACAGCATAAAAAGCATATAAAAGATAAGTTCATCCGGGTTGCCTCCCGGAAAGCTGCCCTTCTTTAACGTCTTTGGCTAGACGCTTTTCGTTAGATCGATCCTGGGGGGTGGTTATGAGGAGTAGATCCAAAGCATGACTCGATGGTTTTTTGAGAGTCCACCTGGATGCATGTTTTCTTTTCTTATCCCGCTCTTCGTCCGGGATTGGTGGTGGTATCTCTGTGATAGACATGCCGTCTGGAAGGGTAATAAACAGAAGTGGGGATGATGATGATTGAGTATCCCTTACGAACTTGAGATCTTTGGATTTGCTATCTGGAGATCTTCCTGATGCAAACTCCAGTTTTTCATTGTAAGCTTGAAGGGTGATTTTCCCCTGGGCTACCCAAATATGCACATCGGCTGTGGAGAGGAAAGGTCGTCCAAGGATGAGAGGTGTAGTGGAGTTCTCTTCGATGTCGAGAATGACAAAATCGCATGGGAAGTATAAGTTCTCCACTTTAATAATAACATCCTCTACCACTCCGCTTGGGTATGTTACCGAACCATCTGCCAGTTGCAGGGTCATCTTGGTCTTTTTCATCTCTCCAATTCCCAGCTTTTTGAAAGTGGAGAGGGGCATCAAATTAATGGAGGCACCCAGATCGCATAAGGAGTATGGAAATGAGGTGCTACCAATTGTGACTGGAATGGTGAAGCTGCCCGGATCATTGCATTTGGAAGGTAGTGGTTGTCGCAGAATGGCTGAGCAAGCTACATTGAGAGGTACCGTACCGACTTCGGCCAATTTAGTTTTGTTGGATATGAGGTGTTTGAGGAATTTGGCATAGTTTGGCATTTTGGCAATGAGGTCTACAAACTGTATGTTGACGTTTAGTTGCTTCAGCATCGCCAGAAACTTACCATATTCATTATCCAATTTCTGCTTCTGGAGTCGGTGAGGAAATGGTATAGGCGGTTCTTGTGAAGAAGGTTCTGAAGCTGGTGGAATAGTGAGGACGCTAGGAGATGTCTTTTCTGCTGGGGACTCAGCTTTTTCTTCACTATCCTCTTTGGATTCTTCTGCCCTTGGCGGGATGTGAATTTCGTCGGTTTTCTTACCGCTTCTCAAGGTTATCGCCTTAACCTCTTCTTCTTCTTCAAAGTCGAGCTTTTCGTTTTCATAACCAGCCACCAAGTGCTCAAGGTAGGTATTCTCAGATTGAATGCGATTTTATAGCTTTGGCGGTGCTTTCAAGTTCAGCTACATTCTTTTTGGAAGTCTCAATTGCTACAACCCACTCTTGGAGGGAAGGGTGTAGTTCTGGAACTTTAGCTGTTTTAGCCACCTCCGTCTTTTCTTCATCGTGCTCCTTCACATAGATGCACTTGGATTGCTCTCTTGGATTTGGTTCATTTTGGCTGGGGAGAGCCCCTGGCGGTCTTCGAGCAAGATGTTCTGCAAGTTGATTGAATTTTCCTTCGATTTTCTGGTTGAAGGCTTCTTGTGCAGAGAGCTGGTTCTGAGTTATGGACATGAATCCCTTCATCATCTCTTTGAGTTCTGCATTTGGATCAGAAGAGGATGAAGATGGTTGTTGTTGTTGTTGTTGGCTGAAACCTGGAGGGGCACCTTGTGCTCTATAACCCATATTAGAGTTTGGTTGGGGTCGGTTCCCCTGATAGGCATTGGAATTGTTGTTCTGCCCTCCTTGGTTCTGATCATTATTCTTCCATGAGAAATTCGGGTGATTTCTCCATGGATAGTTGTTGTTGATGTTATTGTTGTAGGAATTACCAGGGCGGTTTCCTATGAATTGTACTTCCTCGTACTGGCCTTTGCCTTCGCACTGATGGGTTTCATGAGGACCGGCGCATATGACACATCGTTCTGTAGGTGGAACTGGTGGTGAACTTGTAGGTGGGGAAGCTATTGTTTTTACAATTTCGTTCTATGATGTTGTTAGCTTTTCCACCATCTTTGCAAGGGACGAGATCTGAGCTGATAAATGATCTGTAGGCTCAACATGGAGTAGGCCTGCTGCTCGTGGCGTTCTTCCTTTGGATCGCGTCCACTGTCTGGTATTGCTCGTCATGGTTTCGAGAAGGTCCATTCCTTCTTTAGGAGATTTCATCATGAAACTTCCTCCTGCAGAGGAATTGACGAGTAGTCGGTCCCCATCATCCAGACCGTTGAAGAATGACAGGCAGAGGGATTGATCGTCAAGACCATGGTGGGAACATTTCATTAGCATATCTTTGAATCTGTCCCATGCGTCGTACAACGTTTCTCCCGGCTCCTGACAGAAAGTGTTGATTTCACCGATCAATTGCCTCGTTCTACTGGTTGGGTAGTATTTGGCAAGGAATTTTTGGGCCATTTGCAGCCATGTGGTGATTGATCGGGAGGGAAGACTTCGGTACCACCTGTTTGCTGAATCCGACAACGAGTGAGGAAATAGTTGTAGACGGATTCTTTCTTTGACATTGCCGGTTTGGCCAAAAGAATTGCAGAAGTCTAGGAAGAGACTAAGATGATTTGGGGCTTCATCTGGGTTTGCTCCACTAAACTTGCCTAGATCCCGGACGGCGGTGATGTAGTGAGTTTTGAAAACCCAACGTCCGGCTTCTTCTGGTGTTAGTTCAGGGAGAACTATGGCTGATGCTCTTCCTTCGGTGTTCGGTTGGTGATAATCAGATAGGGCACGGTGTTCTGGTTGGATTGCATGGTCCATTTCATTTATAACTTCGTTATTGGCCATGGCTTGATTTCTCAGGTTTCTCTGTGCTTGTAAAGTGCGCTCGGGTTCGGGGCTCGGACTGATAGGTGGAGAGCCTCGGGTTCGAGTATTTGGCATGCACAGAAGATAACTTGTGGTTTGTCAGAAGCTGCAAAATTAGTTAGTAGATAGAATAAGAAAGGCAGAGATATGGGTTAGTCTGATAAACAACACAGATATATTTTTTTTTGTTTGTTTTTTTTAACAAGAGTAAAATGACAGAATATTAAATGACAAGGGAAAGAAATTACAGAAAATTAAAGTTAGGAGTTAGTATACAGAAATTATAAGTTAGTAGTTAGTATACAATGGAAAGAAAAGTTAAGGACAATGGAAATGAAATGTTAAGGACAATGGAAGAAATGACAGGAAATTTTAAGTTAGTAGTTAGGGACAATGGAAAGAAAGGACAATGGAACAAAATGACAATGGAACGAAATGACAATGGAACGAAATGACAATAATATTAAGATGTTAGGAGTTAGATGTCCAAAGTCCGAAGTCAAATGTCCAAGTCAGGTCAGAAGTCCGATGTCCAATTCAGATGTCCGAGATTAACAATTTAATAGTATTAACAGATTATTTTAATACAGCGAGTGAACTACCGGAAACTAGGGAAATTGATGGAATCAATCTCCCCGGCAACGGCGCCAATTTGCAGAGGTTATTTTCTGAGTGGTTAAACTGGTGTAAAATTAAAAGAAAGGAAATTAAAACTCAAATTATAAACGTCGGGCTGCAAACAAATCCCGGTCGTAGTTAGTAAAACAAGTGTCGTATCCACAGGGAGATTGTTCAATTTATCCTAGTCTTGGTAGTTACTTAAAAACTGTAAAAAGGGGTTTAGCCGGAGGCAAGCTTGATTTGTTGTTTTAATCAGAAATAATAAAAACAGTAAAAGGTGAATTAAGTGATGTGGATGGAAAAATGTATCCTAGGATAGCGGGGGAATTTCCTAAATTACTTAAACATATTTATAACCTTGTCTCAATTATTTATTGCCTATTAGAGTTAATAATTGTCAGTTACGAACTCTTAATAAAGCCTTAATATTTTCCTGCTCAGTCCGGAGTGTAAATACTAAGATTAATTCCTTTGTGGTACCTAGACTATCTCAAAATCATATGTTGATAGTTACCAAATAAATGCAGTCGTTTGTCGCGCAAAGCATTTAGCAATATTAGTTGAAAGGAATTAAAACAAGTTAAATGAGAGAAACAGGTGATAAATATTAATTACGTAATATTAGAAATCAAACCCCCATCCTAGGATACAAATGAAAATTACTCAGACATTAACGGAGATAAGAAGATTACACAGATAGATTTTGACATTAATTCAGAGGAAGAACTGGTCTGCTCTCGCTCTCACTGCTGTTCTTCTATTTCTTTTGTTACTGCGTGAGTGTGGAATGATGTGGTGATACGGGAGGAAATATAAGTGGAAGCGAATGGGTGAGTGTGGTGAATGGTTTCTTCAGACTCCCGTCGTGCGTGGTGTGTGTTTATGCAGTTAAGGTGGTGGGTTTATATAGAGGTTTGGATCCGTACGAATTTGATTGCAGATGAAGAAGAGCATTGATTGCTTCATTGATTGCGCAGGGGACAGACTGAATACGCGTGCGGAGTAGATGGATAAGTTGCGGGCGAGTCGGGCGAGTTGCAGACGACGACGGCGCGAAGAAGATAGTCGCGACTGATAATTAGTCACGGTCCTGTTGGTGTCCGCCTGTTGGTACCGCCCAATAAGTGGCGGTTGCTACTCTCACGTCCGCCACCAAGACCGCCCATTAAGAGGCGGTAACCTCCTTCAACGTCCGCCAGGCGGTAGCCTGTGTGTTGTCCGCCTGTTAAGAGGCGGTAGCCTCTGTGTTGTCCGCCTGTTAAGAGGCGGTAGCCTGTGTGTTGTCCGCCTGGCGGTTGCATGTGAGGAGACCGCTAGTTATGGGGCGGTTGCAACCTTGACCGTGGTCTTTGACCGGCTCTAGATTCTTCGTTTGGACTCCGTTTTCTGAGCCGTTTGCGTCTACGCGTTCGTCTCTTTGTCTACTTCACTCCCGGCTTGGTTTTCCTCATGTTAAACCAATAATTTTGTGAGATAAACAATAAAACATAAACTAGAGGAAAACTAACCGAAGTGGAGAAATGAGCAAGAAAAGTGCTAATATTATACATGAAATACACCTAAATAACATGCTCATTTGGACACTTATCACACCCCCACACTTATCTTTTTGCTTGTCCTCAAGCAAAACCATGTACCCAAGTAGGGAATGCTCAATATTAACAAATACTATTATGAAGGGTAGGATAAAGAAGTCAATAGTACATGATCTTAAACTTTTTAGAGGAGTGTGATCCATCACCTACTGGTGGCATAGGTGTACTCAGGGCAAAAATAAAAATTAGAGTTTCGGGGTATGATCCGGAGTACTTCAATGCTTCTTGATTTAAGGTGACTTTGAGAACTTTTACCATGGCCAACTTCTCTCAAGAATGGGCATTGAGGAGAAAACAAAAGGAAAAATAGATTTATGCATTTGTTTCACTTTTGCATAAGAGATGAGAAGATAATATGTAGGCATAAGCCTTTGTTTTAAGAACACTCAACTCTCTTGTTGGTTACCAATGGTGTCTCGCAAGTCCCTTATTTATTTATTTTTTTTGACAGAGAAGCACCCCTTAGCAATCCCTAAGAAAGAAGACAGAAAGAACCCCTGAGTAATAAAAATCCAACCATTTCAGATCATTTGGTCACACCGCATAAAAATGCTCCTCAAAAGTAATCAAAATTTTAAAATTTTTGTACATTTTATACCATTTATCCCACAATTCATAACAATATTTATTCCTAAAGAGAACAACCCACATAAAAAGGGTCACGATATTAAATTTGGACAAACGCAAGATAAGCAGAGAGATTAAGCATTTTAGCATAAAATGTCACCGAAAAGGGCACACTCCCCCACACTTAAATTGAACAATGTCCTCATTGTTCACCAGAAAAACAAGGGAAAGCTCAGAAGGCCTTTTCGGTAAGTAGATAAAATAGAGAAACACAGTCACAAATATTCATTTAAGCATATAAACTCTCCTCTGCATATTTATTTAAATAAAAGCATAATTAAAGAAACTAGTACTCCCCTGATTTATTTTTGCTAGCGTGTTTGGACTTCCCCCACACTTGAGCTTCAGCCTCAAGTAGCGTAGCTTGGTTGCGGTGTAGACATGAAATTGCACCTGCATAAGACACTAGAAGCAACCATACTATAAACGGGGTTAAAAGTTAGCAAAAATAAAATTAAAGGGAACCTGAAAATTAAAACAGCATAAAAGCATATAAAAGATAAGTTCATCCGGGTTGCCTCCCGGAAAGCTGCCCTTCTTTAACGTCTTTGGCTAGACGCTTTTTCGTTAGATCGATCCTGGGGGGTGGTTATGAGGAGTAGATCCAAAGCATGACTCGATGGTTTTTTTGAGAGTCCACCTGGATGCATGTTTTCTTTTCTTATCCCGCTCTTCGTCCGGGATTGGTGGTGGTATCTCTGTAATAGACATGCCGTCTGGAAGGGTAATAAACAGAAGTGGGGATGATGATGATTGAGTATCCCTTACGAACTTGAGATCTTTGGATTTGCTATCTGGAGATCTTCCTGATGCAAACTCCAGTTTTTCATTGTAAGCTTGAAGGGTGATTTTCCCCTGGGCTACCCAAATATGCACATCGGCTGTGGCAAGGAATGGTCGTCCAAGGATGAGAGGTGTAGTGGAGTTCTCTTCGATGTCTAGAATGACAAAATCGCATGGGAAGTATAAGTGCTCCACTTTAATGATAACATCCTCCACCACTCCGCTTGGGTATGTTACCGAACCATCTGCCAGTTGCAGGGTCATCTTGGTCTTTTTCATCTCTCCAATTCCCAGCTTTTTGAAAGTGGAGAGGGGCATCAAATTAATGGAGGCACCCAGATCGCATAAGGAGTATGGAAATGAGGTGCTACCAATTGTGACTGGAATGGTGAAGCTGCCCGGATCATTGCATTTGAAGGTAGTGGGTTGCAGAAGGCTGAGCAAGCTACATTGAGAGGTACCGTACCGACTTCGGCCAATTTAGTTTTGTTGGATATGAGGTGTTTGAGGAATTTGGCATAGTTTGGCATTTTGGCAATGAGGTCTACAAACTGTATGTTGACGTTTAGTTGCTTCAGCATTGCCAGAAACTTACCATATTCATTATCCAATTTCTGCTTCTGGAGTCGGCGAGGAAATGGTATAGGCGGTTCTTGTGAAGAAGGTTCTGAAGCTGGTGGAATAGTGAGGACGCTGGAGATGTCTTTTCTGCTGGGGACTCAGCTTTTTCTTCACTATCCTCTTTGGATTCTTCTGCTTGGCGGGATGTGAATTCGTCGGTTTTCTTACCGCTTCTCAAGGTTATCGCCTTCTCTTCTTCTTCTTCAAAGTCGAGCTTTTCGTTTTCATAACCAGCCACCAAGTGCTCAAGGTAGGTATTCTCAGATTGAATGCGATTTTATAGACTTTGGCGGTGCTTTCAAGTTCAGCTACATTCCTTTTGGAAGTTCGATTGCTACAACCCACTCTTGGAGGGAAGGGTGTAGTTCTGGAACTTTAGCTGTTTTAGCCACCTCCGTCTTTTCTTCATCGTGCTCCTTCACATAGATGCACTTGGCTTGCTCTCTTGGATTTGGTTCATTTTGGCTGGGGAGAGCCCCTGGCGGTCTTCGAGCAAGATGTTCTGCAAGTTGATTGAATTTACCTTCGATTTTCTGGTTGAAGGCTTCTTGTGCAGAGAGCTGGTTCTGAGTTATGGACATGAATCCCTTCATCATCTCTTTGAGTTCTGCGTTTGGATCAGAGGATGAAGATGGTTGTTGTTGTTGTTGTTGCTGAAACCTGGAGGGGCACCTTGTGCTCTATAACCCATATTAGAGTTTGGTTGGGGTGTTCCCCTGATAGGTTGGAATTGTTGTTCTGCCCTCCTTGGTTCTGATCATTATTTTCCATGAGAAATTCGGGTGATTTCTCCATGGATAGTTGTTGTTGATGTTATTGTTGTAGGAATTACCGGGGCGGTTTCCTATGAATTGTACTTCCTCGTACTGGCCTTTGCCTTCGCACTGATGGTTTCATGAGGACCGGCGCATATGACACATCTTCTGTAGGTGGAACTGGTGGTGAACTTGTAGGGGGGAAGCTATTGTTTTTACAATTTCGTTTGTGATGTTGTTAGCTTTTCCACCATCTTTGCAAGGGACGAGATCTGAGCTGATAAATGATCTGTAGGCTCAACATGGAGTAGGCCTGCTGCTCGTGGCGTTCTTCCTTTGGATCGCGTCCACTGTCTGTATTGCTCGTCATGGTTTCGAGAAGGTCCATTCCTTCTTTAGGAGATTTCATCATGAAACTTCCTCCTGCAGAGGAATTGACGAGTAGTCGGTTCCCATCATCCAGACCGTTGAAGAATGACAGGCAGAGGGATTGATCGTCAAGACCATGGTGGGAACATTTCATTAGCATATCTTTGAATCTGTCCCATGCGTCGTACAACGTTTCTCCCGGCTCCTGACAGAAAGTGTTGATTTCACCGATCAATTGCCTGTTCTACTGGTTGGGTAGTATTTGGCAAGGAATTTTTGGGCCATTTGCAGCCATGTGGTGATTGATCGGGAGGGAAGACTTCGGTACCACCTGTTTGCTGAATCCGACAACGAGTGAGGAAATAGTTGTAGACGGATTCTTTCTTTGACATTGCCGGTTTGGCCAAAAGAATTGCAGAAGTCTAGGAAGAGACTCAGATGATTTGGGGCTTCATCTGGGTTCGCTCCACTAAACTTGCCTAGATCCCGGACGGCGGTGATGTAGTGGTTTTGAAAACCCAACGTCCGGCTTCTTCTGGTGTTAGTTCAGGGAGAACTATGGCTGATGCTCTTCCTTCGGTGTTCGGTTGGTGTAATCAGATAGGGCACGGTGTTCTGGTTGATTTGCATGGTCATTTCATTTATAACTTCGTTATTGGCCATGGCTTGCTTGATTTCTCAGGTTTCTTTGTGCTTGTAATAAAGTGCGCTCGGGTTCGGGGCTCGGACTGATAGGTGGAGAGCCTCGGGTTCGAGTATTTGGCATGCACAGAAGATAACTTGTGGTTTGTCAGAAGCTGCAAAATTAGTTAGTAGATAGAATAAGAAAGGCAGAGATATGGTTAGGCTGATAAACAACACAGATATTTTTTTTTGTTTTTTTTTTTTAACAAGAGTAAAATGACAGAATATTAAATGACAAGGGAAAGAAATGACAGAAAATTAAAGTTAGGAGTTAGTATACAGAAATTATAAGTTAGTAGTTAGTATACAATGGAAAGAAATGTTAAGGACAATGGAAATGAAATGTTAAGGACAATGGAAAGAAATGACAGGAAATTTTAAGTTAGTAGTTAGGGACAATGGAAAGAAAGGACAATGGAACAAAATGACAATGGAACGAAATGACAATGGAACGAAATGACAATAATATTAAGATGTTAGGAGTTAGATGTCCAAAGTCCGAAGTCAAATGTCCAAGTCAGGTCAGAAGTCCGATGTCCAATTCAGATGTCCGAGGTTAACAATTTAATAGTATTAACAGATTATTTTAATACAGCGAGTGAACTACCGGAAACTAGGGAAATTGATGGAATCAATCTCCCCGGCAACGGCGCCAATTTGCAGAGGTTATTTTCTGAGTGGTTAAACTGGTGTAAAATTAAAAGAAAGGAAATTAAAAACTCAAATTATAAACGTCGGGCTGCAAACAAATCCCGGTCGTAGTTAGTAAAACAAGTGTCGTATCCACAGGGAGATTGTTCAATTTATCCTAGTCTTGGTAGTTACTTAAAAACTGTAAAAAGGGGTTTAGCCGGAGGCAAGCTTGATTTGTTGTTTTAATACAGAAATAATAAAAACAGTAAAAGGTGAATTAAGTGATGGATGGAAAAATGTATCCTAGGATAGCGGGGGAATTTCCTAAATTACTTAAACATATTTATAACCTTGTCTCAATTATTTATTGCCTATTAGAGTTAATAATTGTCAGTTACGAACTCTTAATAAAAGCCTTAATATTTTCCTGCTCAGTCCGGAGTGTAAATACTAAGATTAATTCCTTTGTGGTACCTAGACTATCTCAAAATCATATGTTGATAGTTACCAAATAAATGCAGTCGTTTGTCGCGCAAAGCATTTAGCAATATTAGTTGAAAGGAATTAAAACAAGTTAAATGAGAGAAACAGGTGATAAATATTAATTACGTAATATTAGAAATCAAACCCCCATCCTAGGATACAAAGAAAATTACTCAGACATTAACGGAGATAAGAAGATTACACAGATAGATTTTGACATTAATTCAGAGGAAGAACTGGTCTGCTCTCGCTCTCACTGCTGTCTTCTATTTCTTTTGTTACTGCGTGAGTGTGGAATGATGTGGTGATACGGGAGGAAATAAGTGGAAGCGAATGGGTGAGTGTGGTGAATGGTTTCTTCAGACTCCCGTCGTGCGTGGTGTGTTATGCAGTTAAGGTGGTGGGTTTATATAGAGGTTTGGATCCGTACGAATTTGATTGCAGATGAAGAAGAGCATTGATTGCTTCATTGATTGCGCAGGGGACAGACTGAATACGCGTGCGGAGTAGATGGATAAGTTGCGGGCGAGTCGGGCGAGTTGCAGACGACGACGGCGCGAAGAAGATAGTCGCGACTGATAATTAGTCACGGTCCTGTTGGTGTCCGCCTGTTGGTACCGCCCAATAAGTGGCGGGCGGTTGCTACTCTCACGTCCGCCACCAAGACCGCCCATTAAGAGGCGGTAACCTCCTTCAACGTCCGCCAGGCGGTAGCCTGTGTGTTGTCCGCCTGTTAAGAGGCGGTAGCCTCTGTGTTGTCCGCCTGTTAAGAGGCGGTAGCCTGTGTGTTGTCCGCCTGGCGGTTGCATGTGAGGAGACCGCTAGTTATGGGGCGGTTGCAACCTTGACCGTGGTCTTTGACCGGCTCTAGATTCTTCGTTTGGACTCCGTTTTCTGAGCCGTTTGCGTCTACGCGTTCGTCTCTTTGTCTACTTCACTCCCGGCTTGGTTTTCCTCATGTTAAACCAATAATTTTGTGAGATAAACAATAAAACATAAACTAGAGGAAAACTAACCGAAGTGGAGAAATGAGCAAGAAAAGTGCTAATATTATACATGAAATACACCTAAATAACATGCTCATTTGGACACTTATCAAAAAGAATTATGGAATTAAAACTATGGCTTATATAGTTATAAGGAATTTAAAGGTAATCAATAAATATTATTTATGGTTAAAAGGAGAATAATAAAAACTATAAGAATTTTATGTCCATGTATGGCATATAAATATAGTTAAGAAATTATAAGTTGCTATGTCACCTAGACAATTAAAAATAAATAACAAATATAGTACATGAATAAATAAATACATATATGTACATTAAAGGATTTATAAATAAATCAAAAGGAATAACAAATAAGTTATACATAAAATCATGAGGTAATTAAAAGAAATAAACCTCACATGAAATAACAAATACGAAATTGTCGAATGATCCAATAAAATTATTATATAAGGGTAACATAAATTAACCCTCTCAGTTAATCCTATTCTAGGACTTTGTTTGACCAGACATTGACCGGGAATTTAAACAAGTACAGTCTACGGTGAACGGTATGGGATTCTTGCAACCTGTTTTCTACCGGATTACACCGGCTTGTGTGCTATCTGTTGTTTGCAATATGACCAAGATAGTTAATGTAAATGTTGTTTACTCTTGTGCACCGTTTATGTGCATGAATGATGCTAGCTACAACGTGTTGTCCCACGCATACAAACCTACTATACCAGTGGATTAATACCTGCGCTTTATTATACCGAGAACTTGTACGCAAGTCTCTCACTAACTTCACTTTATAACAAACGTCATTATCCTAAACGTGATAACTAACAATACACATTGTGTTCTGGTTTAACGTCCTTGTATGACACCTAACAATTCTACACTACGAGAACGAGGAGCCCAGTTGGATCTGGCCATGCATGCTACCGGAGTTGTACCTGCCTCAGGTCGTCTCCTATTCAATTTACGTCGCGACGGGAGTTCTGGGTGCACTATGCTACCCACCGGCTGCGTACCGGAACAGTTCTAGAGTTCTGGGTGCACTATGTCACTCACCGGCTGTGTACCGGAACAGTTCAAGTGGAGAGGAAGACTTCATTCCTCTCGAGGGTTCGATTCCCACATCTTTTAAGTACAGGAATTAACTACGTTACCTTCTGGGGGACTACTTACCCAACCTTTCTTTATAACGAGGTCTCCACTATATTGGCATACTCCTATACATCTGTTAGTCCCACTGTGTGGACCCGACAACTATCAAATGATTACAGTTCATCTAACTTGACCTTCTGAAGTCTTGTTTTATGTGACATTGTTGTCCTTGTATGGATACTTGTTATTATCATCATATGCTTGTTTACAACTTTACAAAAATGAACTGAATGTATTCGACAAAGTAGTTGTTGTGGCCCGGTAGACGATGGGCTGCACGTTTTTCATACCAGCATTGTTTGCTGAGCCCCTTTGGGGGCACCCCCATTTTTCAGGTACCTGAAGTTGAGAAGATTACCACACCGAGTGTAGGTGGGGTAGATTCAAGCTATGAGAGTCTCCTACTAGTTATTTGTTTTACTTAATTATTGTACCTTTGAGTTTGATTCCTAGTATCTTGGATTGTATTTGTATTCAGACCGTGACTTTTGGAGATTGTATTTGGAGTGAGCCTTGTTGGTCACAAGGGTGGCCAACAGCATTGTAATACCGCCCGGTTGTTGTATTTATTTCCGCTGCAGTTTGTGTTTTATTTGGGAGTGATCGTCGTACAGGTTATTGGATTTCGGGTTGGGGTGTTACAATTTTTCCAAGCCTCCAATGGTGGTTGGGAGCTCCTCTTTGATTCATGACCAAAAGCTCATCTTAGGGTTTCAAGGTAATTCTCCATCTTTGTGCTTTAAGCACCTTTCCTTGTGACCTAGCTTAATTAGTAAGTGTAAGAGTAATGTTTAGTGCCTAACTCCCCATTTGGGTATTGATTTTGAGTTTGGCAAGTGGTTGGCCAATTTTGATCAAGAAAGAGAAGAGATGAGTTTGGAAGGAAAAGAATAATTTATGAGCTAAAGGTAAGAAATCTACCTTAATATCTATCTCTAATGTTTTAGAACTTGGGATGGGTAATTTAAATGAATGAAACCAAAATCTTGCTAGAAATGTACTTGGTTTAAATATGAGAGAATTATGAATTTGATTGTGATTTATGGGCCTTGGAGCCAAGCAATTTAAGTTATTACATTATGTAGTGTTTATTGAGTTTTGAATGAAGCTTGTGTGTTGGTAGGACCCTTTATGGGTGTGGTTAGTTTTGAGATGGTTTAGGTGAGAATTAATGCATTTGGGAATGTTAGAATTGTAGGTGAGCTATGGCAAATTTTGTGTAGAAACCTAAGGAGTTTTGGAAGTTGTTATGAGGGAAGAATGACCTAGGTTTAACTTGGTGTTGTAAGGGATTGAGTTGGTTAACTGGCCACCCTTGAATATGGATATAAGAGTTAGAAAAGGAAGAGTAAAAATCTGTAGCAAAATGGTACATGAGGATCTTAGAATTTCTAGAAAAGAGTTAGTGTGCACAACCTTGGACATGGAGGATGGACTTGGGTATAGTTAATGCAAATGTCTAGGAAGGACTTGGAATGGCCATGAAGGTAGAGAACAAAACACAAGCTGTCAAGAGGGGCTTAGAAATGCACAAGTGTACAAAATGCAAAATGTGAGAATTAAAATTAGTGGAATTGAACGAGAATTGGGTAATGAGGTTGAGCAATGATTTAGTAAGGTTTAAGGAGTGTTTTAGGGTGTTTTAACATGTTGGAAACATGTGGAAACGTTAGGAAAATATTGGGTGAGAATTAAGGTGAGTTTGGAGTTCAAAGTAAGTAGTTAAAATGAGTACTAGTCTCGACCGACCTTAGAACCGACCTTGGTAGGGTCGGTCGGCCTGAAATTTGCAAACCCGGAGTCTTATGACTTTGACCGACCTTAGGACCAACCTTGGTAAGGTCGGTCGGGCTAAAATTTTCAAATCCGGAAGCCTTTTGACTTCGACCGACCTTGGTAGGGTCGGTTAGACAGAAATTTGTAAATTTAATACCCCGGACATAAAAATGGTGATTAAATTACTATAATATGATTTTTAGAGGCCTATTAGTGCTTAAGGAATATTGGTAAAGAGAATAAAACTAAAAGAAATGAGAAAATGCGTAAAACGCGAAAAAGGCTAAAATGCGCATTAAATGGGTATGGGAGGTATGTGACCTCGTTAGGGTCAGAGATGGATTCCAAAGGCTTAATTACGCCTAATTAGTGTGTGGGAATAATTCCTGAAGAAAATGGATCCAAATAATGGATTAAAACGCTAACGGAGTTTTAAAGCACGTTTTTTGAGAAAACCCAAAAATATGACTTTAATTGGTCAAATAGACCCGTAAAAATTATGGTTGACTATATAACTATAATTAAGTATTAATGGAAGCTTAATAACCATTAAAAATAAAGAAACGAGAAAAATACGAAAAACGGGCCGGGTTAGTGAATAGTGCCGAACTGGGTAAATTAACGAGTGTTTTCTGTAAAAGTCCAAAACGCTCTCTGGATATTAAACTGGTGGGGCCAGTTTTTAAAGAGCACAAATTAGCTCTCTCTCACACTAGTCTAGCTTATTAAGGTGATGAGTCATAAAGTAAAAAGAGGAAAAGTACATAAAGTGAAAAATCACCTATCTCCTCTCATTTCCCTCCTCTCTCTCCTCCCTTCTTCCACCGTGAGCACTCCCCACCTCCCTCATTCTGGCGATTTGAGCTGCTCCAACAACAACAATGACAGCCTCCCTTTCTCTCCATGCTCAAGCCATGTTAGAGCTCCAAATGAAAAACCGAACACATATTCTTCTTCCCCTCTTCAAGCTCTACATTTCCCTCTTTTCGAAATCTTAAATGGAGGAGTTTGACCTCCATGGGTTTTGGGCATTTGAAGAGTAAACTACACCATTTTGGAGCTTGGAGTCTCCTCTTTCAAATAAGGTAAAAAGTTTCAAGAGAAAAGCTCATTTTCTCCATTCTCTAGTGTTGGCCGATTTTGCCCTTCTTAATACCTTGTTTCTTTCCTTGTTGAGTATCTATTCAAACCTCCAATGGTGGGTTGGAGCTCCTCCTTTGATTCATGGAAAAATCAATTCTAGGGTTTCCAAAGGTAATGTTCAAATTTTATGCCTTAAGCACTCTTCTTGAATTCATGAATGATTTTCTCAAACTAGGAGAAACTAATTGGTACTCATTGTGTCCATTGGTACATTGGTCTGGAGAATTGGGCAAGAGAATTTCCTTGACCGATTTTGTTGTGAAGAGGAGTGGAGAAGAGGAGAAGAGTATTAAAAAGGAAACTTGAGAGAATTCAAGGTAAGAAACCCACCCTGATGTATATTCTACACGTATTAGAATTTGGGATGGGTTAATTAAATCAATGAACCCCACATGAGTGTGGTAGTAATATGCTTGTATGGTACTACTACAAGTGAGAAAGAATTTGTGAAATTAATGCTTGATTTAAGGGCCAAAGTGCCAAGTGTTTGAGTTATTGCTTTCGATGGTGCTAGATGAGATTTGATGAGTATTGATGGATTTATATGTGTGCTGGTAGAACCCTTGTGGGTTTGGCTAGTTTTAGGTTGGATTAAATGATGAGATGAGCTTTGGGCAATGTTAGAGAAGTAGCCGGGTTATGGCGAATTTTCGGTAAAAAACCGAGTGTTAAGGTGATGTTGGGAGGTTGGTGAACCTACGTGTGCTTGGGAGAAAATTGAAGTTTAAATGAGTGGAATAAACCCAACAAGAACTAGAGAATGGGAGTTAGGGGGATGGATGCAAAAACTGTAGCAAAATGTTGTAGAAAAGCCTTGGAATTCCTAGAGAGTAAACTAGTGTGCAAGACCTTGGAAAAAAGAGTTGAACCTTGGTATGAGAAGTGCATTGGTCTAGGAATGATTTGGTAAGGTTGGTGGAAGTTTATGAAACAACAAAAGAAGTTTCAAATGCACTGTTGTGCTTAAGTGTAACAGAGAGAATGGAAAACTTGTAGAAATGGACAAGAATTGAATGGTGAGTTTTACCAATGATTAGAAGAGGTTTAGAGCATGTTTTAAGGTGTTTAAACATGTGGAATGTTTGGGGAATGATTAGAGGTGAATTAGGGGTTGAAAACTGATCAAAAACTGTAAATTTTGACAGTTCCAGGGGTGGTCCGGGTTTACAAATCGGTACACAAACCCGGACCACATCAAAAATGCAACAGAAAGCCATCCCACGGGGTGGCCCGGGTTTGCAAACCAGTACACAAACCCGGACCACATGAAAATGTAGGCAAAAACTAAAAACCGTGTCTGGTCCGGGTTTGTAACCCCGGACACAAATCCGGACCAGTGTAACAAGTTGCCAGAATGTGTTTTTAAGTGTCCTAATGATGAGGAAGTGAATGGTAATGGTTTTAGATGATGTTTAGGACTTGTTTGGTGACCTAAGAAGGTCTTTGGGAAGTGTAAACAAGTCTAAGAAGTGAATGAGAAAGATGTGAGTTTAAGAACACATGAACTAAACTAAGGAATAATGGGATAGCGGGGTTAAGTACGGGAGTATTAGTTTTACATACCGTAATGCCTTAATGTTAATAGAAACATTTGAATGTTATCAGTGGAACGAGTGTGAACCAAGGAACGTGAGGTCACACGGTAAAGCGAACTCCGGTGAAAGGTATGATTTTCTCATGCCCCGTATGCTAACCGTGTTACGTTGATTTGTGTGTTTGTGTGTCGGCTTAATCAAGACTAAAGCATGAAAATGACCCATTGCTTGACTATGTATGTCATGTTGTATGTTGTATGAGCTAACATACTTGAATACTGGTGAGGTCTAACTTAGTGTATAGACCGACTCATATGTGAGTGACGATTGGCTAGAGACTCGTAGATCGGGTCGTATCGTAAAATAATAAAAACGTGCAAACACACATACTATGGATTTAAGAACAATAATATCGTAAACTTATGAACTCACTAGTATGTGAGGGAGTTTTACGGGTATGGTAAACACCCGATAACGGTTAGGAAACCAAATTTAAACCATCCATGAAATAAATAAATGTGGAAAGGTACATGAACCTCCATCTAGTGGATTGTAGATAGTTCAAAGATGTGAACTTGTAAGAAAGGTAAAAGAGACCTAAGGGACTATTTAACTCCCTTGAGACATGGTTGACCTCCTATATGAAGATTATACCCGGTGTGAGAAAATAACCAAAAATATAAGTATACGAAATGTAAGGGTAACCCTCAAACCAAAGATTACCCGAACTTAACTAATGCTCCCAAAGTCACTAGGAACATCGAGAGTGATGCTTCTAGACTAATATACATAACCATATTATAACTCCGAGAGAGGAGTGTATGGGCATGTGAGAAGTCCGAGAGTAGTCGGACCTATGTGAAAGTAGTAGGAATTAAGAGAGAGTTCCGGGAGCTAGTTGAACCTTCCCACCATGCTAGACTCAGAGTAGGGTCGAAACCGGGGAAGTAAGACTATACTCGAGAGCCATGAGTTTTAGCCTAAGAAAGTATTAAGAGAAACAAGCATGACGTAGGAGACCTGTAGTGTCTCGAGAACTACAAGAGCTTGAGTATTAGTAACCCAAGAGTGTGGGTGAGATAAAGTATAAGTAACCCAAGAGAATGGTAAGTATAAGAATGAGTAACCCAAGAGAATGGGTGAGATTAAGAATAAGTAACCCGAGAGAGTGGGTGAGTTATTGAATAGGTAACCCGAGGGAGTGGGTGAGTCATTGAACAAGTAACCAAGGCCGAGTGAGGTAGAAACCCTCAAGACTTAAGAGTAAGTTATTATGAACTAACAACCTTGTTATGTTAGTTGGGGAATAGTATCCCATGTTTGATTGTCGAATCATTAAGTAGTGTATATATATAATGTATTACTATATGCATGTTGACTGAATTTAAAATGAATTTCATGCTCTCGACATAAGTAGTCGGCGTACCCCGGTTAGCACGCGGGGTATGCGAATTTCATATGCAGCGTTAAGCTGAGCCCCTAGGGGCATCGTTTTATTTTCAGGTACACCGAAGATGATACCGTTTGAGAGTATGACGGGGACGGTGGTTAGCATGGGTAGTTAGAATTTATTTTACTCATGTAATTGAATAGGTGTAAGACCGAATATGTTATCGGCATCCGTATGTTGTGGGCTCGGTATAGTAAGGAATGGAACTGAGATTTGTACATGTGACTCGGTTAGTAAAGGATAAGTATTGTGCTTTGTAATGAGTACTCGGTTATTCCGGTCCATCAGACCGATGCTGTAGTTGAGTAGGCCTGGTTAGCCACGTGGGTGGCTAACGGCATTGTATCATCCTTCGTTGTAATAGAGTTCCGCTGCATGATTAAGGGCAAATTGTGTCAGTTTAAGAGGTAATGACGAGTTTAACGGTTGGGGTGTTACAAAAATGGTATCAGAACGAAGTACTGGAAATACCGAGCTTAGGAAATACCAAGTTAGGAATTAGAGACTTAGGGCTAAGGGTTGAGTTATAGCGTGAGAGATGCGCTAGTTAGGAACTTCTAGTATGATCTGGATACCTACAATACCTAACCCGCCTTCCACAACCCCCATATTAAAAAGCTCGGGAAAGAACAACAGAGAGACGGGGAAACCCGATCTGGCCGTTGTTAAATACTTCCACAAGAACCAGAACCTGTCATACGGTAGATTCTGAGAACCAGAAATTCTAGAGACGGATCCCGCTGGAATGACTGTAACCGCACTTAATGGCGGGAGATCGAGAAATCCTAATCCAAGGAGACTGGAATCTGTGGCAGCATGGGGCGACATGCCTAGCAGTCGCGGGAACCCGGCTGGCTGAGTAGCAGCAAGAAGAAAAGCACCAACCGTGCGACAAGGCGGTAAAATGATAGTAACAAGAACCAAGACACATGTCTATGGACCGCCATAGTTAAGTATTACCATCAACGGTATACTAACCGGCTATGAAATTAGTCAAAAGTAGGTACACCCACCCTACCACACCCATAAAGGTTGCAATACCTAGCCGACAGAGCTTAGATAGCTACGGCCTCATCTACGGGATAATCCCGAATAGGACTACTGAAGTAGTGCCTAAACGAGTTAAACCGCGGTAACCACAGTAAAGGCGTGGGAACGAGCAACGAGGTAGAACACATAACTAAGTAAATAAGGGTCCCCGAGAAGGGAGAAGCACCCAGGTGGAAGACGATCGCGTCAAGATGAATGAGAAACAGCTCTGAGGAGTATTTATTCAACTAAGGGATCAAAAGAAGAGCCGATAAGGCTACTGAATACAAATGTGAACAATACCGTGACCGGTATGAGTTAACCCAAAAACCGCCTGTACCGTGCACTTGCCACGGCAAGTGCAGAAATAACAGGACTATTATGAGGAACTTTAACCAGCGACAAGTACTTGGCAAGTACGAAGATGGCGAAAGAAGCCAATATAGCAACTTAAACCCTAAGAATTCTAAAATGAAACCTTGGAAAGGCCTAACGACCTAACCATTGGATTAAGAATATACCAGTCGGCAAGAAGCTAGACTTGGTAAGAACCAACCGGCATTGAAGTGCCGTGAAGATTTTAATTTCAAAACCCAAATTTTTCCCTCAAACGCAAAATTTTTCAAAAACCCCCAAATTTTAAAACCAAACCAGAGGAATCACAGTAAGATGTCATAGGACGATATAAGAGGAGTTGGTAACAGAATACTTCACCTAGGCATGTGACCGACACTACAAGTGTACACAAATGAGACATGAGACGACCGCACTTCGAAGGAGCTTGCAGACCTGACAGACCAGTTATGAGTTAGTCGGGTAAGTGGTAACGTATCAATAAGATACTCCATGTATGTATACAAGTAGAGTATGGAACATAAGAAGTAGTCAACTCCATACTACGGACGAAAGAGCCAATTCAGACCAGAACAATTGACTACCACGAGTGATCAAGGAGAAGGACCTAGTAAGACTTCGGGCCTAAATATGTAATGTTAAGAGGTGCTGGAAGCACAAAGTATTAAGTATAGACATTGGATATGTCTCAGGAATCCTGAAGGAAACACATGATAACAGGGATGAATACCCAACGTAAACAATACGACAAATGCCTGAAAAGAACATGTCAATGTTGATGAACGGGATAGAATTCCCACAGTATACCTCACTGAAGAGAATAATGACCTGACCAAGAAGGTAAAGGGAAAATAATCAATGGTCTACCCAAGAATGGGAGACGTTACAACCCAAAACGGGATAGTTCGAAATATACATAACCGCAAGGGGGAGTAAGAAACTGAACATACCCATGAGTTCTAGCCAGATGTATTGGCATTACATAGTAACACCCAGGAGCGATCCGTGCAGGGTGCTGGAGTCAATAGTAGTTGAACGAGATACCGTGTTAAGAACACAAGTGTAAAGCGAACACTCGGGTAGAACCCCGATGGGATCCCACATAACAGAGGATACCCTAAATTGCCGAAGGGAAAGATAAGTATCAAGACACTTAAAAGGGCACAAACCAATGCTAAGATACGTAAAGGGCCTTCCATGTACGGAAGTGTGATGGAATAACCATATCAAGGAACCCGGTATTACCTCCAAACCATTTAATGGTATACGGAGAAGAAGAAACTTGTGTAAACAGCCCGAAAAGAGCATGGCTCGAGGCAATGTGGCTTGTAAGCCGGAAAACCTACTGCAATTATAGATCCAAACGTTGCAATCTATGCATAAAGGGCATAAGAGGAATTGTGGAGAACGAACCACTACCTTAGAGTGGGGATACCCCTCGTTATTATGGGGCCTATGGAGCGGTAATTGTAAACCCTCCAGAAAAAGGCTACCACCTAAGAATATAATGTGTAACCGCTATAGCGGTGTAGTGAAGCTTGAGCATGTGTTTATTTCCAAGGAGTAATTTGAATAGAGATAGTGTATAAGGAGGAACTTGATAGTAGCAGTTCTAAACCGAAAGAGTAATCGGTTAAGAAGTAAACACAGTATGTGTGCAATGCGAATTGTAGAGTAAACAACGCGCAAGAAGCGCAAGGAGATTTAAAATAGTAGTGTATTCTATTGAGCCAAGTGAATGGCAAGCCATAGTATAAATGGCGACAATACATGAGCGGAAGCTAAAGTAATAGCGGATGCCGTGTAATATGCACCAAGCGACCATTGTAAGAGTATAGCCAGATAATGATATGAAGTCGATGAGAAGGGATGGTAAAGGAAACAATGTTCATTCCTATTGCGATCACATAAGAGATTTACTGCCAAGGGTTTATGCCTCTACACTCCGTAGGACTGAGTGTTTTGGTATTGCACTTGTGCAATAATGATCTAGTGGGATAGCTAGGAAATTAGGAAATGTTAATCGTGGTAAATCCTTCGTTTCACCAACGAACATGGCACAAGCCTGTTGAGCGAGAACCTAGAGAAATAATAGTGCGGCTGTGGGCCAAAGATGCACGAAGAACATGGGCCACAACCCACAGGTCCCAGGACCGCTGCATAATAAACACAAGGTCGTATGAACGACAAAATTCTTGTACAGAAACAAGTAAACGAACATAATTCAGAAGCCACTATTAAACGAGGAAGCACTACATACTAAGTAGTAGCTTGACCTCAACCGACAATAAGTCAGAAAAAGTAAGTGAATAATCACGAAGGTATACAGTGCTATACGAAGTAGATTTCCAGAGAACTGGAGAGAAAATCTATAACTCATCGAATTCGCATACGGTAAGAGATACCAAGCGACGATTGAGAAACCATTACTCCCAAGACAAAAAGGGATAAAAAAGGAGTGGATAATACATTGAGAATACCAAGAGGGTGAATTAAACTCTAGTTATCAGGTCACGCATCAGAAGCTAGTGGGCCGTAATTCAAAGGTTAAGAATACTTGGCAAATGCGAGAAAATGGCTTATCATAAACACCTTGAAGCCTTAGAGGCTCGAACCGAACCCGGTTATGAGTTAATTAACCGCATTGAAGTTAAGTACTTCATGATGCCCGAATTAGAGAACCAATGTTCAGTGATAACATATGGTTGATTACGCGGGCGTAACCCCTTTTGGGGGGGGGGGGGGTAGGGCGAGAAACCTCTTAGAGTATGTTTTACGTATAGGTGCGTAAACTACCATGTGCATAGCACAAAAGAAATTGTTTTGATGATTGGAACTTATGTTACATAAACATATGTACCCACTCATTGTGTAATTATGGTTATTGCGCATGAGAGATGCGAGTAACGTGTATATAATATTTATGAAAAGAGGAGTAGAGAAACTCCTAGGGAATGAGAATCCCTGTAGTACATGTCTATTGAGATTAGGCATGAGACATGATGAGTATGAATCGGTATGAAACCGATGTGTAACCTAGTGGGAAGTGAGTTTCCCAGATGATTTGATTTGAGAGTGATTGATGGAGTGAGTTCCATTCTTTAGAGTTGTATGGTGTATGTTTAAATTGAAGTAATAATTTGACTAAATGAGGCCATAAGTATTGAATACTTAGGTATGTAAGTGAAATAAATTGAGAATAAAGGATGACTTAAGCCCCATGATAAAGATAAATTAAAATGGAATGTTTTATGAGTATGACTAGAAAGAGTAAAAGATAGAAAACGAAAATGTTTGACTATCTGATTGTTTGAAACTGACGTGGGAGGTGGAACTTGATCTGCTAGCGATCAAGAGAAACCGAACACAAATTGGGGTGGAAGGATAGTTCAACACTGATGCTGATCACATCAGGGTTGGATGATTCTTAAAGCTCCCTATAAGTGGTCACAAGTAATCACGCTAAGAAAAGATATAACTACCATAAACTGGATTTGGAGTTGTGTGATGTTTTAAAAATAATTTTTTCAAATAGAATTTGAAAAAGGATCGTCCTTCGAGCATGAAGGCAAAAAATGGTTTTGAAACCATTGCACTGTACGTGCGGCGGTCCTAAGTGACCGGTTGGGGCGGTGACAGTGTGTGATTTTTCCAAAGGTAGCGGGATGAGGAGAGTACCCTGAGAATGTCCTGTGTTGAGTAAGTCAACCAGAGTGCCTGAGGATATGTATATGTGTAACGTTTTGATCAGAACCGAAGGGACCGTGGGCCAGAGAGAGTAAGTGCCCATTTGTCATAAAACGGCCGTGAACCAGAAAGCGTAAGTGTTCAACGTGACCGGTACCTGAGGGATCAGTAGTGTGTTACTCGATATGGATTCGAGGACTGTAGTGCCTTCTTATCTTCGAACCGATTCCATGGAGAGAGTACAAAGTGTATTTTTGATTGCTCTACATGCGGTGATATGTGTGTGGTATGTGTAGTGTGAAATGAGACTGACTTGTGGAGCCTGTAAGGTTATACGTGTTTTATAACCTTGACATAGAATGCCATGAGACTAACCATATTAGATTCACCAACTTTGAGGGCAAAGTTCTTTATGGGGGGTAGATTTTAATACCCCAAACATAAAAATGGTGATTAAATTACTATAATATGATTTTTAGAGGCCTATTAGTGCTTAAGGAATATTGGTAAAGAGAATAAAACCAAAAGAAATGCGAAAATGCGTAAAACATGAAAAACGCTAAAACGCGCATTAAATGGATATGGGAGGTATGTGACCTCGTTAGGGTCTGAGATGGATTCCTAAGGCTTAATTAGTGTGTGGGAATAATTCCTGAAGAAAACGGATCCAAATAATGGATTAAAACGCTAACGGAGTTTTAAAGCACGTTTTTCTAGAAAACCCGAAAATGTGACTTTAAGTGGTCAAATAGACCCATAAAAATTATGGTCGACTATATAACTATAATTAATTATTAATGGAAGCTTAATAACCATTAAAAATAAAGAATCGAGAAAAATACGAAAAACGGGCACGATTAGTGAATAGTGCTGAACCGGGTAAATTAACGAGTGTTTTCTGTAAAAGTCCAAAACGCTCTCTGGATATTAAACTGGTGGGGCCAGTTTTTAAAGAGCACAAATTATCTCTCTCTCACACTAGTCTAGCTTATGATGATGAGTCATAAAGTAAAAAGAGGAAAAGTACATAAAGTGAAAAATCACCTCTCTCCTCTCATTTCCCTCCTCTCTCTCCTCCCTTCTTCCATTCTTCCACCGTGAGCACTCCCCACCTCCCTCATTCTGAAGATTTGAGCTGCTCCAACAACAACAATGGCAGCCTCCCTTTCTCTCCATGCTCAAGCCATGTTAGAACTCCAAATGAAAAACCGAACACATATTCTTCATCCCCTCTTCAAGCTCTACATTTCCCTCTTTTCGAAATCTCAAATGGAGGATTTTGACCTCCATGGGTTTTAGGCATTTGAAGAGTAAACTACACCATTTTGGATCTTGGAGTCTCCTCTTTCAAACAAGGTAAAAAGTTTCAAGAGAAAAGCTCATTTTCTCCATTCTCTAGTGTTGGCCGATTTTTGCCCTTCTTAATACCTTGTTTCTTTCCTTGTTGAGTATCTATTCAAACCTCCAATGGTGGGTTGGAGCTCCTCCTTTGATTCATGGCAAAATCAATTCTAGGGTTTCCAAAGGTAATGTTCAAATTTTATGCCTTAAGCCCTCTTCTTGAATTCATGAATGATTTTCTCAAACTAGGAGTAACTAATTGGTACTCAATGTGTCCATTGGTACATTGGTCTAGAAAATTGGGCAAGAGAATTGCCTTGACCTATTTTGGTGTGAAGAGGAGTGGAGAAGAGGAGAAGAGTATTAAAAAGGAAACTTGAGAGGATTCAAGGTAAGAAACCCACCCTAATGTATATTCTACAAGTATTAGAATTTGGGATGGGTTAATTAAATTAATGAACCCCACATGAGTGTGGTAGTAATGTGCTTGTATGGTACTAATATAAGTGAAAGAATTTGTGTAATTAATGCTTGATTTAAAGGCCTAAGTGCCAAGTGTTTGAGTTATTGCTTTAGATGGTGCTAGATGAGATTTGATGAGTATTGATGGATTTATATGTGTGCTGGTAGAACCCTTGTGGGTTTGGCTAGTTTTAGGTTGGATTAAATAATGAGATGAGCTTTGGGCAATGTTAGAGAAGTAGCCGGGTTATGGCGAATTTTCGGTAGAAAACCAAGTGTTAAAGTGATGTTGGGAGGTTGGTGAACCTAAGTGTGCTTGGGAGAAAATAGAAGTTTAAATGAATGGAATAAACCCAACAAGAACTTGAGAATAGGAGTTAGGAGGATGGATGCAAAAACTGTAGCAGAATGTTGTAGAAAAGCCTTGGAATTCCTAGATAGTAAACTAGTGTGCAAGACCTTGGAAAAGAGAGTTGAACCTTGGTATGAGAAGTGCATTGGTCTAGGTATGATTTGGTAAGGTTGGTGGAAGTTTATGAAACAACAAAAGAAGTTTCAAATGCACTGATGTGCTTAAGTGCAACAGAGAGAATGGAAAACTTGTAGAAATGGACAAGAATTGAATGGTGAGTTTAACCAATGATTATAAGAGGTTTAGAGCATGTTTTAAGGTGTTTAAACATGTAGGAACATGTAGAATGATTGGGGAATGATTAGAGGTGAATTAGGGCTTGAAAACTGATCAAAAACTGTATATTTTGACAGTTCCAGGGGTGGTCCGGGTTTGTAAATCGGTACACAAACCCAGACCACATCAAAAATGCAACAGAAAGCCATCTCAGGGGGTGGTCCGGGTTTGTAAACCAGTACACAAACCCGGACCACATGAAAATGTAGGCAGAAACTGAAAACCGTGTGAAATACCCCAAACCTGGATATGATGTTTAGATGATAAATTAAGATATAAGAAGGCTAAATAATGCCTTAGAAACATTAGGAAACAATTTAACCAAAGGAAACACAAGGAAGCACCATAAGAGCAATTAAGCAAAAACATGCTCTAAGCTTGGAGTAACTTGGTTTAGCACCCAAATATCATTCTTAGACTTTAGCAACATCCTACTGGTCATGTTAAATCAATTATCAAAGAAAACCAAGCTCAAAAACAAGTTAAAACACAAATTGTGCTTTAAGGACTCTTAAAGCACATTTTTGAAAAATTTTCTTAGAAAGGGGTTTTATGTGGCTAAATGCCCTTGATTGCTCCTTAATAAACTTTTGTACTACTTAGTATCTCATTAGAAAGTCTAAATCAATGGGAAATCAAAAATTTCACTAATATGTGCACTAATCTATGAATAGTAACCAAATAGTGCCTAGTTTAGTCTTTAGTCAACTAAGTTTAATAAAATGGTCAAGCAAGACCATGACTAGCCTTAATTAATAAGGGGGCCGGTTTTCTAAGGGGGGGTGAGTCACCACATGAGTAAGCTAGTTTGTAAAATAAGAGGGAAAAGTACAATGGCACTATTTACTTTTAAGAAACAAAATATCTCTTATTACTTACCTCTCTCCTCCTTTCTTCATTTCATCTTCCTCCCACCGATTTCAACTTATTCCTCTCTTCTTCTTTCACGTAAGAACAGCCCCCATGCTAGCTTGATCTTTCCTTGCCCATAACTTGCTCATTTTAGCTCCAAAATCAAAACAAAATACATATTCCTCTTAGTTAGCTCATGCTCTTCCTTTCTATCCTTTCAAATCTCCAAGTGCTACATTTTGGTGCCAAGGCAAACCGCCATTAGAGAGGGAAAAACAAGCTTGAGGAGTCCATTAGCTTGTCCATTCTCTTAAGGTAAGGAATATGCAAGATAAATCATCTTTCCACCACTTTTCTCCATTACCGAAAATTACCACTCATGGAGCTTCATTTTTAAGCCTTGTTCTAGCTTGTTTTCTATTCTCCAAGAGCTAGAAGAGGTCCTTCTTGATTCATATCCAAGCCTACCTTAAGACTTCAAGGTAAAATATTCATTTTAATACCTTAAAACACATTTTTAACCTAGGGTTGATTCCTTAAGGTTAGTGTAACATTTACCACTCATTGGAGTCATTGGATATTGATTAGAACATTGGCAAGGAGAAATAAATTGGTGACCGAGATTGTTCAAGGAAAAACCTAAGGAGGAAAGTTTGTTAAGCTTGTAAAAGAACAAGGTAAATTGCTTACCTTAAGGTGTTTTATTGTTTAAGGGAATGGGATTTAGATATATGATAAGTTTAGCTTAGAGTTTTCATTAGGAAAGGGCTATAAAACCTAGGAGAAACAATGATTATATTTGAGAACTTGTGATTAAAGAGCAAATGGGAAATGAGATAGTTAGACAATTAAAATGTGAATTACAAGAACATTTATATTTCAATGGGAGCCTTGTTGTGTGTATTTGCAGGTCAAAGGCTAATATATGTGGAAATTTAGTGGTTAAGCTTTATGTCATTTAAGGGCCTAAGTGCCAAGCAACTTAAGTTTAAGCACTATATTGTGATGTAGTGTAGTTTTGGTGTAAATTGAGTGTTAAGAATGTGTGGAAAGAATTTGGGTGTTCAAGGTTGTTAAATGGTAAAAACCAAGTGTTTGGATGTAGAAATATACTAAAGAATCCATGTCAAAATTTGGTGAGGAAACAAGGGGTTTAAGGTGTCCTTGAGAATTAGAATGACTTAGGTATATCTAGGAGGTACTAGAGGTTACAATGGTGAATTTTAGGCACCAAGACCATGATAAAAGAAGTTAGGAAACTTGTGCAAAGTTTGATGGGAATGAGGTGTAAAACCTTGAAATGACTTAGGTGAGAACTAGGGTGTATGACTTGAGGAAGTCTTGGTAAATGCAATGGGGATGAAAAATGATGCTTATGGAGTGGTTAAATTGTTAAGGAGGGAACACTAGGGTTAGTTGGAGTTCTAGGTAATTTACATGTTGTAAATGTAAGGAATTAAATGTTAAGTGCTAGGAGTTTTGTAAGGGTTGAGTAAATGGTTAAGAAAATATTTGGGGTATGAATTGATGAGTTTAGAGGAATGTTTTAAGGTGAGTTTAAGTGTCTAAATGATGTTGGAACACATTAGAACACTTGTGGTGAGGTTTGCAGTGAATTTAACACTTAGAAATAAGTTTCTGGAGCCGACCTACCTTAGGACCGACCCTGGCAAGGTCGGCCAGGCTCAAAATACACACGCAGGAAACTCTCTGGAATGGAGATCCTAGGACCGACCATGGACAAGGTCGGTCGGGTGGAAAAACAATGAACAAAATGTTTCTGGAATGGACCGACCTTGGGACCGAACTTAGCAAGGTCGGTCGGGGCAAAATTTTCAAACGGTAAAATGTTACTGGAATGGACCGACCTTAGGACTGACCTTGGCAAGGTCGGTCGAGTAGGAATTTTTCAACCAGAATGTCTCTGGAATGGACCAACCTTGGGTAGGGTCGGTCGGTAGGGTCGGTCGGCCCATATATTAAAAAAGGGGAAACTTTAAGAATGTTAAGAGGTATTAATAGTAAGCCATTAAGAGGGCAATGATAATAACAAAGATAGGACTATAAGGACTTAAGGGACTAAGTTAAGTAAGTGATTTTAAAATGTTTAAGGTTAAGTTCGTAAGACTTAAACGGTTTTAGGTGGGGGTCTTTTATGACTAAACAAGTTGGGTAAGTTGAGTAATGTGTAAGTAATTAATATTACAAGATGGATGAATGTTTTAGGAATTGGGAGTTTGGAACCAGAAGAGAATTTAACAACCGGGACAACTGACGGTGAACGGTACAGTTTTCTTGTGACCTGCTTGCTATCGAGGTGTCCCTCGGTTTGTGTGTTATCTGTTTATTTTCTATAACTAAGACAAGATAAAGCATGCAACCGGTTTTTATTGTTCTCGTTGTGTGTGTGTTTTCTTTACACTAACCCACGAGACTTGAGATTAGCTACTAACTAAGCTTAGTACCTATTGAATTGAGGAGAGGAACTATATTTCGGTAACTGTTGGTTAATACCCGTTAAGGTTTAACTAACACATGGTTTGTAAGATTTTCACTAACTAGAACTTAAGAGGAGTGAGGAATCCGGGACTGACTCCGGTCATGCATGTTAAGGAAAAAGGGGGTCGGTATCTGAATCAGATCCGACTTCCGCTTAAGGACTTGTCTTCGGACTTGTTTCCTAGACTCGATTGTCGGCTCAGCTACATCAGATTTCCAGTCCAAGGTAGGAGGCATTAAGATGGTGCGGTAGGATCACCTAAATCCTAAATTTTATGATAAGTTGTTTATTCAACCAATGGAGTTAATAGCTCATTGGCTAGGGTTGCTTTTGACCCGACAAAAATAAGCATTGAAGTAATATACGACCAATTCTATTTAAAGGACGGTTTGTATTCTAAGACTGAGATAAGGTTTGAGAGAACACTTTTAAGTTGTCCATTGTTTGTGGACTATGATTGTTCATCTGTGGATTGTTGTTCTACTGCACTTAATATTATGATTGTGTATCTAATCAATTTCCATGCTATTGACAATTAGTCATCGTAGCCCCGTTAGCTTGGGGGCGACGAAAGGATCGTACCAGCAAATTTGTTGACCCCCTCGGGGGCTGTTTTTATATTTTTCCGGTAAGCGTCCCATGAAGGCTCACCCGGAGAGTAGGGGCGGTTAGACTTAGGCCGGGCTTTATTTTGAGTACGGGCTGCGCCTGTGCACCCGTCTGTTGCTTGAGATACTATAAACTCGGTTGCTGGATATTTTGGATATTATGTATATTTTTGGATTAGTGGTTGTAAACATTTATGTTCGGTATAATCTGTTGTTAATACCGTAGCAAGGTCCTGGTGCTATTTTAATTCTGCTGCGACGTTAAAATTATGTTGTTAAATTTGCGATAACCACGATTGGCTTAGGACGGGGTGTTGCAAAAGTGGTATCAGAGCGTAGTTACGCTTTGATCGAAGAAATACCGGACATAGGAAACCACCGAGTTAGGATATGAGTTAAGACATAAGTAATGGGTTAAGGGTGTGAGAAGTTAGAGTGAGTAGAGTCAGATGACCACTAATGAGTGTGGATCGTCTCTACCGTCTACAGACGTTATAAAATCCGTGAACCGAAACCGTGGTGGATACGAGCCTAATATGAGTGGTGATTGTTCAGATGGCAGGACGTCCACGAGGAAGCCGAGGTCATGGCCGAGGTGAGGAGAGTACTGAGATACCGGGAGGGCAAACGATCGCCGAGATCGTGGCTGCCACGTTAGGGCATATGGGCTATCAGCCTGGTGTTGGTGCACCACCACCTCCACCGCCACAGCCCCGGGAACCGAATTGGGTAAAGAGTCTTGCTGACCTTCGACCCACGACATTCAAGGGGGAGACTGATCCCGCCAAGCTTGAGGCATACATCTCCGAGCTGGAGACCGCCTTCGAGACCCTTGATGTCCCCGCTGGGATCAAGGTGCGTCTGGCTGTGTTTTACCTGAAGGGAGCAGCAGGCGATTGGTGGAAGCTGGTGAGGGCCGAGCATGTGGCCAATCCAGACTTCGGCTGGGAGCAGTACACAGCTTTACTACGAGCCAAGTACTACCCCGCCCATGTCCAGACAAAGAAGCGCTTATAGTTGGATGCGCTAAAGCAGACGGACAAGATGACGGTAGACGAGTATTACTCATAGTTTACTGCCTTGCTTTGTCTTCTGCCGGGTCTTGGATATTCAGACCAGATACTGGTGGACCGCTTCTATGGCGGGCTTAGCCATCGACTCCGCTACGGCATGGGGCCGACAAGTTATACTACCTTGCAGGTAATGAGAATAATTGAGATGTGAATAAGTGAATATGATTTTAACTTTGAGATATAAGGGAACTAATACTTTGGAGAGCAGGAGTGCTATCATGCCGCTGCTAAGGTCGAGATAACCGTCCAGCTAAGGGACGAGGACAATGCTAAGAGGAAGAGTGCCGGTAAGAGTACAGAGAACCAAGGGCAGGGCGGGTACAAGAAACAGAAGTACCAGCCTCAGGCCCAAAAGAATCAGAAAGGGAAGGAAGAAACTGAGAAGGCTACTGAAGAGCCGCTTAAGCTGACCTATACTATTGCTGCGAAGCCCCTGCGCTCTAGGGTGCCAAAGGGTAAGGAAATGTACATTGAGTGAATTGGGGAACATTTAGTAAACCTTTAAGATACAAATACTAATATTGAGAATGATTGGGATCTGAGACTGGGAAGGGAGCCTGTGGTGGCTACCAACGATGCTACATCTGTCAGTGGTGTCACAAGGACCACCCCGGGCTCAATTGTAAGGGAAACAAGGTGGAGTGCAACTTCTGTGGGGTGTACGGGCACCGAGCTTACGAGTGTTTCCGGAACCCCGAGAGTAGAGCCTTTAGGCCCGAGATGAAGGGCAAGGGCAAGACCGATCAGAGTACCGGATCTGACAGTCAGAAGAGAGTGCAGCAAGCTGCAAATAAGAACCCACGGGTAGTCCAGAAGTTGGGACCCACACTACACATGGTGGACCGGGACGATGAGGCTGAACCCTCATCGAGACCAGGTACCGCTATAAACCATTAAGTAATAAAATTGCCTGCTTACCGCATTTTCATGCATGCTTTGGTGAATAATTGAGTTAGATGAGAATAAGATGAGATTAGAACTCAAGTAATACATCCCCTATTATCACCTTAGGAAACTTCAATATTTGCTATCCAATACCTTCAACACATAACCCAGAAGAGACCGACATCGAAACCCGAGACTTTCCAACCGAACATTGTCAGGTTATCCGCCCAGGTATGATTTTATTAAGGGGATACCTGACACCCAAAGCACAAATAACCATCATCAGGAGATACAGTCAGCTAGGAGTGGGACCGGGAGGTTTTTATACACCGGAGTACCCAGGGGGAGCAAGGATGAAGTTAAAGATGATGAGCTTAGGCAAGGATTGGAATCCGTATGCCAAGACGTACCAGACCACGAGAGCACAAGATGGAGACTCACCACCAGGGATACCCGAAGAGTTCCATCCGGTTATTACACAGGTCGTGGAGATCGCTCAGCAGTTGGAAGCTGACCCGATTCTAGACATACAAGCAGACATCTGCATTGTGAATTTCTACGAGAAAGACGGGTGACTTGAACTACATCAGGATAAGAACGAGACAGCGGAGTCACTCGAAAGAGGGATACCCGTAGTGTCTTGGTCCATTGGAGACGATGCTGAGTTTTTGTACGGCGAGCAGAAGCGTGCGGACCGTGCTAATAAGTTGGTACTTAAGTCTAGGGATGTATTAGTTATGGAAGGAGAATCAAGAATGTTATACCATGGGATTCAGAGAATTAAGGTGAATACACCACCGTCAGCAGTAATTAATGCGACGCATATGAGACCAGGGCGGTTAAACCTAACCTTTAGACAATATTAGCCATGTAATGTTTTGAGTATAATGTAAGGAATGAGATGTAAGAAGGAAACACATGATGTAAACAGGATGGTTATGAATAAAATAACAGTGTTGTTCATATTAATTGTTACGACTCTTGTTATACCATCATTACTCATGAAGCTTGTGAGTACAATTAGGTTATGGACTCGGTACGGAAGGTGCGCTAAGCATACTTACAAAGGCACAGGCCGACACAAGCGGTACTATCCTCACCGGCACCTTTCCGATTAATGGAATTGAGGCATCAGTTCTCTTCGACTCAGGGGCCTCGCATACCTTTATCTCGGCATCGTTTGCGAGAAGGTTGGGGCTAGACGCTGATGAGCTACCCGACTTTACGGTTACGCTCCCATCTAAAGAGAAGGTTCGTTGTACTCACTACTACCGAGGAGCCATCATCAGAATTAAGGAGGAAGACTTTCCAGTCAATTTTATTGAGTTTAGGGAGTTGGGATTTGATGTTATCTTCGGGATGAACTGGTTGGAGTGGCACAAGGGTTGTATCCTCTGCGCCGAGCATCGACTGCTGCTTAGGAGTCCGTCTGGGGTAACAATATCATACCGCCAGAGGCCCAGAGAGCCTTCAACTAAGATCATCTCCGCTATGGCAATGTATAAGGAACTGAGGAGGAGGGAAGAAGTATATCTCTACTATGTCCAGGACATAGAGAGGGACCCCGAGTTCGACCCCAACTTACCGGTAGTGTCGGAGTTCCCTAATCTCTTTCCACGGGAACTGCCCGGCATGCCACCCACTCGGGAGGTAGAGTTCACCATCGAGCTACTACCCGGAACCGGACCGATAGCCAAGGCACCATATCGCATGGCTCCGGCAGAAATGAAAGAGTTAAAAGTTCAGTTGAAAGATTTGCTAGACAAGGGATTCATAAGACCGAGTGTATCACCATGGGGAGCACCAGTTCTCTTCGTGAAGAAGAAGGATCGTAGTCTCCACCTCTGCATCGACTACAGGGAGTTGAATGCAGTGAATGTGAAGATTAAGTACCCACTACCCCGCATTGATGATCTGTTCGATCAGTTGAAAGGAGCATCCGTGTTTTCCAAGATTGATCTCAGATTGGGGTATCATCAGATAGCCATTAAGGAGGGAGACATTGAAAAGACGGCATTCCGGACACGATACGACCACTATGAGTTTACAGTGATGCCATTCGGTTTGTCAAACGCACCGGCGAAGTTTATGGATCTGATGAACCGCTTGTTCCAGGAACATCTGGACAAGTCAGTTGTGGTGTTCATCGACGACATACTGATATATTCAAAATCAAAAGCTGAGCATGAGGAACATTTGAGGAGGGTGTTAGAGATACTGAGGGAGAACCAGCTTTATGCTAAGTTCTCTAAGTGTGAGTTTTGGCTTGACCAGGTCTCTTTCCTGGGTCATGTCATCTTAGATGCTGGGATCTCGGTGGATCCAGCAAAGATTGATGCCGTGCGTACCTGGCCGAGACCGAAGACAGTTGCCGACATCCGGAGCTTTCTTGGTTTGGCGGGTTACTATCGGAGGTTTGTTAGAGATTTCAGCAAAGTCATGAAACCGATGACTGGTCTGATGAAGAAAGATGCACCGTTCGTATGGACGGCTGATTGTGAGAGTTCGTTTCAGAGTCTGAAGGACTCACTGACCACTGCACCGGTTCTGACCATTCCAGACGGTACAGAGGGCTTTGAGGTATATTGTGATGCATCCGGCAGAGAGCCGGGTTGCATGCTCTTGCAGCTTGGCAAGGTGGTGGCATATGCCTCACGCCAGCTGAAGAAACATGAGGAGAACTACCCCACTCATGATTTAGAATTGGGAGCAGTGGTATTTGCCTTGAAAATTTGACGCCACTACTTATATGGGGTTAGTGTGACGATCTACACCGATCACAAGAGCTTAAAGTATATATTCACTCAGAAGGAGTTGAATCTTCGACATAGGAGATGGTTAGAATTTTTGAAGGACTATGATATTGACCTCCAATACAAAGAAAGGAAGGCCAATGTTGTAGCTGACCCCCTGAGTCGTCGAGCACACTCACTCCATTCACTAGTTTCTTTCTCCAGCTTGGTTGATGAGGTGCGAGAGGCTCAGAGGACAGATGAGTATATGAGGGAAGTCGGACAGAAGCTGACAGAGGGTACCTTTGAGAGTCAAAAATATGACTTCAGACTTCATGATGATGATTTGATCAGACTTAAGGGCCGGTTATGCATACCACGGGGCAACGCAGATTTGAAAGACCGTATACTTAGAGAATCACACTGTTCTTCAGTTTCCATCCATCCGGGAGCCTCTAAGATGTATAAAGACATGAAGAGATACTTCTGGTGGTCGGGGATGAAGACAGATGTTACTGAGTTCGTCTTGAAGTGTCTCACATGCCAGAAGGTAAAATTCGAGCACCGATGACCGGGTGGAATGGTACAGTCGATGCCAGTTCCAGAGTGGAAGTTTCATGACATCTCCATGGACTTCGTGGTCGGACTCCCGCCTACCAGGGGAAGTCTGAACATGATATGGGTTGTGGTAGATCGCCTTACCAAAGTAGCCCGATTCATACCGATGAAGGATACTTGGAAGGTAACTAAGTTAGCTGAGTTGTTTGAGAAGGAGATCATGAGACACCACAGAATACCAAAGACCATAGTGTCAGATAGAGATACCAGATTCCTTTCATGGTACTGGAGAGCTACACGAGAAGCGTTGGGTACAGAACTGAAGTTGAGTACCGAGTTCCATCCTCAGACAGATGGTCAGACTGAGCGTACAATTCAGACACTCGAGGACATGCTGAGAGCATGTGCCTTGGACTTCCAGGGCAGTTGGATTGACAAGTTGCATCTGATCGAGTTTTCATACAACAATAGCTATCACGCTTCGATCAAAATGGCGCCTTTGCAAGCGTTGTACGGTAGACCATGTCGTACACCGCTCTGCTGGGATGAGTCAAGTGAGTATTTAGAATAAGTTCAGGCTGAAGTTCAGCAAATCAGTGAGAATATGACAGCTGCTCAAGATAGGCAGAAGTCGTATGCTGATGTTCGACGACGAGACCTAGAGTTCGTAGTGGGCGACCGGGTATTTCTACGGGTTTCACCGATGAAGGGTGTATTTAGATTTGGGCAGAAGGGCAAGTTGATCCCAAAGTTTGTGGGTCCTTATGAAGTTACGGAGCGGGTGGGCCCAGTTGCTTACAAGTTGAATTTACCTGCTGAGCTGGGTAAAGTGCATGATGTTTTTCATGTTTCACAGCTAAAGAAATACATGCACCACCCCTCCCATGTGTTAGAGCCGGAGAGGTTGACGTTAGAACCGAATATGAGATCAGTGGAGATTCCTCGGAGAATCTTGGATAGTAAGACTAGGGACACTCGCCATAAGTCAGTGCGACTGGTGAAGGTTCTCTGGTCTAACCAAGATGCCGAAGAGGCCACGTGGGAATTAGAGGATAAGATGAGATCGAAGTACCCTTCGTTATTTACTGACTAGATCGTCTGTATAGGGTACGGGGCGTACCCCTTTTAAGGGGGATAGAGCTTCCTCGCTTTTGAGTTAGTAACGAACATGTTTGTCGTTTTGTTTGGTTGGTGTAAGATGTGGTTTTGTGTAAGTTGTTACACTTGTGGTAAGTTTAAGATATGTATAGTACTTGTGTATGGTACTCGTGGCAGACCTTTGAGTCTTGAGATGTGTGAATGTGAATATAAGATATGGTATTAAGATTAAGAAAATCGAACACCGTGAATGATTAAGTACATATGTGAACTTTGGGGACAAAGTTCTTTTAAGGGGGGTAGATTGAAATACCCCAAACCTGGATATGGTGTTTAGATGATAAATTAAGATATAAGAAGGCTAAATAATGCCTTAGAAACATTAGGAAACAATTTAAACCAAAGGAAACACAAGGAAACACCATAAGAGCAATTAAGCAAAAACATGCTCTAAGCTTGGAGTAACTTGGTTTAGCACCCAAATATCATTCTTAGACTTTAGTAACATCCTAATGGTCATGTTAAATCAATTACCAAAGAAAACCAAGCTCAAAAACAAGTTAAAACATAAATTGTGCTTTAAGGACTCTTAAAGCACATTTTTGAAAAATTATCTTAGAAAGGGGTTTTATGTGGCTAAATGCCCATGATTACTCCTTAATCAACTTGTTTACTACTTAGTATCTCATTAGGAAGTCTAAATCAATGGGAAATAAAAAATTTCACAAATATGTGCACTAATTTGTGAATAGTAACCAAATAGTGCCTAATTTAGTCTTTAGTCAACTAAGTTTAATTAAATGGTCAAACAAGACCATGACTAGCCTTAATTAATAAGGGGGCCGGTTTTCTAAGGGGGGGGGGGTGAGTCACCACATGAGTAAGCTAGTTTGTAAAAAAAGGGAAAAGTACAATGGTACTATTTACTTTTAAGAAACAAAATATCTCTTATTACTTACCTCTCTCCTCCTTTCTTCATTTCTTCTTCCTCCCACCGATTTCAACTTCTTCCTCTCTTCTTCTTTCACGTAAGAACAGCCCCTATGCTAGCTTGATCTTGCCTTGCCCATAACTTGCTCATTTTAGCTCTAAAATCAAAACAAAATACATATTCCTCTTAGTTAGCTCAAGCTCTTCCTTTCTATCCTTTCAAATCTCCAAGTGCTTCATTTTGGTGCCAAGGAAAACCGCCATAAGAGGGGGAAAACAAGCTTGAGGAGTCCATTAGCTTCTCCATTCTCTTAAGGTAAGGAATATGCAAGAAAAATCATCTTTCCACCACTTTTCTCCATTACCAAAAATTACCACTCACGGGGCTTCATTTTTAAGCCTTGTTCTAGCTTGTTTTCTATTCTTCAAGGGCTAGAGGAGGTCCTTCTTGATTCATATCCAAGCCTACCTTAAGACTTCAAGGTAAAACATTCATTTTAATACCTTAAAACACATTTTTAACCTAGGGTTGATTCCTTAAGGTTAGTGTATCATTTACCACTCATTGGAGTCATTGGATATTGATTAGAACATTGGCAAGGAGAAAGAAATTGGTGACCAAGATTGTTCAAGGAAAAACCTAAGGAGGAAAGTTTGTGAAGCTTGTAAAAGAACAAGGTAAATTGCTTACCTTAAGGTGTTTTATTGTTTAAGGGAATGGGATTTAGATATATGATAAGTTTAGCTTAGAGTTTTCATTAGGAAAGGGCTATAAAACCTAGGAGAAACAATGATTATATTTGAGAACTTGTGATTAAAGAGCAAATGGGAAATGAGATAGTTAGACAATTAAAAGGTAAATTACAAGAGCATTTATATTTCAATGGGAGCCTTGTTGTGTGTATTTGCAGGTCAAAGGCTAATATATGTGGAAATTCAGTGGTTAAGCTTTATGTCATTTAAGGGCCTAAGTGCCAAGCAATTTAAGTTTATGCACTATATTATGATCTAGTGTAGTTTTGGTGTAAATTGAGTGTTAAGAATGTGTGGAAAGAATTTGGGTGTTCAAGGTTGTTAAATGGTAAAAACCAAGTGTTTGTATATAGAAATATACTAAAGAAGCCATGTCAAAATTTGGTGAGGAAACAAGGGGTTTAAGGTGTCCTTGTGAATTAGAATGACTTAGGTATGTCTAGGAGGTACTAGAGGTTACAATGGTGAATTTTAGGCACCAAGACCATGATAAAAGAAGTTAGGAAGCTTGTGCAAAGTTTGATGGGAATGAGGTGTAAAACCTTGAAATGACTTAGGTGAGAACTAGGGTGTATGACTTGAGGAAGTCTGGTAAATGCAATGGGGATGAAAAATGATGCTTATGGAGTGGTTAAATTGTTAAGGAGGGAACACTTGGGTTAGTTGGAGTTCTAGGTAATTTACATGTTGTAAATGTAAGGAATTAAATGTTAAGTGCTAGGAGTTTTGTAAGGGTTGAGTAAATGGTTAAGAAAATCTTTGGGGTGTGAATTGATGAGTTTAGAGGAATGTTTTAAGGTGAGTTTAAGTGTCTAAATGATGTTGGAACACATTAGAACACTTGTGGTGAGGTTTGCAGTGAATTTAACACTTAGAAATAAGTTTCTGGAGCCGACCTACCTTAGGACCGACCCTGGCAAGGTCGGTCAGGCTCAAAATACACACGCAGGAAACTCTCTAGAATGGACCGACCCTAGGACCGACCATGGACAAGGTCGGTCGGGCTGAAAAACAATGAACAAAATGTTTCTAGAATGGACCGACCTTGGGACCGAACTTAGCAAGGTCGGTCGGGGCAAAATTTTCAAACGGAAAATGTTACTGGAATGGACCGACCTTGGCAAGGTCGGTCGAGTAGGAATTTTTCAACCAGAATGTCTCTGGAATGGACCGACCTTGGGTAGGGTCGGTCGGTAGGGTCGGTCGGCCCATATATAAAAAAGGGGGAAACTTTAAGAATGTTAAGAGGTATTAATAGTAAGCCATTAAGAGGGCAATGATAATAAGAAAGATAGGACTATAAGGACTTAAGGGACTAAGTTAAGTAAGTGATTTTAAAATGTTTAAGGTTAAGTTCGTAAGACTTAAGCGGTTTTAGGTGGGGGTCTTTTATGACTAAACAAGTTGGGTAAGCTGAGTAATGTGTAAGTAATTAATATTACAAGATGGATGAATGTTTTAGGAATTGGGAGTTTGGAACCAGAAGAGAATTTAACAACCGGGACAACTGACGGCGAACGGTACAGTTTTCTTGTGACCTGCTTGCTAACGAGGTGTCCCTCGGCTTGTGTGCTATCTGTTTATTTGCTATAACTAAGACAAGATAAAGCATGCAACCGGTTTTTATTGTTCTCGTTGTGTGTGTGTTTTCTTTACACTAACCCACGAGTCTTGAGATTAGCTACTAACTAAGCTTAGTACCTATTGAATTGAGGAAAGGAACTATATTTCGGTAACTGTTGGTTAATACCCGTTAAGGTTTAACTAACACATGGTTTGTAAGATTTTCACTAACTGGAACTTAAGAGGTGAGGAATCCGGGACTGACTCCAGTCGTGCATGTTAAGGGAAAAGGGGGTCGGTATCTGAATCAAATCCGACTTCTGCTTAAGGACTTGTCTTCGGACTTGTTGCCCAGAGTCGATTGTCGGCTCAGCTACATCGGATTTCCAGTCCAAGGTAGGAGGCATTAAGATGGTGCGGTAGGATCACCTGAATCCTAAATTTTAAGATAAGTTGTTTATTCAACCAATGGAGTTAATAGCTCATTGGCTAGGGTTGCTTTTGACCCGGCAAAAATAAACATTGAGGTAATATATGACCAATTCTATTTAAGGACGGTTTGTAACACTTTTAAGTTGTCCATTGTTTGTGGACTATGATTATTCATTTGTGAATTGTTGTTCTACTGCATTTAATATTATGATTGTGTATCTAATCAATTTCCATGTAATTGACAATTTGTCGTCGTAGCCCCGTTAGCTTGGGGGCCACGAGAGGATCGTACCAGCAAATTTGCTGACCCCCTCGGGGGCTGTTTTTATATTTTTCAGGTAAGCGTCCCATGAAGGCTCACCCGGAGAGTAGGGGAGGTTAGACTTAGGCCGGGTTTTATTTTGAGTACGGGCTGCGCCTGTGCACCCGTCTATTGATATTAAGACTTATGGAAATTATGTTGTTGCTTGAGATATTATAAACTCGGTTGGTGGATGTTTTGGATAGTATGTATATTTTTGGATTAGTGGTTGTAAACGTTTAAGTTCAGTATAATATGTTGTTCAGACCGTAGCAAGGTGCTGGTGCTAGTTTAATTCCGCTGCGACGTTATAATTATGTTGTTAAATTTCCGATAACCACAATTGGCTTAGGACGGGGTGTTACACCGTGTCTGGTCCGGGTTTGTAACCCCGGACACAAACCCGGACCAGTGTAAAAAGTTGCCAGAATGTGTTTTTAAGTGTCCTAATGATGGGGAAGTGAATGGTAATGGTTTTAGATGATATTTAGGACTTGTTTGATGACCTAAGAAGGTCTTTGGGAAGTGTAAACAACTCTAAGAAGTGAATGAGAAAGATATGAGTTTAAGAACACATGAACTAAACTAAGGAATAACGGGATAACGGGGTTAAGTACGGGAGTATTAGTTTTACATACCGTAACGCCTTAATGTTAATAGAAACATTTGAATGTTATCAGTGGAACGAGTGTGAACCAAGGAACGTGAGGTCACATGGTAAAGCTAACTCCGGTGAAAGGTATGATTTTCTCATGCCCCGTATGCTAACCGTGTTACGTTGATTTGTGTGTTTGTGTGCTGGTGAGGTCTAACTTAGTGTATAGACCGACTCATAGATGAGTGACGATTGGCTAGAGACTCGTAGATCGGGTCGTATCGTAAAATAATGAAAATGTGCAAACACACATACTATGGATTTAAGAACAATGATATCGTAAACTTATGAACTCACTAGTATATGAGGGAGTTGTACGGGTTTGGTAAACACCCAATAACGGTTAGGAAACCAAATTTAAACAATCCACGAAATAAATAAATGTGGAAAGGTACATGAACCTCCATCTAGAGGATTGTAGATAGTTCAAAGATGTGAACTTATAAGAAAGGTAAAAGAGACCTAAGGGACTATTTAACTCCCTTGAGACATGGTCGACCTCCTATATATATGCAGATTATACCCGGAGTGAGAAAATAACCGAAAGTATAAGTATACAAAATGTAAGGGTAACCCTCAAACCTAAGATTACCAGAACTTAAGTAATGCTCCCAAAGTCACTAGGAACATCGAGAGTGATGCTTCTAGACTAATATATATAACCATATTATAACTCCGAGAGAGGAGTGTATGGACATGTGAGAAGTCCGAGAGTAGCCGGACCTATGTGAAAGTAGTAGGAACTAAGAGAGAGTTCCGGGAGCTAGTTGAACCTTCCCACCATGCTAGACTTAGAGTAGGGTCAAAACCGGGGAAGTAAGACTATGCTCGAGAGCCATGAGTTTTGGCCTAAGAAAGTATTAAGAGAAACAAGCGTGACGTAGGAGACCTGTAGTGTCTCGAGAACTACAAGAGCTTGAGTATTAGTAACCCAAGAGTGTGGGTGAGATAAAGTATAGGTAACCCAAGAGAATGGGTAAGTATAAGAATGAGTAACCCAAAAGAATGGGTGAGATTAAGAATAAGTAACCCGAGAGAGTGGGTGAGTTATTGAATAGGTAACCCGAGGGAGTGGGTGAGTCGTTGAACAAGTAACCAAGGCCGAGTGAGGTAGAAACCCTCAAGGCTTAAGAGTAAGTTATTATGAACTAACGACCTTGTTATGTTAGTTGGGGAATAGTATCCCATGTTTGATTGTCGAATCATTAAGTAGTGTACATATATAATGTATTACTATATGCATGTTGACTGAATTTAAAATGAATTCCATGCTCTCGACAAAAGTAGTCGGCGTACCCCGGTTAGCACGCGGGGTATGCGAATTTCATATGCAGCGTTAAGCTGAGCCCCTAGGGGCATCATTTTATTTTCGGGTACACCGAAGATGATACCGTTCGAGAGTAGGACGGGGACGGTGGTTAGCATGGGTAGTTATAATTTATTTTACTCATGTAATTGAATGAGGTGTAAGACCGAATATGTTATTGGCATCTGTATGTTGTGGGCTCGGTATAGTAAGGAATGGAACTGAGATTTGTACATGTGACTCGGTTAGTAAAGGATAAGTATTGTGCTTTGTAATGAGTACTCGGTTATTCCGGTCCATCAGACCGATGCTGTAGTTGAGTAGGCCTGGTTAGCCACGTGGCTGGCTAACGGCATTGTATCACCCTTCGTTGTAATAGAGTTCCGCTGCGTGAGTAAGGGCAAATTGTGACAGTTTAAGAGATAATGACGAGCTTAACGGTTGGGGTGTTACAAAAATGGTATCAAAGCAAAGTATCGCTCTGATGACTGGAAATACCGAGTTTAGGAAATACCAAGTTAGGAATTAGAGACATAAGGCTAAGGGTTGAGTGATAGCATGAGAGATGAGCTAGTTAGGAACTTCTAGTATGATCTGGATACCTACAATACCAAACCCGCCCTCCACAACCCCCGTATTAAAAAGCTCGGGAAAGAACGCCAGAGAGACGGGGAAACCCGATCTGGCCGTTGTTAAATACTTCCACAAGAACTAGAACCTTTTATACGGTAGATTCCGTGAACCGGAAATCTCGGAGACGGATCCCGCTGGAATGACTGTAACCGCACTTAATGGCGGGAGATCGAGAAATCCTAATCCAAGGAGACTAGAATCTGTGGCAGCATGGGGCGACATGCCTAGCAGTCGCGGGAACCCGGCTGGCCGAGTAGCAACAAGAAGAAAAGCACCAACCGTGCGACAAGGCGGAAAAAGGAAAGTAACAAGAACCGAGACACATCTCTACGGACCACCATAGTTAAGTATTACCATCAACGGTATACTAACCGACTAAGAAACTAGTCAAAAGTAGGTACACCCACCCTACCACACCCAAAAAGGTTGCAATACCTAGCCGACAGAGCTTAGATAGCTACGGCCACATCTACGGGATAATCCCGAATAGGACTACTGAAGTAGTGCCTAAACGAGTTAAACCTCGGTAACCACAGTAAAGGCGTGGGAACGAGCAACTAGGTAGAACACATAACTAAGTAAATAAGGGTCCCCGAGAAGGGAGAAGCACCCAGGTGGAAGACAGTCACGTCAAGATGAATGAGAAACGGCTATGAGGAGTAGTTATCCAACTAAGGGATCAAAAGAAGAGTCGACAAGGCTACTGAATACAAATGTGAACAATACCGTGACCGGTATGAGTTAACCCAAAAATCGCCTGTACCGCACACTTGCCACGGCAAGTGCAGAAATAACAGGACTATTAAGAGGAACTTTAACCAGCGACAAGTACTTGGCAAGTACGAAGATGGCGAAAGAAGCCAATATAGCAACTTCAACCCTAAGAATTATAAAATGAAACCTTGGAATGGCCTAACGACCTAACCATTGGATTAAGAATACACCATTCGGCAAGAAGCTAGACTTGGTAAGAACCAACCGGAATTTAAGTGCCGTGAAGATTTTAATTTCAAAACCCAAATTTTTCCTTCAAACGCAAAATTTTTCAAAAACCCCCCAAATTTTAAAACCAAACCAAAGGAATCACAGTAAGATGTCATAGGATGATATAAGAGGAGTTGGCAACAAAATACTTCACCTAGGCATGTGACCGACACTACAAGTGTACACAAACGAGACATGGGACGACCGCACTCCGAAGGAGCTTGCGGGCCTGACAGACCAGTTATGAGTTAGTTGGGTAAGTGGTAACGTATCAATAAGATACTCCATGTATGTATACAAGTAGAGTACGGAACACGGGAAGTAGTCGACTCCATACTACGGACGAAAGAGCCAATTCAGACCAGAACAATTGACTACCATGAGTGATCAAGGAGAAGGACCCAGTAAGACGACGGCCCTAAATATGTAACGTTAAGAGGTGCTGGAAGCGCAAAGTATTAAGTATAGACATTGGATATGTCTTAGGAATCCTGAAGGAAACACATGATAACAGGGATGAATACCCAACGTAAACAATACGGCGAATGCCTAAAAAGAACATGTCAATGTTGATGAACGGGATAGAATTCCCACAGTATACCTCACTGAAGAGAATAATGACCTGACCAAGAAGGTAAAGGGAAAAGAATCAACGGTCTACCCAAGAATGGGAGACGTTACAACCCAAAACGGAATAGTTCGAAATATACATAACCGCAAGGCGGAGTAAGAAACTGAACATACCCATGAGTTCCAGCCAGATGTATTGGCATTACATAGTAACACCCAGGTGTGATCCGTGCGGGGTGCTGGAGTCAACAGTAGTTGAACGAGATACCATGTTATGAACACAAGTGTAAAGCGAACACTCGGGTAGAACCCCGACGGGATCCCACATAACAGATGATACCCTAAATTGCCGAAGGGAACGATAAGTATCAAGACACTTAAAAGGGCACAAACCAATGCTAAGATATGTAAAGGGCCTTCCATGTACGGAAGTGTGATGGAATAACCATATCAAGGAACCCGGTATTACCTCCAAACCATTTAATGGTATACAGAGAAGAAGAAACCTGTGTAAACAGCCCGAAAAGAGCATGGCTCGAGGCAATGTGGCTTGTAAGCCGAAAAACCAACTGCAATTGTAGATCCAAACGTTGCAATCTATGCATAAAGGCATAAGAGGAATTGTGGAGAACGAACCACTACCTTAGAGTGGGGATACCCCTCGTTATTATGGGGCCTATGGAGCGGCAATTGTAGACCCTCCCGAGAAAGGCTACCACCTAAGAATATAATGTGTAGTGAAGCTTGAGCATGTGTTTATTGCTAAGGAGTAATTTGAATAGAGATAGTGTATAAGGAGGAACTTGATAGCAGCAGTTCTAAACCGAAAGAGTAATCCATTAAGAAGTAAACACAGTATGTGTGCAATGCGAATTGTAGAGTAAACAACGTACAAGAAGCGTAGAGAGATTTAAAAGAGTAGTGTATTCTATTGAGCCAAGTGAATAGCAAGCCATAGTATAAATGGCGACAATACATGAGCGGAAGCTAAAGTAGTAGTCGATGAGAAAGGATGGTAAAGGAAACAATGTTCATTCCTATTGCGATCACATAAGAGATTTACTGCTAAGGGTTTACGCCTCTACACTCTGTAGGACTGAGTGTTTTGGTATTGCACTTGTGCAGTAATGATCTAGTGGGATAGCTAGGAAATTGGGAAATGTTAATCGTGGTAAATCCTTCATTTCGCCAATGAACATGGCGCAAGCCTGTTGAGCGAGAACCTAGAGAAATAACCGTGCGGTCGTGGGCCAAAGATGCACGAAGAACGTGGGCCACAACCCACAGTTCCCAGGACCGGTGCACAATAAACACAAGGTCGTATGAACGACAGAATTCTTGTACAGAAACAAGTAAACGAACATAATTCAGAAGCCATTATTAAACGAGGAAGAACTACATACTAAGTAGTAGCTTGACCTCAGCCGACAATAAGTCAGAAAAAGTAAGTGAATAATCACGAAGGTATACAGTGCTATACGAAGTAGAATTCCAGAGAACTGGAGAGAAAATCTATAACTCATCGAATTCGCATACGGTAAGAGATACCAAGCGACGATTGAGAAACCTTTACTCCCAAGACAAAAAGGGATAAAAAGGGAGTGGATAATACATTGAGAATACCAAGAGGGCGAATTAAGCTCTAGTTATCAGGTCACACAGCAGAAGCTAGTGGGTCGTAATTCAAAGGTTAAGAATACTTGGCAAATGCGAGAAAATGGCATATCATAATCACCTTGAAGCCTTAGAGGCTAGAACCGAACCCGGTTATGAGTTAATTAACCGCATTGAAGTTAAGTACTTCATGATGCCTGAATTAGAGAACCAATGTTCAGTGATAACATATGGTCAATTACGCGGGCGTAACCCCTTTTAAGGGGGGTAGGGCGAGAAACCGCTTAGAGTATGTTTTACGTATAGGTGCGTAAACTACCATGTGCATAGCACAAAAAAAATTGTTTTGATGATTGGAACTTATGTTACATAAACATATGTACCCACTCATTGTGTAATTATGGTTATTGCGCATGAGAGATGCGAGTAACGTGTATATAATATTTATGAAAAGAGGAGTAGAGAAACTCCTGGGGAATGAGAATCCCTGTAGTACATGTCTATTGAGATTAGGCATGAGATATGATGAGTATGAATCGGTATGAAACCGATGTGTAACCTAGTGGGAAGTGAGTTTCCCAGGTGATTTGATTTGAGAGTGATTGAAGTAGTGAGTTCCATCCTTTGGTGTTGTATGGTGTATGTTTAAACTGAAGTAATAATTTGACTAAATGATGCCATAAGTATTGAATACTTAGGAAAGTAAGTGAAATAAATTGAGAATAAAGGATGACTTAATCCCTATGATAAAGATAAATTAAAATGGAATATTTTATGAGTATGACTAGAAAGAGTAAAAGATAGAAAATGAAAATGTTTGACTATCTGATTGTTTAAAACTGACGTGGGAGGTGGAACTTGATCTGCTAGTGATCAAGGGAAGCCGAACACAAATTGGGGTGGAAGGATAGTTCAACACTGATGCTGATCACATCAGGGTTGGATGATTCTTGAAGCTCCCTATAAGTGGTCACAAGAAATCACGCTAAGAAAAGATACAGCTACCATAAACCGGATTTGGAGTTGTGTGATTTTTTAAAAAGAATTTTCAAATAGAATTTGAAAAAGGATCGTCCTTCGAGCATGAAGGCGAAAAATGGTTTTGAAACCATTGCACCGTACGTGCGGTGGTCCTAAGTGACCGGTTGGGGCGGTTGATAAGCCGCAGACTTATCATATTTTCATGTGCTAGATTTAGGATTATATTTGTGTAAATAAGGTTATATATATATTATTTATGTTATATTATGTATAAAGTCCATTATTTGTTCAGATTTATGTTTTTACATGTTTTTCATACAAGGAAATAATTTCTGACCAAGATGTCGGACATAAGGCCGGATGTCTTCTGCACGGCACAAGTACGGAGCAGAAACATGTCATTGCCTGATCCGATGCCGGGTGGGAACTACCCGGCATAAGGAAAAGTTATCACGGTTGACCAAACGACATCAGTTATGACCGTTACCACTCCAGCCCATGCCGGGTATGGTGCCGGACATCTCCTGTCCGGCACAGGCGTCGGTTCGCATAGATTTGACGGTTTCGGCCGTTAACGGTTGGCACGTGTTTTATTAGGTGCCGGATGACTTCTACCCGGCACGCCACCCGACATACATGGATTTTGTTGCCTATAAATAGGACGAGAAGGGCTACACTTTCACACACTTCAACATACCAAATCACGCCATTCACTTCTCTATTTCCGCCTCATTCCAAGTGTTGGTGTCCAAGGCTTTTCTACGGATCCATCCACAAGAAGAAGAGAATATTTCCTTTTCGGGTTAAGGCTATAACCAATCTCCTTCTCCCTCATGTATTCCTTCTCTATTTTGAGTGGATGGTGAAGTAGGAATCCTTGTTAGGCTTTGGCTAGGGATGAATTCCTTCTATGTAAACAATATGATTATTTCAATACAAATTCAAGCGTTCATTAAGATACTGGTTCTTATGGCAAGGGAATTAGTTGATCACTCATTCTCTTTATGCAAATTCTACTTGAGGGGGAAAAGCCCAAGAGTAGGATAGGTTAGACAAATCTTAGTGGTCTTTGATGTTTTCACCTATAATTTAGGGTTAGCATTAAAGATTGCGAGTTAATCCATCTTCCCCCATCTCCTTGTTCATTTCGTAGCATGACATATGCTCGATTTGTTAATGGGTTTTGAGTTTCTTGTTCAAAGCAGGAGAGTGGTTTTCACCATATGAACGTGTCGGATGCACTGTCGGGTGCTTCCTGTCCGGCACATTCAAGAATTTGAATATGCCGTGCATCTGGTGTCCGGCAGGACATCCGGCGCAATCATGTTGGTTGGTTAAGTTTGTGTCTTGAAGTTGCATTGCGTGATCATGTTGGTACTTAGGGTGGTTTAATCCTAAACCTCGCATTTAGATAGGTTTTAGTTTATTATGGTGTCATTTACAATTTCCCCCCTTTTATTATAGAATAGGCTTTTGCCCGGATTAGGACTAGTTTTCTATAAGTCCCTTGGGTTCGATACTCTCGGTCGTAATATATTTACACTATACTCCGACCGGGTTTTATTTTGCTACCCGTAGTAGAGTTGTAGGATTAGTTATTATTTTATTCTTTATATATATATTTATCCCAACAAATTCTCAGTTAGCAAATTGGCGCCGTTGCCGGGGACTTGGAATTAGTCCAAGTCCTAAATTCGGTAAAACGCCCTATTCTTTATTCTTTTATTCTTTGATTTATTTCGCCATTAGTGGTTGCAGAATCGAAGGTGCCGTGCACAATGCCGGACAACTGAAACCCGGCATAATCAGAGGAAGTCCGATGCCGGATAGTTTCAACCCGGCATGCTGTCCGGCACTTTCAAGTTTTATGATTCGTATAATATTAAGTTTTTAAGTTCAAATTTATGCTTGCTTGCACCTTTCATGTTTCTCTCTTCTAATAGTCCCTATACTTTGATTCTTTAATTTGAATTTTGATTTTAATCTACCGTGTATTGTGTCGGGTTTCTCACAACCGGCATCTCGGAGGAAGTCCGAAGCCGGACAGGAGTTATCCGGCACGTAACCCGGCATGTTCAATTTCACTCAATATTTTTTTCCGTAATTAGTAGGGACAGTTAGGCAAGATCTATTACATTTCATATTTCTTACTTCCATGTCTTTTATTTAAGTTATTTTTCACTCTTTGGATACGCCGGGCAATATGCCGGATGTTATAAACCCGACATTAGTGGAGGAAGTCCACTGCCGGGTATGCGTCACCCGGCACTCTGTCCGGCATAACCAAAAAAAAATTTCATGTTCTTCTTGTATTCTCGTAATTTTAATTATGTCATTATATTATTTCCCTTATTATTATGAAATATTATAACTTTGTACGTTGATCCTCCTAAATCATTAAAAGGTGAATGCTTCTGCGGTCCACAAGTTTCCCTGAAGATTTAGCAAATTTCGACCCAGAAATCGAGAGGACCTTTCTTAGCTCCCTTCAACAACGAAGAAACCTACAAAACCTACACAACACACCGATGGCAGCACCTACCGTCCGTATCATAAACAGGCTTTCTAACCAAGGCCAAAAACCAGCAATCGACCTTCCTCTCCTTCCACAAAACGAATACGATGAATGGCAAAAACTTAAGCCATATCATCAAATTAGATGCATAAAGGAGTTGGGTCATTTCGATGGTACAAACCCGGACGATGCCTTGCTCCATGTCACCAAATTTTTACAACACACAAACAGCCTAACCTCCACAAACAATGTCCTCCAATACGCCAGACTTTCTCTCTTTCCCCATAGCCTTATGGGGAACGCCAGCAAGTGGTACCACAGTCTAACCCCCAGTACCATCACCACATGGGAGGACATGGCAACCAAGTTTTATGACAAATTCATGCCCCCTAGTCGCACCCTGGAGATGATCGCCGAGATATACAACTTCAGACAACCTAGCTCGGAGAACATCTGTGAGACTTGGGACAAATTCAAAGGGTTGCTGCGCACATGTCCATGCAGACGTTATATCGTGAGTGATTAAACTGGTGTAAAATAAAAGAAAAGAAATTAAAAACTCAAAATAAACGTCGGGCTGCAGACAAATCCCGGTCGTAGTAGTATAGTGAAAATGTAAGTGACCGGATGTCAAACCGTGGGACTAATATACATATAATAGTACCTAAGCGTGTCACAAGAGGGGGGATTAATTGACTTGTAATATAAATAAAAAGGAAAGTTAAAATAAACTAAGTTAATAGATAAATTAAATGGAACTCTGGGTCAGGTTATTATAATCTGCATAATTAAGCTATCTCTACTGGTTTAATAATTTGGCAAGGTTCCTGTTATTTTCTTAAGGTCCGATGAAAACTCATAAGAACTCGTTTACCTGTAATGCAAGGTCTGATGAAAACTCAAGCAAAATGCCTGTAAACAGCAGAGGAGTATTTGAGGAACTACATTTGCATCTGAAAATACTAACTTATTATATCATAATAAGCTTTCTCCAAATTTACGTCTTAATTAACCTGTCTATTTATCACCTGGTCTGATCAAAGTAGACTTAGTAAAGCAGTTTAATAAACTCATGACATTTATTAAAAAGGTGCGAGATAACCTTTAAAACGCAACAAACTGTATTTAAATAAACCAGTAAAAATATTGCGTAATTAATACAAACATATAATAACCGTTCCCAAAGTATAAATATTCTAGCCTAACATATTAAATAGATAAACAGAAACAAGAGTAGTAGAAATCATCTGTAGTCACTCCTGTATTCGTTCTGCTATTTTGTATACGTAGGACTAGAGGTGAATATGGTGGAAAGTGAAATAAAAATGGAGAAGACGGGAGGAGAGAAATGAGATGAACGTGTGATGTGTGGTGAAGTGGTACGGTGATGGATTGTATAGGTGGAGGATTCTTCTCCCTTTTGAGCAGAAGGCTCGTGGGTTTATATAGAGAAAGGAAGAGGCAGCAGAGAAGATAGACAGACGCGTGAGGAATTGATTGAGGCGGTGGAAGATCACTTATTGCGTTTGATTGCAGCTCATTGATTGCTCTCATTTATTGCAGGGGACAGAGCGTGTGCAGAGTACATGGATAAGTTGCAGACAGGTCGACGGGCGAAGTCGACGGGCGAAGTCGATGAGCGAAGTCGACGAGCGAAGAAGAAAAACTGTTTTGCGTTTGATTTTAGTCGCGTCCGCCTTAATCCCGCGCGGACGTCTCTGTCGACCTCCCTCCGTCCGCCCGGCCATTTCTACCGTCCGCCCGGCCGTCCGCCTAGTTCTCACGCGGACACAAATGTTTTCCGCGACAATGTGTGTGTCCGCCTAGCTTCATCACTCACGTCCGCCTATGTACCTCAGTGACGTCCGCCTAAATCCCATGCGGACGCTTGGGCGGTCACACATGTGGTCACGAGTTCTTGACTTATTTTCTTCTACGAACTTTGACCGGCTCTAGATTCTTCGTTTGGACTCCGTTTTCTGAGCCGTTTGTGTCTGTGCGTTCGTCTCTTCATCTACTTTACTCCCAGCTTGGTTTTCCTCATGTTTAAACAATAAATTTGTGAGATAATAATAAAACATAAACTTAGAGGAAAACTAACCGAAGTGGAGAAATGAGCAAGAAAAGTGTTAATATAATATATGAAATACACCTATAAATCATGCTCATTTGGACACTTATCAGTCCACACCACGGCCTCACCAAGGAACAACTATCTTAGTTGTTTTACAAAGGATTGATCAATCAATGCAAGACAATGATCTTATCCTCCCTTGGTGCAGATATATTAAAGAAGCCTGGAGATCAATTCCTTAGTGGGGTTGAATCTCTTTGCGAAGAGATTAGGGAATGGGCCACCGGTGGAACAAGGGGTAGTACCGCTGGTTTATATCAAGTGGGAGAGGGCGATGCAAAATTTGACAAATTGATGCAAAGTCATGAGCAGTTGTTGGAGAGCAATGCTCAAACTTCCACGAAGGTTAGCGCTCTACAAAAAGTGGTGGAGTAACTAGCAATGAACAAACTTCCTCAACAGGCGAATGTGGTTAGTGCACGACCACACGCTCCAAGCCCTGACATGCCTGACTTTCAGAATGTTGAGGAAGTCAACTATGTGAGTAACCAAGGGTATCGGCAGCCATGGCAACAGGGGAACCAACCCCCTCAACACTTCTAAAGTCAAGCCGGCTACCAGGGAGGTCCAAGGCAATACAGACCATCCCACCTTGCATCCTTATCAGAGGCTGAAATGGCTGAACTTCGTGACATGATGTTAGCCCTGATGAACAAGACCCAGGACACTCACAACGAGATCTCGACCATTCGCAAAGAGCACAAATTGTTGTAGTTGCAGTTACAGCAACTTCTGACGCAACCAAGACAGCAAGGTCAACTCCCGTCCCAAACGCAAACAAATCCACGGGAGCATGCGAATTCGGTCACTATCCTGCCCAGGATCTCAAATGATGCCAAATAGCCTAAAAGGCTAAGTGTAGGGTGGTTCCTCCTCACACCTTCAATGTCAAACAGGGGAGCCCTTCTTACCATTCTCTTTTATTTCTTTTATGAACTGTTTTTTTTTCTTCTTTCAAAATATTTATTTAGTAATCTTAAAAAAAAACACGTTTTACTTTTTTTTTGTTATTTCTTTTGAACACTGGGCACAGTGTTCCTGCCAAGTGTAGGGCAGGGATCACCCTTAAAAAAATAAGTTTTATTTTATAATATGCATAATTTGTGAGTTTTATCGATGTTTTACTAAACTTTTTGCATGTTTTTGATTGAGATAAGATTAGGAATGACTAAAAGCTTGTTCTCTCAAGAGGTAAGCTTTCTAATGACTTGTAGATTCCTGTCTTTAACTTTTTAGATTCTCTTTATTAACATGAGTACATGATCTTTCTCCTAATTCTTTCCTTTATGTACTTCTGGGTATTATTTTCTTCCCTTTTTCAAATTGTGAAAAATCTTTTGGGTAAAAATCTTAAAAAGGGTTTTTGTGCAAAAGAAAGAAGAAGAAGAAAAAGAAAGAAAAAATCTTCTTCCAAAGGAAAAGCAATATATTCCTTGAGGTTGCAAAAAAATGCCTCAGACTAAAAACAAGAAACGAGAGTTTTTTCCTTTTTATTTTTCTCCTAAATTCCCCGTTCTTCAATGCAAAAAAATTCATGGTTGATTCAGAAACCCTTGCAAAATAGGGCTGAATAATAAAAACCAATGATGAGTGTCTTGGCCACATTCAGAAACTCTTGAAAAATAGAGCTGAATGATGGAAACTGGAAAAAGGAGAGTTACAAAAAAATTCCCTTATGCAAAATAGCCCAAAGGTTTTTGATCGGTTTTGAAAATTCTTTATTTTTATACCCATTAGTATGTTTTGATGGATAAGGTAGATTAAGTGATACTTGTGAAATAGAGTCAGAGAGTTGAGAATATTTATCTTATTGTCATTCTAAAGTCTATTTGTTTTGTGCATAAGTAATTACTCCTTTCTAATCTTGTTTTGCTCGAGGACTAGCAAAAGGTAAGTGTAGGGCCTTGATAAGCCGCAGACTTATCATATTTTTATGTGCTAGATTTAGGATTATATTTGTGTAAATAAGGTTATATATATATTATTTAGTTATATTATGTATAAAGTCCATTGTTTGTTCAGATTTATGTTTTTACATGTTTTTCATACAAGGAAATAATTTCTGACCAAGATGCCGGACATAAGGCCGGATGTCCTCTGCACGGCACAAGTACGGAGCAGAAACTTGTCATTGTCGGATCCAATGCCGGGTGGGAACTACCCGGCATAAGGAAAAGTTATCACGGTTGACCAAACGACAGCAGTTATGACCGTTACCACTCCAGCCCATGCCGGGTATGGTTTCGGACATCTCCTGTCCGGCACAGGCGTCGGTTCGCATAGATTTGACGGTTTCGGCCGTTAACGGTTGGCACGTGTTTTATTAGGTGCCGGATGACTTCTACCCGGCACGCCACCCGACATACATGGATTTTGTTGCCTATAAATAGGACGAGAAGGGCTACACTTTCACACACTTCAACATACCAAATCACGCCATTCACTTCTCTATTTCCGCCTCATTCCAAGTGTTGGTGTCTAAGGCTTTTCTACGGATCCATCCACAAGAAGAGAAGATTTCCTTTTTGGGTTAAGGCTATAACCAATCTCCTTCTCCCTCATGTATTCCTTCTCTATTTTGAGTGGATGGTGAAGTAGGAATCCTTGTTAGGCTTTGGCTAGGGATGAATTCCTTCTATGTAAACAATATGATTATTTCAATACATATTCAAGCGTTCATTAAGATTCTGGTTCTTATGGCAAGGGAATTAGTTGATCACTCATTCTCTTTATGCAAATTGTACTTGAGGGGGAAAAGCCCAAGAGTAGGATAGGTTAGACAAATCTTAGTGGTCTTTGATGTTTTCACGTATAATTTAGGGTATGCATTAAAGATTGCGAGTTAATCCATCTTCCCCCATCTCCTTGTTCATTTCGTATCATGACATATGCTCGATTTGTTAATGGGTTTTGAGTTTCTTGTTCGAAGCAGGAGAGTGGTTTTCACCATATGAACGTGCCGAATGCATTGTCGGGTGCTTCCTGCCCGGCACATTCAAGAATTTGAATGTGCCGTGCATCTGGTGTCCGGCAGGACATCCGGCGCAATCATGTTGGTTGGTTAAGTTCGTGTCTTGAAGTTGCATTGCGTTATCATGTTGGTACTTAGGGTGGTTTAGTCCTAAACCTCGCATTTAGATAGGTTTTAGTTTATTATGGTGTCATTTATAATTTCCCCCTTTTATTATAGAATAGACTTTTGCCCGGATTAGGACTAGTTTTCTATAAGTCCCTTGGGTTCGATACTCTCGGTCGTAATATATTTACACTATACTCCGACCGGGTTTTATTTTGCTACCCGTAGTAGAGTTGTAGGATTAGTTATTATTTTATTCTTTTTGTATATATTTATCCTAACAAATTCTCAGTTAGCAGCGGTGACAGTGTGTGATTTTTCCAAAGGCAGCGGGATGGGGAGAGTACCCTGAGAATGTCCTGTGTTGAGTGAGTCACCCAGAGTGCCTGAGGATATGTATATGTGTAACGTTTTGATCAGAACCAAAGGGACCATGGGCCAGAGAGAGTAAGTGCCCATTTGTCATGAAACGGCCGTGAACCAGAAAGCGTAAGTGTTCAATGTGACTGGTACCAGAGGGATCAGTAGTGTGTTACTCGATATGGATTCAAGGACTGTAGTGCGTTCTTGCCTTCAGACCGATTCCATGGAGAGAGTACAAAGAGTATTTTTGATTGCTATACATGCTGTGATATGTGTGTGGTATGTGTAGTGTGAAATGAGACTGACTTGTGGAGCCTGTAAGGTTATACGTGTATTATAACCTTGGTATAGAATGCCATGAGACTAACCATATTAGATTCACCAACTTTGAGGGCAAAGTTCCTTAAGGGGGTAGATTTTGATACCCCGGACATAAAAATGGTGATTAAATTACTATAATATGATTTTTAGAGGCCTATTAGTGCTTAAGGAATATTGGTAAAGAGAATAAAACCAAAAGAAACGAGAAAATGCGTAAAACGCGACAAACGCTAAAACACGCATTAAATGGGTATGGGAGGTATGTGACCTTGTTAGGGTTCGAGATGGATTCCTAAGGCTTAATTACGCCTAATTAGTGTATGGAAATAATTCCTGAAGAAAACGGATCCAAATAATGGATTAAAACGCTAACAGAGTTTTAAAGCATGTTTTTCGAGAAAACCTGAAAACGTGACTTTAAGTGGTCAAATAGACCCGTAAACATTATGGTTGACTATATAACTGTAATTAAGTATTAATGTAAGAATAATAACCATTAAAAATAAAGAAACGAGAAAAATCCGAAAAACGGGCCCGGTTAGTGAATAGTGCCGAACCGGGTAAATTAACGAGCGTTTTCTGTAAAAGTCGAAAACACTCTCTGGTTATTAAACTGGTGGAGCTGGTTTTTAAAGAGCATGAATTAGCTCTCTCTCACACTAGTCTAGCTTATTAAGGTGATGAGTCATAAAGTAAAAAGAGGAAAAGTACATAAAGTGAAAAATCACCTCTCTCCTCTCATTTCCCTCCTCTCTCTCCTCCCTTCTTCCTTTCTTCCACCATGAGCACTCCCCACCTCCCTCATTCTGGCGATTTGAGCTGCTCCAACAACAACAATGGCAGCCTCCCTTTCTCTCCATGCTCAAGCCATGTTAGAGCTCCAAATGAAAAACCGAACACATATTCTTCTTCCCCTCTTCAAGCTCTATATTTCCCTCTTTTCGAAATCTCAAATGGAGGAGTTTGACCTCCATGGGTTTCAGGCATTTGAAGAGTAAACTACACCATTTTGGATCTTGGAGTCTCCTCTTTCAAACAAGGTAAAAAGTTTCAAGAGAAAAGCTCATTTTCTCCATTCTCTAGTGTTGGCCGATTTTTGCCCTTCTTAATACCTTGTTTCTTTCCTTGTTGAGTATCTATTCAAACCTCCAATGGTGGGTTGGAGCTCCTCCTTTGATTCATGGCAAAATCAATTCTAGGGTTTCCAAAGGTAATGTTCAAATTTTATGCCTTAAGCCATCTTCTTGAATTCATGAATGATCTTCTCAAACTAGGAGAAACTAATTGGTACTCATTGTGTCCATTGGTACATTGGTCTGGAGAATCGGGCAAGAGAATTGCCTTGACCGATTTTGGTGTGAAGAGGAGTGGAGAAGAGGAGAAGAGTATTAAAAAGGAAACTTGAGAGAATTCAAGGTAAGAAACCGACCCTAATGTATATTCTACATGTATTAGAATTTGGGATGGGTTAATTAAATGAACGAACCCCACATGAGTGTGGTAGTAATGTGCTTGTATGGTACTAATACAAGTGAGAAATAATTTGTGAAATTAATGCTTGATTTAAGGGCCTAAGTGCCAAGTGTTTGAGTTATTGCTTTAGATGGTGCTAGATGAGATTTGATAAGTATTGATGGATTTATATGTGTGCTGGTAGAACCCTTGTGGGTTTGGCTAGTTTTAGGTTGGATTAAATGATGAGATGAGCTTTGGGCAATGTTAGAGAAGTAGTCGGGTTATGGCGAATTTTCGGTAGAAAACCGAGTGTTAAAGTGATGTTGGGAGGTTGGTGAACCTAAGTGTTCTTGGGAGAAAATAGAAGTTTAAATGAGTGGAATAAACCCAACAAGAACTAGAGAATGGGAGTTAGGAGGATGGATGCAAAAACTGTAGCAAAATGTTGTAGAAAAGCCTTGGAATTCCTAGAGAGTAAACTAGTGTGCAAGACCTTGGAAATAAGAGTTGAACCTTGGTATGAGAAGTGCATTGGTCTAGGAATGATTTGGTAAGGTCGGTGGAAGTTTATGAAACAACAAAAGAAGATTCAAATGCACTGATGTGCTTAAGTGTAACAGAGAGAATGGAAAACTTGTAGAAATGGACAAGAATTGAATGGTGAGTTTGACCATTGATTAGAAGAGGTTTAGAGCATGTTTGAAGGTGTTTAAACATGTAGGAAACATGTGGAATGATTGGGGAATGATTAGAGGTGAATTAGGGGTTGAAAACTGATCAAAAACTATAAATTTTGACAGATTCAGGGGTGGTCCGGGTTTACAAATTGGTACACAAACCCGGACCACTTCAAAAATGCAACAGAAAGCCATCCCAGGGGGTGGTACAGGTTTGTAAACCAGTACACAAACCCGGACCACATGAAAATGTAGGCAGAAACTAAAAACCGTGTCTGGTCCGGGTTTGTAACCCCGGACACAAACCCGGACCAGTGTAAAAAGTTGCCAGAATGTGTTTTTAAGTGTCCTAATGATGGGGAAGTGAATGGTAACGGTTTTAGATATTTCTAGGACTTGTTTGGTAACCTAAGAAGGTCTTTGGGAAGTGTAAACAAGTCTAAGAAGTGAATGAGAAAGATGTGAGTTTAAGAACACATGAACTAAACTAAGGAATAACGGGATAACGGGGTTAAGTACGGGAGTATTAGTTTTACATACCGTAACGCCTTAATGTTAATAGAAACATTTGAATGTTATCAGTGGAACGAGTGTGAACCAAGGAACGTGAGGTCACACGGTAAAGCTAACTCCAGTGTAAGGTATGATTTTCTCATGCCCCGTATGCTAACCGTGTTACGTTGATTTGTGTGTTTGTGTGCCGGCTTAATCAAGACTAAAGCATGAAAATATGACCCATTGCTTGACTATGTTTGTCTTGTTGTATGTTGTATGAGCTATCATACTTGAATGCTGGTGAGGTCTAACTTAGTGTATAGACCGACTCATAGATGAGTGATGATTGGCTAGACACTCGTAGATCGAGTCGTATCGTAAAATAACGAAAACGTGCAAACACACATACTATCAATTTAAGAACAATGATATCATAAAATTAGGAACTCACTAGTATATGAGGGAGTTGTACGGGTTTGGTAAACACCCGATAACGGTTAGGAAACCAAATTTAAACAATCCACGAAATAAATAAATGTGGAAAGGTACATGAACCTCCATCTAGAGGATTGTAGATAGTTCCAAGATGTGAACTTGTAAGAAAGGTAAAAGAGACCTAAGGTACTATTTAACTCCCTTGAGACATGGTCGACCTCCTATATGAAGATTATACCCGGTGTGAGAAAATAACCGAAAGTATAAGTATACGAAATGTAAGGGTAACCCTCAAACCTAAGATTACCCGAACTTAAGTAATGCTCCCAAAGTCACTAGGAACATCGAGAGTGATGCTTCTAGACTAATATACATAACCATATTATAACTCCGAGAGAGGAGTGTATGGACATGTGAGAAGTCCGAGAGTAGCCGGACCTATGTGAAAGTAGTAGGAACTAAGAGAGAGTTCCGGGAGCTAGTTGAACCTTCCCACCATGCTAGACTCAGAGTAGGGTCGAAACCAGGGAAGTAAGACTATGCTCGAGAGCCATGAGTTTGGCCTAAGAAAGTACTAAGAGAAACAAGCGTGATGTTGGAGACTTGTAGTGTCTTGAGAACTACAAGAGCTTGAGTATTAGTAACCCAAGAGTGTGGGTGAGATAAAGTATAAGTAACCCAAGAGAATGGGTAAGTATAAGAATGAGTAACCCAAGAGAATGGGTGAGATTAAGAATAAGTAACCCGAGAGAGTGGGTGAGTTATTGAATAGGTAACCCGAGGGAGTGGGTGAGTCGTTGAACAAGTAACCAAGGCTGAGTGTGAAATACCCCATAAATTAATTTAAATTAATTTAGGGGATTTCTTTTGGTAAACCCTAAATGAAACTATTAAATATTAATTTATTATATGGTATTACGAATTTAATAGTGAGATTTATAAGTCAATAAATCTTGGGAAAATTTCAAGACACTCCAATTATATTATAAAGATTTTAGAAATACTTTGAACATTGATTTAAGGCTTAAAAGTCAAAATTAAATCATAGAAACCTTGAAGCTTCAAAAGCCTTGCTAGGATTGACTTTTTGAGAATGGTCAAATCAGGCCATGAAAACTATACCAATAAAAAGGTTATGGAAAACCAAGAAGATCGATAAAAAGAACGTTAAAAACGGATCATCCTAGCCAAAGTTATGATAAATTGATGTTTAGAGCCAAAATTTTGAAGGATGCTGACGTGTCCAGGGCTAGGGACACGTGTCGCGCCCAGTCAGCATCGGGTCACTCAATCGGTTGAGTTTCCAGCGGTTTTGGCATGTCATGGGGCGATCTTTAGACACCTATATCTTTTTCCCTACTCCACCATTTGGTATGCCGTTTGTTTCATTCGATTCTCCTATCTTTCCTCTTTCCAACCATTACTCACACACCATCTAACTCCTTCTACAATGATCGGAAAGTTGATCCAAAGTTGCCTCCTCGCGAGTTCGTAACCCAGAATTCCGATTTTTCCTAAGATCGGGTAAACTTCGTCACGCCATAACTTCTTCATTTCTCATCCAAATTTCGTGTTCTTTAGCTTGTTTTGAAGATCTTTAATCCCTCTATAACTTTCATGTTGATCGCCAAGGCTGATTCGCACTTGTTTGGGAGATATATCAGTCTAAAGATGCCTACTCGATCACGGTGGTTATTCTGCCCAGTTCATCCCGAAACCAACTAGGTAAACACGGTTCTTGTGAGATCTGTAACTTTCTCCCTAGTTCATCAAAATCAATGATTCTTCCACTAACATCTAGAGTTACATGTCTAGTTTGGATTGTGATAGGTTCCATGAATCAAATCTCTCTCAGTTGGTGCGAGTTGATTCGAGAAGAGGCATACCTGAACCGCACATAAAATACCGTTTTCCAGAATTCTCGATTTGGTTTCACCCCGTTAATGCAATTCCGGTAAGTTTCTGATCAAATTGCTCCATTGATGCCATTCGAAATTTCATCACCGATCAAACCCACATGCCAATTTAGTCTATTATGCATTACAATGGGAGAATTTGTCAAAATTGAACTCGAACTCAACTGTGAACCCTAACTTCGAACCCAGTTTCGAATCGGTTCAATTCTGCATGAAAATTAGGGAAATCGGTACCATTAGAACCGGAATTTGATTACGAATCGATAGGAACAAGAATCACTCGATTTCGTTCTGTAGATTGTGAGAAAAACGAGATTTAGTACTCGATCCCCTTATTACCTTCGCTGATGGACTCGGAGTACATGGGCCGTCCGATCTCGCTTTAAGAGATTGGACGGCCGAGATTAAAACATTCCAGAATAAGTTTATAAAGGTTTTTATAAATTCCAGTAAATAGTCTTAACTTGTTGGGTTAATTTAAATATCTTCCCGAATGTATTTTGACTTGAAATTTTAACCATAGATTCCTTATTTAATCTAGTTTATTTTGATGTAAATTAGTATGGGTTTTGAGTTTTTAAACATAAGTTATGATTTTAGCAAGTTACGAGTATTATGGAATTATTTAGGTAATTTAAAAAGATATTTTTATGAAATAAAAATTTTATAATATGTATAAAATGTTATAGTTATTATATATTAAATTTGGGAATTTTTGGACAAGGGTAAATAGGTTTAAAAATTATGTTTATGGAATTTTCATAAGAATAACTTATAATATATGGTTTTGAATGTAACAAAAATTAAAGTATGGTTTGTTAATAAGCTTTTTAGGTTGGGGAAAATAATTAAACCTAAATTAACATTTTACATCAGTATGTTATAAATATTTTGGGTATTATCTTTTAGGTGAAGTAAAATTTGTTTACACATAAATATACTTATATGAGAAAAATAAAATAGGAACTTATGTTAAATCGAGATATTAAACTAAACTACATATTATTATTATTGAGGTTAATATGCTTAATTAAATGAGGGCAAACACTTTATTTTATAAACCATATATCAGTTGTGGATATGTCTAAAAGGTATTAAATATAATTAAATACAATAAGAATTTCTTAAAGAATGTTTTGGATAAATCCTAAGGAAAATATAAGTGTATATATAAATACATTAGAAGTAAATAAAAGTAGTAACATACCTTGTGGGAAACGTATTAAGAGGGAAAAATTGGGATAAACCTTATTCATACGTGACACTTAAAAAAAAAATATATATCAAATGTTAATGTGACATCTAGGTGGACTATTAGGGGGAAATACATACCTTAAACCTTGAATAGGTGATAAAGTAAGTTAGCCAAGCGTAACCAAAGGGTTTAATTAAACTAAACCTATAATCAGGAGTGGGTAAATGGAATAAGTTAAGTATGCATTAAAGTTTTAATTACGAGATCTAGCCAGACCCCTAGGAGGGAGTAACTATAAAACAGAACTATAGACTAATAGGAATGGAGGATGTGTAGCATTATAGTACCTTAACTAATCAATGCTTGGAATACTTTAATTATAGGTGATTAGTGGAAGTAGTTCGCATTTTCAAGTTTGGTTAATGCTACTACATATACCAGGTACGATTTCTCGTACTCAGATGCTTTTGGTGACGGATTTTATGGAATGTCTTGAGAAACGCTAAATGAGTTTGAATGAATCTTGAAAGGAAATTGTTTGTGTGACTAACTCAGCCTGTTGTGACTGACTGAGTCTTGGATGTACAACTCACATGATCATTGGTTCCTCTTATCTGGTTGCCTCATTAGATATTGACTGCTGAGGGTTTACGCCTCTGCACTCTGTAGGACTGAGTGTTTTGGTATTGCACTCGTGCAATTAATAGTCTAGTGGGAATATGGGAAAATGCCAATCTTGGTATATATTGGGTATGAATTCTTTCTATTAAGTGGTGCACACACTTTTCACCAATGACTGAGAACGGGTCGGTGGCAGCGGAGGTCTGCTATACCTCGTCCAAGTGGACAACTGATAGCGGAGGTCTGTTTACCTCGTCCTTGTGACAACTGACTGGCGGTGGGGACCATCTCTCCCAAATGGTTTTATTCCACTCTTGAGTTATGGGTTCTTGGATATCTTCTTTCATTCCCAGTCCTTGTGACTACCTGGGTCTTTCTAATCCTAACTGGAACTGAATTTAACTTAAGCAATGGATGTTCACTAACTCCTGGCGTGGTTTCTTTTATGTTGGCTCACTTTACTTACTTGTCATTTATCCTTATCCTTGACTCGATACTTTTGACTTGGTGGTTTGGATGTGCCTTGTTCTTCTGCTTTTGTTCTAAGTGTTTGGCTTCATCTTTTTTTATTTTTAAGAGTTATGTGTTTAAACTTTGTTTTGGAGAGTTGTACCAGTTCCATTCCAGGGAACTGACCCACCCCTCCCGGGGTGGGCTGCTTGGTTTCATCTTGCAGGTACGAATTGTTATACAGGTGGCCATGAAGAGAGTGAGTGTATGGGATGGGAATTAGGAATTTTGGAGAGCTATTGTATTTTTTTATTATTACGTTTATGTTATGTTTTCTCGAGTTCAGACCGTAGCGTTTGTAATATCATAAGTTGTAATTGGTGAGGTTTGGTGCCGGGTGTTTGGAACCCGATGATCTGTAATCGCCTTAGTATTTTATTTCCGCTGCATTTATGATAGATAGGGGCGTTACAGAGTGAGGTAGAAACCCTCAAGGCTTAAGAGTAAGTTATTATGAACTAACGACCTTGTTATGTTAGTTGGGGAATAGTATCCCATGTTTGATTGTCGAATCATTAAGTAGTGTACATATATAATGTATTACTATATGCATGTTGACTGAATTTAAAATGAATTCCATGCTCTCGACAAAAATAGTCGGTGTACCCCGGTTAGCACGCGGGGTATGCGAATTTCATATGCAGCGTTAAGCTGAGCCCCTAGGGGCATCGTTTTATTTTCAGGTACACCGAAGATGATACCGTTCGAGAGTAGGACGGGGACGGTGGTTAGCATGGGTAGTTAGAATTTATTTTACTCATGTAATTGAATGAGGTGTAAGACCGAATATGTTATCGGCATCCGTATGTTGTGGGCTCGGTATAGTAAGGAATGGAACTGAGATTTGTACATGTGACTCGGTTAGTAAAGGATAAGTATTGTGCTTTGTAATGAGTACTCGGTTATTCCGGTCCATCAGACCGATGCTGTAGTTGAGTAGGCCTGGTTAGCCACGTGAGTGGCTAACGGCATTGTATCACCCTTCGTTGTAATAGAGTTTCGCTGTGTGAGTAAGGGCAAATTGTGACAGTTTAAGAGGTAATGACAAGTTTAACGGTTGGGGTGCTACACTAAACCCGTAACCTACTTACTTCGACCGACCTTGGCAAGGTCGGTCGGGTCAAACAAAAAAAATGGAATTAGTAGTAAACCTTTGGGAGAGTAATGATGGTAAGAAAATTATGCACCTTAGAACCTAAGTAAACGAGTGTGAGAAGTGAATGCGAAGTTGGAAACTTAAGTACACTTGAGTAAACCTAAGATTAACAGGATAATGTGGTAAGTACGGGAGTAAGAGTAGCTACATATAGGGGTGGCAATTTTTACCCAACCCGATAATCCGACCCATACCCAACCCGAAAATAGCGGGTTTGGGTCACGATTATTGACCCATTTAATTATTGGGTCGGGTATGGGTTACCTATTAAATTTTTGGGTTGGGTATGGGTTCAAAGTCCTAACCTGTAGCCAACCCGACCCGTTTATTTTATTTTATTAAAAATAATAATAAATAAATAATTAGATAAAAATATAAATATATTACTAAGTGCTAACCTACTATTAGTATAATACAGATTATGTAGAATCTTTTTGATGAGAGGTTGTTTATTTGATAATACTACTTTGTTGTATTTCTTTATAAGGAAAAAACGAGAGTATTCGTTATGTGGATTGTCAAAAGACAGTGTGCTGCTCTCTCTTCCACAGCTCCCACTGTGGTCCTATCTCTCCTGTACTCTGAAGATTTTTGTCTATGTTTTGATTCTATATTCTGGAGGAGAAAATACAGTTATATTTGGCCTAGGCGCGTACACATCACCTTCTTCTGTTAAGTGCTACTGAGCACGACATGTATGTGGAAAAAGAAAAAAGACGGAGGTTAGTGAAAACTCTGGAATATCTACCATATTGAATGTATGATTTCATTAATTTGTAACTCCGTTTGAGCAATCATATAAAAAATTTAATTCCAGGTCTTTTAAATTTTGTATAGCCTAATTATGTTGGGTTAAATGGGTCGGGTGTGGGTTTAGTCATTTTATATGGGTCGGGTATGGGTTGATAATTTGAAACCCGATTATTATTGGGTCGGGTATGGGTCAATACAATTTTAATCGGGTCGGGTATGGGTGAGCTTCAACCCGACCCATTAACCCGAATTGCCACCCCTAGCTACATACCGTATGATCTTGATATTTATAGAACCAGTTGATATGTGATCAGTGATTCGAGAGAAAGACCCAAGGAACATAAGGGACACGGTAAAGTTAATCCATGGTGAAAGGTATGATTTTCTCATGCCCTGTATGCTAACCGGATTACACTGATTTGTGTGTTGTTTGCTTGTGTGCCGACTTAACCAAGATAAAAGCATGAAAATGATTTATTGCATTTGATTGTATGCCTTGATGCATGATGTATGAGCTAACCATACTTGAATGATTGTGAGGCCTAACTTAGTGTTAAAGACCGACTCATAATTGTGTAACGATTGGTTAGTGACTCATAGAAAGAGTTGTTTCGTAAAATAACAAAAACGTGGAAACACACGAAAACTACTGAATCTAGAATGACGATAATGCAAACCTATGAACTCACTAGAACGTGAGAGAGTTGTACGGGGTTAGTAAAGTCCCGATAATGGTTAGAGAACCTGTAGCACCCCAAACTTAACTAAACGTGGTTGTCACAAAACTTACCCATTTTACTTAGCAATATTGCAGCGGAATTATATACAACACCCAGAACCTTGCCACGGTCTGACATACTAGAATATACCAAACTTTATATTTACAACACTTATCCCAAAAGTACTAACCGAGTATAAAGTATCTCAAGTCTAACATAGTTTACATCAAACTCTAATATCATCCACGGGTGTACAGGCACAACCCGGATATCAAAAAGTAATGCCATCCTAAGTCTACCCGCTTCTACTCTCGAGGTGGGTCTTCTTAGGCCTCTTTCCTGCAAAATTAATATGGATGCCCTTAGGGGCTTAACAACTTTGCTGGTACGATAATCTTATAGCCCCCAAGCTAATGGGGCTACTACGACTACTTGTCGATAGCATGCAGTTGATTAATAACACAACATAATAAGAAGTGCAATAAACACCACACCATATATGTACAATTATAGTTCAACATAATGAACGACTTAAAAGTGTTCCTTAAGTAAGTGAGTTAATCTTTTAACTCCTTAAGTTATGATTTCCTTATTCTCAATCAAAGTCTTATCTCATCTCAATTCTTATCTCAGTCTCAAGTCTTATCTCAGTCTCAAGTCTTATCTCAGTCTCATCATACCAACTGTTCTTTAACTAGAATTGGTTGTATCTTAACTCAATGTTTATCTTTGTCGGGACAAAAGTAACCCTAGCCAATGAGCTATTAACTCCATTGGTTAAATAAACAACTTATCTTATATTTGGGATTTAGGTGATCCCACCGCACCATCTTAATCTGGCCTCCCACCTTGAACTGTAATCCAAGGTGGTCGGGTCTATATGTCGACTTTAGGTGACAAGTCAAAGACAAGTCTTAAGCAGAAGTTGGATCTGATACAGATACCAACCCCCTTTCCTTAACATGCATGACCGGAGTTAGTCCCGGATTCCTCATTCCCCCAAGTTCCAGTTAGTAGAAAGTCTTAAAGCCGAAGTGTTAGTAAACCTTTTTCAGGTATTAATCAACCAACATTTAGGGAGTGAATTCTTATCTCAAGCCAACGTTACTAAGCATTGTTAGTAAATAATCTCAAGTCAAGTGTGTCAATTTTAATCACAAACGCACAACATATACAATAACCGGTTGCATGCTTTATCTTGTTTAGTCGGAACACATAAACAAATAGCACACAAGCCGAGGGACACCTCGTTAGCAAGCAGGCTACAAGAAAACCATACCGTACACCGTCGGTTGTTTGATTGCCTATTCTCCTTCCGAGTCCCAATTCACAAGTCCTAAAACATTCATTCAATTTAGGTTGTTAATTAATTTCAATCAACCAAACTTACTTAGCCACTAATGTTCCCCGACTAATAACCACTAAGTCTATATGAAATTAACCTTAACATTTAAATCAATTTACTTAACTTAATCTCTTAATTCTCTTTATGCTTATCTTTCTAATCATCATTACCCTCCTAATGGTGGACTACTAATGCCACTCTTTCTTTTATGTTTTATATATATAAGGGTCGACCGACCCACCGACCGACCCAAGGCCCCCTGGGTCGGTCAGAGACAGAAACTTCTCCGACTAAAATCTTACACTCGACCGACCCAACACTCTTAGGTCGGTCGAAGTTAGAAACTTCGACTCTTGAAAATCCCAGTCTGACAGACCCAGCCAGGGTCGGTCCCCTGCAGACCTTTTCTCAAAATGCTTAATCCACTCCAATTCTTTCCACAAGTTTCTTAGTATGTTCTAACACCATTTTCACACATTAAACTCCCTCCTAAAGCATTGATAAACCTTCCAATACATCCCTTGATCATTTCCTCAACTTCTTACAAAAATTCCTAACACTTAACACTTAACTCATTACACTTTCAAAATCTCAACTTGCCTAAAACTTCCACTAACGAAAGTGTTCCCTTTTATCCCATTTTTACCACTTCATAAGTGTCTTTGTTCATCCATATTTCCTTTACTCATTTTTCCCAAACTTCATCAAACTTTCTCAAGGTTATATACCTTAGTTCACTCTTACTCTTTCACAAAACATTATACCTTATTTCCTTCCAAATTTTGCACAAGTCTTAAGACTTCTCATTCCATGGCCTTGGTGTGTTAAATTCACCATCCTATTCTCTAGTTCCTCCTAGACATTCCTAGGTCATCCTAATACTCAAAGAACTCCTTAACTTATTTATTTCCACCCACTTAACCATTAGTGGTGCCTAGTACTACCTAGGTCTTAATACTTCATTTTGACACTTAAATCATCTGGTTTCTTCACCAAATTTTGACATGGTTTCCCTAACACTTTCTTACACCAAAACATCTAGTTTTTCATCCTTAATCAACCAAGAACACTCAAATCCTCATATAACTTTCTCTACACAATCTACACCCAAACTACACTACATCATAATATAGTGCATAAACTTAAATTGCTTGGCACTTAGGCCCTTAAATGACTTGGCTCTTAGGCCCTTAAATGACTTAAACTTAAACACTGAATTTCCCATATATAATAGCCTTCGACCTGCAATTACACACAACAATGCTCCCATAGCAATATAAGTGTTCTTGTAATTCACCTTATGATTGTTTATCTAACTCAATTCCCACTTGCTCCCTAGTCACAAGTTTCCAAATATAATCATGTTGTTTCTCCTAGGTTTTATAGCCCATTACATAATATAACTCTAAGCTACCTTTAGCATCTATCTAAATCTCATCCCTTAAAGCATTAAACCACCTTAAGGTAAGTCATTTACCTTGTTTTTCTCAAGCTTCTCTCACTTTTCTCCTTGGGTTTCCTTGTTTGATTTTCGGCAAGCAACTTTAGTTTCATTGCCAATGTTCTAATCAATATTAACATAATCTAATGTGTACTAAGGAACATGCCTAAACTCATTGAATTTAATCTTAGGTTAAAAAGTGTTTTAAGGCATAAAAATGGATGATTACCTTGGAGCCTTAAGATGGACTTGGCAATGAATCAAAGAGGACCTCCACTAGTCCTTTAGAGATTGAAAAAAGCTATTTCAAGGAGTAAAACAAAGCTCCATGAGAAGTCAATTTTCAGACATCAAGGAAAAATGAATGAAACTTGATTTTTCTTTCACTTTTCTTACCTTGAATGAGAGGAGATGAAATGGAGCTCTTAAAACTGAATTTTCCTCTTTCAATGGAGTTTTTTCATGGCATCAAACTTGATCTTTTGGAGATTTGAAAAGATGGAATTAAAGGGCTTGCTCCAACTAAGATTAATCTATGCTTAGTTTTTGATTTGGAGCAACAATGAGTATTTGGTGAGCAAGTTGAAGTGGAGAAGAATGGAGCTGGTTCTTACGGTTTTGGAGAGGATGAAGATGAAGAAAAATGGTGGAGAAGGGAAGGAATGAAGAGAAGAGAGGGAGATGAGCTAGTTTGTAAGATATTTACCTTAAACCAAATAGTACTCTCTTTTATTTCCCTCTTCTTTTTCTAACTTGGCTGGCATATATTGGTGACTCATCACCTCTAAAAACCGGCCCCCTCCTCTTAATAGGACATTTATGGCCTTTGTTGACCAATTTGAAATACCCCAAACTTAGATATGGTGTTTAAATGATAAACTAAGATATAAGGAGGCTAAATAATGCCTTATAAACATTAAGAAACATTTCTAATCAAAGAAGATATAAGGAAACACCAAAAGAGCAGTTTAAGCAAAAACGTGCTCTAAGCTTGGAGAGACTTGGGAGAGTACCCAAATATTGTTCTAAGACCTTAGTAATATCCTAATGGTCATTTTAAATCAATTACCAAAGAAAACCAAGCTTGAAAACAAGTTAAAACACAAAATGTGCTTTAAGGAGTCTTAAAGCACGTTTTTGAAAAATTGTCTTGTAAATGAGTTTTGAATGGCTAAATGTCCATCATTACTCTTTAATTAACATGTGTACTATATAGTATCACATTTGGAAGTCTATATCAATGGGAAATCAAAAATTTCACAACAATGTGCCTTGTTTTGTGAATAGTGAATTAATTAAGCTAGTTTACAACATAAGTCTATATAAGTGAGACATTTGGTCAGCAAAGACTTAAGTACCCTCATTATTAAAAGGGGGCTGTTTTCTTATGAGGTAAGTCACCACCTTCATTAGCCCATTAAACAAATAAGAAAGCAAATAAGAGTTTATAAAGCAAAGCACTATTCACACTTATTACATAAATCATCACACTTTTATTATTCTCTCTCCTCCTCACTTCTCATTCCCTTTGTGTTCCCATGGTTTAGCTGCTCGCCTCCCTTCCCCATTCACGTAAAACTCAACCTCCATGAAAGCCCCATCCTTCCTTGGTTACATCTTGCTCATTTCGCCCAAATCCAAACAAAAAAACATTCTTCTTAGTTAGCTCAAGCTCCTTCTTCTATCTTTCGAAATTGCAAGAGCTTTGATTTGGTGCTAAGTCAAACCACCATTAGAGGAGGAAACTCAAGCTTGGAGACTCCATTGGCATCTCCATTCTCTTAAGTAAAGAAAGTGCAAGAAAATCTAGGTTTCCACCATTTTCTTAACATGTCCGAAAATTAGTGCTCATGGGACTCCATTTTAATGCCTTGTTCTAGCTTTTTCTACTCTTCAAAGGAGAGAGGAGGTCCTTCTTGCTTCATATCAAGTTTGTCTTGAGAAACCAAGGTAAAACAATCACCTTAATACCTTAAAACATATTTTTAACCTAGGGTTTGTTCCTTAGGGTTAATGTGTTATCTAGTACTCATTGGAGTCATTGGATTGGTTAGAACATTGGCAAGGAGATACACATTGGTGACCGAGATTGAACAAAGAAAAACCTAAGGAAGAAAGCTTTTTAAGCTTGTAAAAGAACAAGGTAAATTACTTACCTTAAGGTGTTTCATTGTTTAAGGGAATGGGATTAGTATGTGATGAGTTTAGTGTAGAGTTTACATTAGGAAAAGGGTTATATAAACCTAGGAGAAACAATGAGCATATTTGTGAACTTGTGACTAAGAGAGCAAATGAGAAGAAGAGATAGTTAAAACAATGTGGAGATGAATTACAAGAAGCATTTTATTTCAATGGGAGCCTTGTTGTTTGTACTCGCAGGTTGAAGGCAAATATATGTGGAAATTCAGTGGTTAAGATATTGTCATTTAAGGGCCTAAGCGCCAAGCATTTTAAGTTAAGCACTATATGATGATGTGGTGAAGTTTTAGTGTAAATTGTGTTAAGGTGTTGTGATGAGAAATTGAGTGATGTTGGTTGTTTGATGAGAAAAACAAGTTTGGATGTAACTATATAGAGAACCCATGGCAAAATTTAGAGGAAAACCTAAGTGTTTAAGATATTCTAAGGAGATTTCATGACTAAGGAAGTACTAGGAAGTTCTAGAGGTGGTCTTGATGAAAGAGGGTGAGATAAGGGTGTTTAAATGACTTGTAATGACTTAGGCGTCACTGTGAAGGATTTAGGAAATAAAAGAGTGTATTGGGTTTAGGACTTAGGTAAATGTTGATAAAAGAAGCTAGGAAATTGGGTAAGTTAGATGTAAGTAAGTGTGAAACTTTGAAATGGTTTAGGTGAGAACTAGAGTATAGAATCTAAGGAAGGTTTGATAAATGCAATAAGGCTGGGAAGTGGTGTACATGGTGTGGACAAGTTCTTAAGGAGGGAGCATTTGGTTAATTGAAATTCTTGGTTGTAACACCCCATCCAACAATAATACACTTACAATAAACTGCAGCGGAAAAACAACCTCATCACATTACTTATCTCGTTGGTGTTACACGCCGTTAGCCACCCACGTGGCTAACAAGGCTAATACATACACATTGTACCGGTCTGACGGGCTAAATTCCCGAGCGACTACACATTACTATCCCTTTCCATTAATCACAACAACAACATACACCTTCCAACTATACCGAGTACTTATAACTAATGCCGATAACAATTTCGGTCTTACTGCACCTACTGTATATATGCAACATAAACGATTACCCATGTACAACGACTACCCGTCCTACTCTCGAACGGCTTCCAGCACTTCGTACCTGAAATAGGAAAAGAAGAGAAAGGGTGGCCCCCAAGGGGCTCAGCACCTTTGCTGGTATGGTAATCCCGCAACCCACATGCTACCGGGCCACGCACAACTAATTGTCGTCTTAGCATGTGGTTGATTATTTTAAATCATACATGCAACTGTAAACACAAACAATAATCATTCGCCTCAACGGGCTCAACAAACGGATAATATATCCTTACTTATAAGTCACTCATGGTATTCATCATCCCTAGAGTGTTCCTCCTCTAATGGAGCTACTTCCTTAATAGACGACACATACCCTTAAATCGGGTATCCTTAAACGCCTCTTTTCTCAAACTGAGACTCATATCCATGATCCACATACTCCACATTTTACAACATATAACCTACACTACATAACAACACTTAACAACACTTTGCACGTTTCCACGTGCACAACATAACACCGCAATAGATATTGCATCACAACAAAGATACATAACATAACGGGAATGGTCCTCTTAGGAACCGACCCAAACATTGCTAATACACTGGTGAGCCTAGAGAATGTTGCCAGTCTCATGATAAGCTCGTTACATAACTCGTTACCGTCTCGTTAAATGAACGGTTAACTTAACACAAGGTGTCTCGGATATAGGATCCAAGCACACGAAACAAACATAACAATAGTATGCCCCTGTGGCCCGACGTGAGTCAGTAATAGCCTTGGTTAAGCTAAAGGGAAGGTTGGGAACCAAATTGGAAACACAACCTAACATACAGAGAGGATCGAACCTGCTATGACAACGACCCCCATACTCACACGCGTGGCCGGAACAGACCGGACTCCTCACTCCCCCGTTAGCACTTGTTAGAAGTTCAACTTTGAACTTTATTAAACAATCACAAACATTGGGTTAAGTCTTGTTAGACATACACAAGGGAAGAGAGAGTCATACATTCACATACAAACATCACACACAAACATCACATACCAACTCACGCATAGCCGTGGTTAGAACGTTCCTTAAGTCGGAAACGTTGTTACCGGATACCGTTCTCTACGTTTACCTAATAGTGGTTAACTAGCCCTTCAAGCGCATTCGAGGTTACCGGTATCGGCACGTAAACATACAATAACAATAACGACTGTAAACTCGTTCATGATTTATCTCATAACATGGCAAACATACAGAAAAACACATTGGCATACAAGCCGGTGTAATCTGGTAGGACACAGGTTGCAAGAAAACCATACCTGTCACCGGAGTCCACTTTACCACGTCCACTTATGTTCCTCGAGCAATTCTCGAACAACTGATAACATCACATGTGTTTATTAAACATCGAGGTTTGCTTGATTATTAATGTCTAATGCTTAACTTTCCCCGTTAACTTTGTTACATAACTTTACATTTTAACTTGTTTTACTTTTACATTTTGATACAACTTTTCACCCACTTAATTGCCATTTAAAACTCACCTAACATGTCCTTAACAACCTTATAACATCATTACCTATCAATCCCTTCATTACATATCATTTCATAACCTTAAACCATGTTTTTGGTCCGACCGGACTTACCAAGTCCGGTCGCAAGTCCGGTCTGCCCCAGATCTTTGTTTTCCTTTTTACATTCAACTCCAAACTTCACCCCATATGCTAGTATACCCTAACCTCATTTAGGCACTTCAAACACACCTTATCCATGTGCTAAACTCTTTAAATCACTCACCAAAACCATTTTATCATTCACAAACTTCTTACAAAATTCCTAGCACTTGGAATGTTTTCTCCTTAAGATTTCTAGGTGGTATTTCACCTATAATGACCACTACACTAAAATGCTTCTTCACCTTCATAACATCATCTCCCAAGCATCTTCTCTTACTAACCAAATCTCCTTTTCACATCTTACTTAATCAACACTTATTCCTTGGATATCAACATTACCTAAACCTTAAAAAACTCCTCCAAGACTTAAATACATCCTCAAAACACACATTGAATTCCTAGAACTTCCAAGACAACACCTAAATCCTTGCATCACTCTAAATCACCTTAACACATGTTTTCTTCTCGAGTAAACATTTATTCACCTTTAACACTTCCTAGTTCACCAAAACCATTTAAAACACTTAGATCTTCTTACACATTTTCCCAAATTTGGCCATAGCTTCTCTTGTATATACTCACATCCAACACTTAGGTTTTTACCTCATTTCATTCAAGAACACCTAAAATCCATCAAACACATTTTTATACACAAGACTTCACACATTTAGCACTACATCACAATATAGTGCATAACTTAAATTGCTTGGCACTTAGGCCCTTAAATAACATGGCTCTTAGGCCCTTAAATTGCATAAACCTTAAACACTGAATTTCCCACATAAGTAATGCCTTTGACCTGCAAATACACCCAACAATACATATGCCCTTTAATAAACTCCTTGAGAGCTTTTACTAGCTCATTGCCATTGGCTCCTTAGGTTTTATTAAGCAAATCAAGCTCATTTTCCTAAGGCATTTAAACTACATTGAGATAGCTTGTTTACCTCTTTTCCTCACAAATTTCTTTCTTGTTTCCTTGTAAAACCGGTAAGGCATTGGTTCCTTGCCAACTACTAAACATTATACAAACAACATAATGAGTATTCAAGCTTTAGGCTCCATCTCATTGTAAACCTAGGTTTACCTTATTTCAAAACATTAATGTAGTTGTTTTACCTTAATCTTTGAAGGGTGTTTGAATATCTATGAAGAGAGGACTCCACCTAGTCCTTGAAAGATTCAAATGGAGCTAGAACAAGGCAACACAAGGAGCTCCATCAATGAATATTTTCGGTCACATACAAAACATGGAGGAAACTTGATTTTTCTTTGAGATTCCTTACCTAGGAGCAAAGGAGATCAATAATATGTGGAAAGACAAGCTCAAGCTCCATTAATGGTGGAACTCCATGGCACCGAAATGGTGATCTTCAAATTTTGAGAAGATAGAAATGAAGAGCTTGATGAGAGGAAGAGAATGGTGGTGTTTGTTTTTGATTTGGTTAAGTGAGCTAGGTTTTACATGTGGTCAAAGATGGACTTCCATGGTGGTATTGTGTAATACCGAGAGAGAACAGCAAGAAGGGAGAATGAAGAAGGTGAAACCGTGTGAATGAAGAAAGAAGAGATGGAAATGAGAAGATGAGTTGCTTTTGGAGATATTTATGTTATAAAGCAAATAGTACTTACTTTAAGCTTTACTTTACTTATTTGATTTCTTTTTACAACTTGGTGACTCACTCCTTGAAAAACCGGCCCCCATTTAGTTAGAAGGGTACTTTAGTCTTGTTTGTCAATTTAATTACTTAACATAACATATGTTATAAACTAGCTTGTAAAAGTTACTATTCACCTAAACAAGGCACTTAGAAGTGAAATTTTTGATTTCCCATTAATATAGCCACCCAAATGTGATACTATAGTACACATGTTAATTAAAGAGTAATGATGGACATTTAGCCATTCAAAACTCATTTACAAGACAATTTTCAAAAACGTGCTTTAAGACTTCTTAAAGCACATTTTGTGTTTTAACTTGTTTTCAAGCTTGGTTTTCTTTGGTAATTGATTTAATATGTTCATTAACATATTTATAAAGTATAGGTATGACCATTAGGTCTTATACAAATTTATCCCAAGCTTAGAGCACATTTTTGCTCTTATTGACTTTAAGGTATTTATTTGTGTTTTGTTTGGTTCCAATGTCTACCAAAGTTTCCTAAGGACTTAATTTGCCTTATTTAATCATAATTGAATATTATTAAGTCTTGGTAGGCTCTTTGGGTCCTAACCAAGTTCACTCATAGCTTAGAGCATGTTTTTGCTCAAACCGTGTCTTAATGCTTTATTACATTTTACTATGATTAAAATTGTACACTGATGTTCCTAAGGCACTTTTAGCCTTTATATAACATAGTTTGATATTTAAACCACATATCAAGGTTTGGGGTATTTCAATCTACCCCCCTTAAAAGAACTTCGTCCTCGAAGTTCACACTTTCCACACATCATTAAATTTGAACACAGGAATCACTTGGAAATAAACTTCCATAACCAAACACACTTTACATCACAACCTCGAACTTAATGGTCCGGGCAACACATTCACATCCACACATAACATAACATATCCACATGATAACCTCGGACTCTTTGGTCCGGGTATCTTAACAACACTTACACATACATAACAACCCCTTTGAATCACTGGTCTTGGGTAACATAACAACATTTAGACACATAGGTCCCGATAACATAACAGTCTTTAGACACATAGGTCTATGTAACACAACACATTTAGACTCATAGGTCTTGATAGCATACACTTTAGGAACTCATGGTCAAAATAATATTTATTACACATACCACACAACATGTCATAGCATGTACAACAATCAAAAATATCTTTTACATACACACTGTGATCCCGCAGAACCCGGTCGCGATGGACACCTTCCGTCCCCGTGCCTTTGGGAAAAAAATCACTTAAGTTTAAAATTTCCTATGAGGTTAAGTAAGAGAACCTTAATTATATAGAGTATCTATCAACGTTTTATAAATACCAATTGAAAATCCTTTTGAAAACACACACAACTCCAAGTCCAACTTAAGCTCCTTCTTTCCTTAGCGTGGTTATTTGTGACCACTTATAGGGAGCTTCAAGAATCATCCAACCCTGATGTGATCAGCATCAGTGTAGAACTATCCTTCCACTCCAATTTGTGTTCGGCTTCCCTTGATCACATGCAAATCAAGTTCCACCTCCCACTTCATTTTCAAGCATCAATTAAATCACTCATTTCCAATTTTCTATATTTTAAATCATTCTAATCATGATCATAACATCTCCAAAGGATAGAACTCCGTCTATCAGTTACCTCCATTCACATTAATCATGTTGCCTAGGGAATCTTATTCTCACTAGGTTCTATGTCGGTTTCATACCCTTTCATGCATCACTATATAGTATATATATACACATATATTTTATCAAAATACAACACCTGGTTTTACATTTATACACTGTCGGGGCTTTTGTTCCCCCGGGAGTTTCTCTACTCCCCACACTTGTACTACCACACACAACTGTTAACAAATAAACACAACTTATCACAATGGTATTCGCATCTTCTGTGCGCAATTACCACAATTAAACCATGAATGAATGTGTATGTTTACGTAACACACACACCAATCATCAAAACAATAATATAATTTTGTGCTATGCAATATAAATCACATACACTACGTACACTTGTACGGTAATATACACTAAGTGGTTTTGCGCTCTACCCCCCTTAAAAGGGATTACGCCCACGTAATCAATCACTAAACATTAGCTTAAAATGTTTTGTCGTCGTGAAGTATCTTAACTTCCACGCGGTCCATTACACAATGGATTCTGATTAGAGGATCTTAACCATATTGGCGGTTTAGTTCCTAAACCAAGAATTCTCATTGGAGTTTGTTTAAACTCTTAATTGGTTTCGATTCTGGCCTGTTAGGCTTCTAGGCGTTAATAATTAGCCATTCACTCATGTTCACCATGTACATTCGACACTTGAATCACTGGCTCACTAGTTTCTGCTGCGAAACTTTAATAACTGTAGAGCTTAATTTCTCCCTTTTGTTATTCTTACTGTACTGTACATCCCCAATTGTCACCTTCATCTTGGTAACAATGGCTTCTCAACCGACGCGTGGTATCTCTTACCGTTAGCGAATTTGGTGAGTTATACACTTTCTATCCACTCCCATAACAATTTACTGTGTATACAGCTGTGTATTTCACAATGATTGACTTGTTCCCTTCCGACTTACTGTCGGTTGAGATTGAGCTACTACCTAGTGTAGTGCTCTCAGATATAACATTTGGGGTATATTCCATACCGATATTTGACAGTTAGTGCTACTGTAGTCACTTACTGTTAATCATGTCTCCACATTTGGTTTTGTACAAGTACTTTTTATTGGTGCGGCCTTGCATTTCCTATGCATCGGCCATTATAACATTATTGCTCCACAATTAACATGTTTCCAATTCCTAGCTATCCCACTCGATCATTACTGCGCAAGTGCAATACCAAAACACTCAGTCATACAGAGTGCAGAGGCGTAAACTCTTGACAGTAAATCCCTTATGCGATTCGCCATGGAATTCACACTGAGTTCCTCATCACATAGTACCTACCACTGGCTTATTGGACGGTTTGTTTAACATCACTTATCTTGCATCTCCACTGAGTTTAACTCATGACTGGTCTTATCTGTTACATTATCGTTTAACAACATTTATACAACGGTCGCTTGTTGCGCACCGTGCTCTTACTCCTTGTATAACATCAGCTTATATCGTATCTGCTGTCACCTCAACTTCCACACATAAACTTACATCATTCGTATTATGGTTCATCACTCGTTTGGATGACTACTGAATGCTCCTTGAGCGTTGATCATTCGAGTCACAAGCCGACATTATTCAGCTCGGTGTTTCACTTTATACACACGTACTACTAAGCTAACTGCTCTCTTTCAATAATAACGTTGTCCATCCTTAACATATTTCTTGAACTTGATTTACATAACTACCGCTCCTGCGGTCTCACAACATCAAGAGGTATCCCCACTCTTAATGCAGTGGTTCGTTTACCACTCTATTCACTTATACAACATAAACTTCTACAATCAATCAAGTTATATAACATATCTTGTTTATGGCTTATAAGCCTTATTTGCCCTGAGCTGAGCTCATTGTAGGCTGTCCCACACACATACTTTCTGTACAACATTATATGGTTTGGATATTATACTGAGCTCCATGACAAGGTCGTTGCATTCCGTTTCCTTCATGGAATGCCCCTTAGGATTGTCAGTCCGTTCCCTGACAACTTATGTCTAAACTGGGTGTTAATTTCAACCCTTGTGCTTCTGTCATGCATTTCGTTCAACAATTGTTGATTCGAACACCCTTTAAGGATTGTTCCTGGGTGTTACTAAGTTATGCCATTACATCTGGTTCACACTTATTGGTACATTCCATTAGCCACGCCGTTTGCGTTCTTAAATGGCTTATTATCTTTTTGTGAAGATCAACATTTCATAGTAGTGTAAGTACTCATTTTGGGAGTTTCCATCCCGTTCATTGTACATTAATGTGTCCACATTAGTCATCTACTTGCTATGTACAGGCTAGGTCACCGTTCCAGTTAACATGTTTTATCCCTAAGGATCCTTAAGACATATGTGATGTCTTTACATAACAGTTTGTGCCCTTCGCACTTCCTAACTCTTAAACATTTCCTGAGAGGAATTCACTAATCCTTTTAGTCTCGTTAACTTAACTGAGTTCCTTAGCTTCAACAATTCCTTGTAATCTCTAGCTTTTGTTTGATTTATACTGCTGACCGTAGGCGGAGTCGACTACTTCCCGTGTTTCGGACTCCACTCGTATACATATGTGGGGTACCATACTGATACATTACTACTTGCCCAACTAACCCATAAGTAGGTCTGTCAGGCCCACAAGCTCCTATCGGAGTGCGGTCGTCCCACAATTCAGTTGGTACACTCGTAGTGTCCGTCACACGCCTAGGTGAAGTATTCTGTTGTCAACTCCCTTATATTGTCCCGTGACAATATTCATTCCATGCTTCCCGAACTTAATCGAGGGAAAGTTTATCCATTGTTGTATCCTTGTCAACTGTCCTTGGTTTTACTGGTTTGGTTTAAAAGAAGGTTGGAAAGAAGTGTTGGTTTGAAAGAAAATTTGGTTTTGAAAAGAAAAGGGTTTGAATAAATCTGGGTTTAGAGAAAAATTTTCATGGTTTCACAACATCTTCTTACCTTAACCAAGTCTAGCTTCTTGCTGACTGGTGTACTTCCAATTACAAAGGTCAGGCTGTTAAGCCCTTCCATGGTCATAATGTTCACACTTAACTTCGTGGTACTTTACTAAGTACTCTGTAGTGGTTATAAATTTCCCGAACGGCCCTGTTATAGCAGCACTTGCCATGGCAAGTGCGCCATGCTAACTGGCTGTCCGTTTAACACATACTGGTTATGGTATTGTTTTACCCATACTGTCAACAGTGGCCTGTTGGCCCTCACTGATCTTACTGCCTTGACAATAACTCTTCTAGGTGACTTCTCACTGTCTTCACATGACGATCATCAACTAGGGTGTTTCCCATTCTGGGAGACCCCTTTGTCTTAGTATTGTATTCTCTTTGTAGCCCGTTCCACGCATTGTCGTGGTTACTGAGACTTGTCTCTTGTTTGGGCACTACGTTGCAGTTCCTTTATCGGTTGGTACACCGTTGGTGTATTGTTTATCAATTGTGGTCCCGTAGACACTTGTCTCGGTTTCACTAATCCACTTCTTGCCTGTTGCACGGTTGGTGCGTTGCAAGTTGGTTTTTCTCGACTGCTTAGCATGTCGACCCAGGTTGCCGGAAATTCTATTCCTCTATACACAAGATTCTTCATTCTTCGCTATTAAATGCGGTTAACATTGTTCAGATGGAGACCGTCTCCGGGATTCCCAGTTTTCGGGATCTACCGTATGACAGGTTCTCCGTACCCTAAAGGTACATAATAACAGCCAGATCGGGTATTCCCGAGTAAGAGAGGACTTCCATCTCTCTGGCGTTCTTTCCCAAGTTATCAAACGGGATTGTGGAGGGTGGGATGGATATTGTAGGTTTCCATTAGTCACTGGTAGTTCCTAACTAGCGTATCTCTCACGCTATCACTCAACCCTTAACCCAAAGTACTAAAATCCTAACTCGGTACTTCCTAAGCTCGGTAATTCAGTCATCAGAGCGATACTTCGCTCTGATACCACTTTTTGTAACACCCCATCCAACAATAATACACTTACAATAAACTGCAGCGGAAAAAACAACCTCATCACATTACTTATCTCGTTGGTGTTACACGCCGTTAGCCACCCACGTGGCTAACAAGGCTAATACATACACATTGTACCGGTCTGACGGGCTAAATTCCCGAGCGACTACACACTATCCCTTTCCATTAATCAACAACAACATACACCTTCCAACTATACCGAGTACTTATAACTAATGCGATAACAATTTCGGTCTTACTGCACCTACTGTATATATGCAACATAAACGATTACCCATGTAAACGACTACCCGTCCTACTCTCGAACGGCTTCCAGCACTTCGTACCTGAAATAGGAAAAGAAGAGAAAGGGTGGCCCCAAGGGGCTCAGCACCTTTGCTGGTATGGTAATCCCGCAACCCACATGCTACCGGGCCACGCACAAACTAATTGTCGTCTTAGCATGCGGTTGATTATTTTTAAATCATACATGCAACTGTAAACACAACACATAATCATTCGCCTCAACGGGCTCAACAAACGGATAATATATCCTTACTTAATAAGTCACTCATGGTATTCATCATCCCTAGAGTGTTCTCCTCTAATGGAGCTACTTCCTTAATAGACGACACATACCCTTAAATCGGGTTATCCTTAAACGCCTCTTTTCTCAAACTGAGACTCATATCCATGATCCACATACTCCACATTTTACAACATATAACCTACACTACATAACAACACTTAACAACACTTTGCACGTTTCCACGTGCACAACATAACACCGCAATAGATATTGCATCACAACAAAGATAATAACATAACGGGAATGGTCCTCTTAGGAACCGACCCAAACATTGCTAATACACTGGTGAGCCTAGAGAATGTTGCCAGTCTCATGATAAGCTCGTTACATAACTCGTTACCGTCTCGTTAAATGAACGGTTAACTTAACACAAGGTGTCTCGGATATAGTGATCCAAGCACACCGAAACAAACATAACAATAGTATGCCCCTGTGGCCCGACGTGAGTCAGTAATAGCCTTGGTTAAGCTAAAGGGAAGGTTGGGAACCAATTTGGAAAACAACCATAACATACAGAGAGGATCGAACCTGCTATGACAACGACCCCCATACTCACACGCGTGGCCGGAACAGACCGGACTCCTCACTCCCCCGTTAGCACTTGTTAGAAGTTCAACTTTGAACTTTATTAAACAATCACAAACATTGGGTTAAGTCTTGTTAGACATACACAAGGGAAGAGAGAGTCATACATTCACATACAAACATCACACACAAACATCACATAACCAACTCACGCATAGCCGTGGTTAGAACGTTCCTTAAGTCGGAAACGTTGTTACCGGATACCGTTCTCCTACGTTTACCTAATAGTGGTTAACTAGCCCTTCAAGCGCATTCGAGGTTACCGTTATCGGCACGTAAACATAAAATAACAATAACGACTGTAAACTCGTTTCATGATTTATCTCATAACATGGCAAACATACAGAAAACACATTGGCATACAAGCCGGTGTAATCTGGTAGGACACAGGTTGCAAGAAACCATACCTGTCACCGGAGTCCACTTTACCACGTCCACTTATGTTCCTCGAGCAATTCTCGAACAACTGATAACATCACATGTGTTTTTATTAACATCGAGGTTTGCTTGATTATTTAATGTCTAATGCTTAACTTTCCCCGTTAACTTTGTTACATAACTTTACATTTTAACTTGTTTTACTTTTACATTTTGATACAACTTTTCACCCACTTAATTGCCATTTAAAACTCACCTAACATGTCCTTAACAACCTTATAACATCATTACCTATCAATCCCCTTCATTACATATCATTTCATAACCTTAAACCATGTTTTTGGTCCGACCGGACTTACCCAAGTCCGGTCGCAAGTCCGGTCTGCCCCAGATCTTTGTTTTCCTTTTTACATTCAACTCCAAACTTCACCCCATATATGCTAGTATACCCTAACCTCATTTAGGCACTTCAAACACACCTTTATCCATGTGCTAAACTCTTTAAATCACTCACCAAAACCATTTTTCATTCACAAACTTCTTACAAAATTCCTAGCACTTGGAATGTTTTCTCCTTAAGATTTCTAGGTGGTATTTCACCTATAATGACCACTACACTAAAATGCTTCTTCACCTTCATAACATCATCTCCCAAGCATCTTCTCTTACTAACCAAATCTCCTTTTTCACATCTTACTTAATCAACACTTATTCCTTGGATATCAACATTACCTAAACCTTAAACAAACTCCTCCAAGACTTAAATACATCCTCAAAACACACATTGAATTCCTAGAACTTCCAAGACAACACCTAAATCCTTGCATCACTCTAAATCACCTTAACACATGTTTTCTTCTCGAGTAAACATTTATTCACCTTTAACACTTCCTAGTTCACCAAAACCATTTAAAACACTTAGATCTTCTTACACATTTTCCCAAATTTGGCCATAGCTTCTCTTGTATATACTCACATCCAAACACTTAGGTTTTTACCTCATTTCATTCAAGAACACCTAAAATCCATCAAACACATTTTTATACACAAGACTTCACACATTTAGCACTACTCACAATATAGTGCATAACTTAAATTGCTTGGCACTTAGGCCCTTAAATAACATGGCTCTTAGGCCCTTAAATTGCATAAACCTTAAACACTGAATTTCCCACATAAGTAATGCCTTTGACCTGCAAATACACCCAACAATACATATGCCCTTTAATAAACTCCTTGAGAGCATTTTACTAGCTCATTTGCCATTGGCTCCTTAGGTATTTTATTAAGCAAATCAAGCTCATTTTCCTAAGGCATTTAAACTACATTGAGATAGCTTGTTTACCTCTTTTCCTCACAAATTTCTTTCTTGTTTCCTTGTAAAACCGGTAAGGCATTTGGTTCCTTGCCAACTACTAAACATTATTCAAACAACATAATGAGTATTCAAGCTTTAGGCTCCATCTCATTGTAAACCCTAGGTTTACCTTATTTCAAAACATTAATGTAGTTGTTTTACCTTAATCTTTGAAGGGTGTTTGAATATCTATGAAGAGAGGACTCCACCTAGTCCTTGAAAGATTCAAATGGAGCTAGAACAAGGCAACACAAGGAGCTCCATCAATGAATATTTTCGGTCACATACAAAACATGGAGGAAACTTGATTTTTCTTTGAGATTCCTTACCTAGGAGCAAAGGAGATCAATAATATGTGGAAAGACAAGCTCAAGCTCCATTAATGGTGGAACTCCATGGCACCGAAATGGTGATCTTCAAATTTTGAGAAGATAGAAATGAAGAGCTTGATGAGAGGAAGAGAATGGTGGTGTTTGTTTTTGATTTGGTTAAGTGAGCTAGGTTTTACATGTGGTCAAAGATGGACTTCCATGGTGGTATTGTGTAATACCGAGAGAGAACAGCAAGAAGGGAGAATGAAGAAGGTGAAACCGTGTGAATGAAGAAAGAAGAGATGGAAATGAGAAGAGTTGCTTTTGGAGATATTTATGTTATAAAGCAAAATAGTACTTTACTTTAAGCTTTACTTTACTTATTTGATTTCTTTTTACAACTTGGTGACTCACTCCTTGAAAAACCGGCCCCCATTTAGTTAGAAGGGTACTTTAGTCTTGTTTGTCAATTTAATTACTTAACATAACATATGTTATAAACTAGCTTGTAAAAGTTACTATTCACCTAAACAAGGCACTTAGAAGTGAAATTTTTGATTTCCCATTAATATAGCCACCCAAATGTGATACTATATAGTACACATGTTAATTAAAGAGTAATGATGGACATTTAGCCATTCAAAACTCATTTACAAGACAATTTTTCAAAAACGTGCTTTAAGACTTCTTAAAGCACATTTTGTGTTTTAACTTGTTTTCAAGCTTGGTTTTCTTTGGTAATTGATTTAATATGTTCATTAACATATTTATAAAGTATAGGTATGACCATTAGGTCTTATACAAATTTATCCCAAGCTTAGAGCACATTTTTGCTCTTATTGACTTTAAGGTATTTATTTGTGTTTTGTTTGGTTCCAATGTCTACCAAAGTTTCCTAAGGACTTAATTTGCCTTATTTAATCATAATTGAATATTATTAAGTCTTGGTAGGCTCTTTGGGTCCTAACCAAGTTCACTCATAGCTTAGAGCATGTTTTTGCTCAAACCGTGTCTTAATGCTTTAATTACATTTTACTATGATTAAATTGTACACTGAGTTCCTAAGGCCTTTTACCTTTATATAACATAGTTGATATTAAAACCATATCAGGTTGGGTATTTCAATCTACCCCCCTTAAAGAACTTCGTCCTCGAAGTTCACACTTTCCACACATCATTAAATTTGAACACAGGATCACTTGGAAATAACTTCCATAACCAAACACACTTTACATCACAACCTCGAACTTAATGGTCCGGGCAACACATTCACATCCACACATAACATAACATATCCACATGATAACCTCGGACTCTTTGGTCCGGGTATCTTAACAACACTTACACATACATAACAACCCCTTTGAATCACTGGTCTTGGGTAACATACAACATTTAGACACATAGGTCCCGATAACATAACAGTCTTTAGACACATAGGTCTATGTAACCAACACATTTAGACTCATAGGTCTTGATAGCATACACTTTAGGAACTCATGGTCAAAATAATATTTATTACACATACCACACAACAGTCATAGCATGTACAACAATCAAATATCTTTTACATACACACTGTGATCCCGCAGAACCCGGTCGCGATGGACACCTTCCGTCCCCGTGCCTTTGGGAGATTAAAACAATCACTTAAGTTTAAAATTTCCTTATGAGGTTAAGTAAGAGAACCTTAATTATATAGAGTATCTATCAACGTTTTATAAATACCAATTGAAAATCCTTTTGAAAACACACACAACTCCAAGTCCAACTTAAGCTCTTCTTCTTTCCTTAGCGTGGTTATTTGTGACCACTTATAGGGAGCTTCAAGAATCATCCAACCCTGATGTGATCAGCATCAGTGTAGAACTATCCTTCCACTCCAATTTGTGTTCGGCTTCCCTTGATCACATGCAAATCAAGTTCCACCTCCCACTTCATTTTCAAGCATCAATTAAATCACTCATTTCCAATTTTCTATCTTTTAAATCATTCAATCATGATCATAACATCTCCAAAGGATAGAACTCCGTCTCATCAGTTACCTCCATTCACATTAATCATGTTGCCTAGGGAATCTTATTCTCACTAGGTTCTATGTCGGTTTCATACCCTTTCATGCATCACTATATAGTATTATATATACACATATATTTTATCAAAATACAACACCTGGTTTTATTTATACACTGTCGGGGCTTTTGTTCCCCCGGGAGTTTCTCTACTCCCCCACACTTGTACTACCACACACAACTGTTAACAAATAAAACACTTATCACAATGGTATTCGCATCTTCTGTGCGCAATTACCACAATTAAACCATGAATGAATGTGTATGTTTACGTAACACACCAACCAATCATCAAACAATAATATAATTTTGTGCTATGCACAATATAAATCACATACACTACGTACACTTGTACGGTAATATACACTAAGTGGTTTTGCGCTCTACCCCCCTTAAAAGGGATTACGCCCACGTAATCAATCACTAAACATTAGCTTAAAATGTTTTGTCGTCGTGAAGTATCTTAACTTCCACGCGATCCATTACACAATGGATTCTGATTAGAGGATCTTAACCATTGGCGGTTTAGTTCCTAACCAAGAATTCTCATTGGAGTTTGTTTAAACTCTTAATTGGTTTCGATTCTGGCCTGTTAGGCTTCTAGGCGTTAATAATTAGCCATTCACTCATGTTCACCATGTACATTCGACACTTGAATCACTGGCTCACTAGTTTCTGCTGCGAAACTTTAATAACGTAGAGCTTAATTTCTCCCTTTTTTATTCTTACTGTACTGTACATCCCCAATTGTCACTTCATCTTGGTAACAATGGCTTCTCAACCGACGCGTGTATCTCTTACCGTTAGCGAATTTGGTGAGTTATACACTTTCTATCCACTCCCATAACAATTTATTGTGTATACAGCTGTGTATTTCACAATGATTGACTTGTTCCCTTCCGACTTACTGTCGGTTGAGATTGAGCTACTACCTAGTGTGTAGTGCTCTCTCAGATTATAACATTTGGGGTAATTCCATACCGATATTTGACAGTTAGTGCTACTGTAGTCACTTACTGTTAATCATGTCTCCACATTTGGTTTTGTACAAGTACTTTTTATTGGTGCGGCCTTGCATTTCCTATGCATCGGCCATTATAACATTATTGCTCCACAATTAACATGTTTCCAATTCCTAGCTATCCCACTCGATCATTACTGCGCAAGTGCAATACCAAAACACTCAGTCATACAGAGTGCAGAGGCGTAAACTCTTGACAGTAAATCCCTTATGCGATTCGCCATGGAATTCACACTGAGTTCCTCATCACATAGTACCTACCACTGGCTTATTGGACGGTTTGTTTAACATCACTTATCTTGCATCTCCACTGAGTTTAACTCATGACTGGTCTTATCTGTTACATTATCGTTAACAACATTATACAACGGTCGCTTGTTGCGCACCGTGCTCTTACTCCTTGTATAACAGCAGCTTATATCGTATCTGCTGTCACCTCAACTTCCACACATAAACTTACATCATTCGTATTATGGTTCATCACTCGTTTGGATGACTACTGAATGCTCCTTGAGCGTTGATCATTCGAGTCACAAGCCGACATTATTCAGCTCGGTGTTTCACTTTATACACACGTACTACTAAGCTAACTGCTCTCTTTCAATAATAACGTTGTCCATCCTTAACATATTTCTTGAACTTGATTTACATAACTACCGCTCCTGCGGTCTCACAACATCAAGAGGTATCCCCACTCTTAATGCAGTGGTTCGTTTACCACTCTATTCACTTATACAACATAAACTTCTACAATCAATCAAGTTTATAACATATCTTGTTTATGGCTTATAAGCCTTATTTGCCCTGAGCTGAGCTCTCATTGTAGGCTGTCCCACACATACTTCTCTGTACAACATTATATGGTTTGGATATTATACTGAGCTCCATGACAAGGTCGTTGCATTCCGTTTCCTTTCATGGAATGCCCCTTAGGATTGTCAGTCCGTTCCCTGACAACTTATGTCTAAACTGGGTGTTAATTTCAACCCTGTGCTTCTGTCATGCATTTCGTTCAACAATTGTTGATTCGAACACCCTTTAAGGATTGTTCCTGGGTGTTACTAAGTTATGCCATTACATCTGGTTCACACTTATTGGTACATTCCATTAGCCACGCCGTTTGCGTTCTTAAATGGCTTATTATCTCCTTTTGTGAAGATCAACATTTCATAGTAGTGTAAGTACTCATTTTGGGAGTTTCCATCCCGTTCATTGTACATTAATGTGTCCACATTAGTCATCTACTTGCTATGTACAGGCTAGGTCACCGTTCCAGTTAACATGTTTTATCCCTAAGGATCCTTAAGACATATGTGATGTCTTTACATAACAATTTGTGCCCTTCGCACTTCCTAACTCTTAAACATTTCCTTGAGAGGAATTCACTAATCCTTTTAGTCTCGTTAACTTAACTGAGTTCCTTAGCTTCAACAATTCCTTGTAATCTCTAGCTTTTGTTTGATTTATACTGCTGACCGTAGGCGGAGTCGACTACTTCCCGTGTTTCGGACTCCACTCGTATACATATGTGGGGTACCATACTGATACATTACTACTTGCCCAACTAACCCATAAGTAGGTCTGTCAGGCCCACAAGCTCCTATCGGAGTGCGGTCGTCCCACAATTCAGTTGGTACACTCGTAGTGTCCGTCACACGCCTAGGTGAAGTATTCTGTTGTCAACTCCCTTATATGTCCCGTGACAATATTCATTCCATGCTTCCCGAACTTAATCGAGGGAAAGTTTATCCATTGTTGTATCCTTGTCAACTGTCCTTGGTTTTACTGGTTTGGTTTAAAAGAAGGTTGGGAAGAAGTGTTGGTTTGAAAGAAAATTTGGTTTTGAAAAGAAAAGGGTTTGAATAAATCTGGGTTTAGAGAAAAATTTTCATGGTTTCACAACATCTTCTTACCTTAACCAAGTCTAGCTTCTTGCTGACTGGTGTACTTCCAATTACAAAGGTCAGGCTGTTAAGCCCTTCCATGGTCATAATGTTCACACTTAACTTCGTGGTACTTTACTAAGTACTCTGTAGTGGTTATAAATTTCCCGAACGGCCCTGTTATAGCAGCACTTGCCATGGCAAGTGCGCCATGCTAACTGGCTGTCCGTTTAACACATACTGGTTATGGTATTGTTTTTACCCATACTGTCAACAGTGGCCTTGTTGGCCCTCACTGATCTTACTGCCTTGACAATAACTCTTCTAGGTGACTTCTCACTGTCTTCACATGACGATCATCAACTAGGGTGTTTCCCATTCTGGGAGACCCCTTTGTCTTAGTATTGTATTCTCTTTGTAGCCCGTTCCACGCATTGTCGTGGTTACTGAGACTTGTCTCTTGTTTGGGCACTACGTTGCAGTTCCTTTATCGGTTGGTACACCGTTGGTGTATTGTTTATCAATTGTGGTCCCGTAGAACTTGTCTCGGTTTTCTAATCCACTTCTTGCCTGTTTGCACGGTTGGTGCGATGCAAGTTGGTTTTTTCTCGACTGCTTAGCATGTCGACCCAGGTTGCCGGAAATTCTATTCCTCATACACAAGATTCTTCATTCTTCGCTATTAAATGCGGTTAACATTGTTCAGATGGAGACCGTCTCCGGGATTCCCAGTTTTCGGGATCTACCGTATGACAGTTCTCCGTACCCTAAAGGTACATAATAAACAGCCAGATCGGTATTCCCGAGTAAGAGAGGACTTCCATCTCTCTGGCGTTCTTTCCCAAGTTATCAAACTGGGATTGTGGAGGGTGGGATGGATATTGTAGGTTTCCAGTAGTCACTGGTAGTTCCTAACTAGCGTATCTCTCACGCTATCACTCAACCCTTAACCCAAAGTACTAAAATCCTAACTCGGTACTTCCTAAGCTCGGTAATTCAGTCATCAGAGCGATACTTCGCTCTGATACCACTTTTTGTAACACCCCATCCAACAATAATACACTTACAATAAACTGCAGCGGAAAAACAACCTCATCACATTACTTATCTCGTTGGTGTTACACGCCGTTAGCCACCCACGTGGCTAACAAGGCTAATACATACACATTGTACCGGTCTGACGGGCTAAATTCCCGAGCGACTACACATTACTATCCCTTTCCATTAATCACAACAACAACATACACCTTCCAACTATACCGAGTACTTATAACTAATGCCGATAACAATTTCGGTCTTACTGCACCTACTGTATATATGCAACATAAACGATTACCCATGTACAACGACTACCCGTCCTACTCTCGAACGGCTTCCAGCACTTCGTACCTGAAATAGGAAAAGAAGAGAAAGGGTGGCCCCCAAGGGGCTCAGCACCTTTGCTGGTATGGTAATCCCGCAACCCACATGCTACCGGGCCACGCACAACTAATTGTCGTCTTAGCATGTGGTTGATTATTTTTAAATCATACATGCAACTGTAAACACACAACACATAATCATTCGCCTCAACGGGCTCAACAAACGGATAATATATCCTTACTTAATAAGTCACTCATGGTATTCATCATCCCTAGAGTGTTCCTCCTCTAATGGAGCTACTTCCTTAATAGACGACACATACCCTTAAATCGGGTTATCCTTAAACGCCTCTTTTCTCAAACTGAGACTCATATCCATGATCCACATACTCCACATTTTACAACATATAACCTACACTACATAACAACACTTAACAACACTTTGCACGTTTCCACGTGCACAACATAACACCGCAATAGATATTGCATCACAACAAAGATACATAACATAACGGGAATGGTCCTCTTAGGAACCGACCCAAACATTGCTAATACACTGGTGAGCCTAGAGAATGTTGCCAGTCTCATGATAAGCTCGTTACATAACTCGTTACCGTCTCGTTAAATGAACGGTTAACTTAACACAAGGTGTCTCGGATATAGTGATCCAAGCACACCGAAACAAACATAACAATAGTATGCCCCTGTGGCCCGACGTGAGTCAGTAATAGCCTTGGTTAAGCTAAAGGGAAGGTTGGGAACCAAATTGGAAAACAACCATAACATACAGAGAGGATCGAACCTGCTATGACAACGACCCCCATACTCACACGCGTGGCCGGAACAGACCGGACTCCTCACTCCCCCGTTAGCACTTGTTAGAAGTTCAACTTTGAACTTTATTAAACAATCACAAACATTGGGTTAAGTCTTGTTAGACATACACAAGGGAAGAGAGAGTCATACATTCACATACAAACATCACACACAAACATCACATAACCAACTCACGCATAGCCGTGGTTAGAACGTTCCTTAAGTCGGAAACGTTGTTACCGGATACCGTTCTCCTACGTTTACCTAATAGTGGTTAACTAGCCCTTCAAGCGCATTCGAGGTTACCGGTATCGGCACGTAAACATACAATAACAATAACGACTGTAAACTCGTTTCATGATTTATCTCATAACATGGCAAACATACAGAAAAACACATTGGCATACAAGCCGGTGTAATCTGGTAGGACACAGGTTGCAAGAAAACCATACCTGTCACCGGAGTCCACTTTACCACGTCCACTTATGTTCCTCGAGCAATTCTCGAACAACTGATAACATCACATGTGTTTTTATTAACATCGAGGTTTGCTTGATTATTTAATGTCTAATGCTTAACTTTCCCCGTTAACTTTGTTACATAACTTTACATTTTAACTTGTTTTACTTTTACATTTTGATACAACTTTTCACCCACTTAATTGCCATTTAAAACTCACCTAACATGTCCTTAACAACCTTATAACATCATTACCTATCAATCCCCTTCATTACATATCATTTCATAACCTTAAACCATGTTTTTGGTCCGACCGGACTTACCCAAGTCCGGTCGCAAGTCCGGTCTGCCCCAGATCTTTGTTTTCCTTTTTACATTCAACTCCAAACTTCACCCCATATATGCTAGTATACCCTAACCTCATTTAGGCACTTCAAACACACCTTTATCCATGTGCTAAACTCTTTAAATCACTCACCAAAACCATTTTATCATTCACAAACTTCTTACAAAATTCCTAGCACTTGGAATGTTTTCTCCTTAAGATTTCTAGGTGGTATTTCACCTATAATGACCACTACACTAAAATGCTTCTTCACCTTCATAACATCATCTCCCAAGCATCTTCTCTTACTAACCAAATCTCCTTTTTCACATCTTACTTAATCAACACTTATTCCTTGGATATCAACATTACCTAAACCTTAAACAAACTCCTCCAAGACTTAAATACATCCTCAAAACACACATTGAATTCCTAGAACTTCCAAGACAACACCTAAATCCTTGCATCACTCTAAATCACCTTAACACATGTTTTCTTCTCGAGTAAACATTTATTCACCTTTAACACTTCCTAGTTCACCAAAACCATTTAAAACACTTAGATCTTCTTACACATTTTCCCAAATTTGGCCATAGCTTCTCTTGTATATACTCACATCCAAACACTTAGGTTTTTACCTCATTTCATTCAAGAACACCTAAAATCCATCAAACACATTTTTATACACAAGACTTCACACATTTAGCACTACCACAATATAGTGCATAACTTAAATTGCTTGGCACTTAGGCCCTTAAATAACATGGCTCTTAGGCCCTTAAATTGCATAAACCTTAAACACTGAATTTCCCACATAAGTAATGCCTTTGACCTGCAAATACACCCAACAATACATATGCCCTTTAATAAACTCCTTGAGAGCATTTTACTAGCTCATTTGCCATTGGCTCCTTAGGTATTTTATTAAGCAAATCAAGCTCATTTTCCTAAGGCATTTAAACTACATTGAGATAGCTTGTTTACCTCTTTTCCTCACAAATTTCTTTCTTGTTTCCTTGTAAAACCGGTAAGGCATTTGGTTCCTTGCCAACTACTAAACATTATACAAACAACATAATGAGTATTCAAGCTTTAGGCTCCATCTCATTGTAAACCCTAGGTTTACCTTATTTCAAAACATTAATGTAGTTGTTTTACCTTAATCTTTGAAGGGTGTTTGAATATCTATGAAGAGATGACTCCACCTAGTCCTTGAAAGATTCAAATGGAGCTAGAACAAGGCAACACAAGGAGCTCCATCAATGAATATTTTCGGTCACATACAAAACATGGAGGAAACTTGATTTTTCTTTGAGATTCCTTACCTAGGAGCAAAGGAGATCAATAATATGTGGAAAGACAAGCTCAAGCTCCATTAATGGTGGAACTCCATGGCACCGAAATGGTGATCTTCAAATTTTGAGAAGATAGAAATGAAGAGCTTGATGAGAGGAAGAGAATGGTGGTGTTTGTTTTTGATTTGGTTAAGTGAGCTAGGTTTTACATGTGGTCAAAGATGGACTTCCATGGTGGTATTGTGTAATACCGAGAGAGAACAGCAAGAAGGGAGAATGAAGAAGGTGAAACCGTGTGAATGAAGAAAGAAGAGATGGAAATGAGAAGATGAGTTGCTTTTGGAGATATTTATGTTATAAAGCAAAATAGTACTTTACTTTAAGCTTTACTTTACTTATTTGATTTCTTTTTACAACTTGGTGACTCACTCCTTGAAAAACCGGCCCCCATTTAGTTAGAAGGGTACTTTAGTCTTGTTTGTCAATTTAATTACTTAACATAACATATGTTATAAACTAGCTTGTAAAAGTTACTATTCACCTAAACAAGGCACTTAGAAGTGAAATTTTTGATTTCCCATTAATATAGCCACCCAAATGTGATACTATATAGTACACATGTTAATTAAAGAGTAATGATGGACATTTAGCCATTCAAAACTCATTTACAAGACAATTTTTCAAAAACGTGCTTTAAGACTTCTTAAAGCACATTTTGTGTTTTAACTTGTTTTCAAGCTTGGTTTTCTTTGGTAATTGATTTAATATGTTCATTAACATATTTAAAGTATAGGTATGACCATTAGGTCTTATACAAATTTATCCCAAGCTTAGAGCACATTTTTGCTCTTATTGACTTTAAGGTATTTATTTGTGTTTTGTTTGGTTCCAATGTCTACCAAAGTTTCCTAAGGACTTAATTTGCCTTATTTAATCATAATTGAATATTATTAAGTCTTGGTAGGCTCTTTGGGTCCTAACCAAGTTCACTCATAGCTTAGAGCATGTTTTGCTCAAACCGTGTCTTAATGCTTTATTACATTTTACTATGATTAAAATTGTACACTGATGTTCCTCAAGGCACTTTTAGCCTTTATATAACATAGTTTGATATTTAAACCACATATCAAGGTTTGGGGTATTTCAATCTACCCCCCTTAAAAGAACTTCGTCCTCGAAGTTCACACTTTCCACACATCATTAAATTTGAACACAGGAATCACTTGGAAATAAACTTCCATAACCAAACACACTTTACATCACAACCTCGAACTTAATGGTCCGGGCAACACATTCACATCCACACATAACATAACATATCCACATGATAACCTCGGACTCTTTGGTCCGGGTATCTTAACAACACTTACACATACATAACAACCCCTTTGAATCACTGGTCTTGGGTAACATAACAACATTTAGACACATAGGTCCCGATAACATAACAGTCTTTAGACACATAGGTCTATGTAACACAACACATTTAGACTCATAGGTCTTGATAGCATACACTTTAGGAACTCATGGTCAAAATAATATTTATTACACATACCACACAACATGTCATAGCATGTACAACAATCAAAAATATCTTTTACATACACACTGTGATCCCGCAGAACCCAGTCGCGATGGACACCTTCCGTCCCCGTGCCTTTGGGAGATTAAAACAATCACTTAAGTTTAAAATTTCCTGATGAGGTTAAGTAAGAGAACCTTAATTATATAGAGTATCTATCAACGTTTTATAAATACCAATTGAAAATCCTTTTGAAAACACACACAACTCCAAGTCCAACTTAAGCTCTTTGCTTCTTTCCTTAGCGTGGTTATTTGTGACCACTTATAGGGAGCTTCAAGAATCATCCAACCCTGATGTGATCAGCATCAGTGTAGAACTATCCTTCCACTCCAATTTGTGTTCGGCTTCCCTTGATCACATGCAAATCAAGTTCCACCTCCCACTTCATTTTCAAGCATCAATTAAATCACTCATTTCCAATTTTCTATCTTTTAAATCATTCAAATCATGATCATAACATCTCTAAAGGATAGAACTCCGTCTATCAGTTACCTCCATTCACATTAATCATGTTGCCTAGGGAATCTTATTCTCACTAGGTTCTATGTCGGTTTCATACCCTTTCATGCATCACTATATAGTATATATATATACACATATATTTTATCAAAATACAACACCTGGTTTTACATTTATACACTGTCGGGGCTTTTGTTCCCCCGGGAGTTTCTCTACTCCCCACACTTGTACTACCACACACAACTGTTAACAAATAAACACACTTATCACAATGGTATTCGCATCTTCTGTGCGCAATTACCACAATTAAACCATGAATGAATGTGTATGTTTACGTAACACACACACACCAATCATCAAAACAATAATATAATTTTGTGCTATGCACAATATAAATCACATACACTACGTACACTTGTACGGTAATATACACTAAGTGGTTTTGCGCTCTACCCCCCTTAAAAGGGATTACGCCCACGTAATCAATCACTAAACATTAGCTTAAAATGTTTTGTCGTCGTGAAGTATCTTAACTTCCACGCGATCCATTACACAATGGATTCTGATTAGAGGATCTTAACCATATTGGCGGTTTAGTTCCTAAACCAAGAATTCTCATTGGAGTTTGTTTAAACTCTTAATTGGTTTCGATTCTGGCCTGTTAGGCTTCTAGGCGTTAATAATTAGCCATTCACTCATGTTCACCATGTACATTCGACACTTGAATCACTGGCTCACTAGTTTCTGCTGCGAAACTTTAATAACTGTAGAGCTTAATTTCTCCCTTTTGTTATTCTTACTGTACTGTACATCCCCAATTGTCACCTTCATCTTGGTAACAATGGCTTCTCAACCGACGCGTGGTATCTCTTACCGTTAGCGAATTTGGTGAGTTATACACTTTCTATCCACTCCCATAACAATTTATTGTGTATACAGCTGTGTATTTCACAATGATTGACTTGTTCCCTTCCGACTTACTGTCGGTTGAGATTGAGCTACTACCTAGTGTGTAGTGCTCTCTCAGATATATAACATTTGGGGTATATTCCATACCGATATTTGACAGTTAGTGCTACTGTAGTCACTTACTGTTAATCATGTCTCCACATTTGGTTTTGTACAAGTACTTTTTATTGGTGCGGCCTTGCATTTCCTATGCATCGGCCATTATAACATTATTGCTCCACAATTAACATGTTTCCAATTCCTAGCTATCCCACTCGATCATTACTGCGCAAGTGCAATACCAAAACACTCAGTCATACAGAGTGCAGAGGCGTAAACTCTTGACAGTAAATCCCTTATGCGATTCGCCATGGAATTCACACTGAGTTCCTCATCACATAGTACCTACCACTGGCTTATTGGACGGTTTGTTTAACATCACTTATCTTGCATCTCCACTGAGTTTAACTCATGACTGGTCTTATCTGTTACATTATCGTTTAACAACATTTATACAACGGTCGCTTGTTGCGCACCGTGCTCTTACTCCTTGTATAACATCAGCTTATATCGTATCTGCTGTCACCTCAACTTCCACACATAAACTTACATCATTCGTATTATGGTTCATCACTCGTTTGGATGACTACTGAATGCTCCTTGAGCGTTGATCATTCGAGTCACAAGCCGACATTATTCAGCTCGGTGTTTCACTTTATACACACGTACTACTAAGCTAACTGCTCTCTTTCAATAATAACGTTGTCCATCCTTAACATATTTCTTGAACTTGATTTACATAACTACCGCTCCTGCGGTCTCACAACATCAAGAGGTATCCCCACTCTTAATGCAGTGGTTCGTTTACCACTCTATTCACTTATACAACATAAACTTCTACAATCAATCAAGTTTATATAACATATCTTGTTTATGGCTTATAAGCCTTATTTGCCCTGAGCTGAGCTCATTGTAGGCTGTCCACACACATATACTTCTCTGTACAACATTATATGGTTTGGATATTATACTGAGCTCCATGACAAGGTCGTTGCATTCCGTTTCCTTTCATGGAATGCCCCTTAGGATTGTCAGTCCGTTCCCTGACAACTTATGTCTAAACTGGGTGTTAATTTCAACCCTTGTGCTTCTGTCATGCATTTCGTTCAACAATTGTTGATTCGAACACCCTTTAAGGATTGTTCCTGGGTGTTACTAAGTTATGCCATTACATCTGGTTCACACTTATTGGTACATTCCATTAGCCACACCGTTTGCGTTCTTAAATGGCTTATTATCTCCTTTTGTGAAGATCAACATTTCATAGTAGTGTAAGTACTCATTTTGGGAGTTTCCATCCCGTTCATTGTACATTAATGTGTCCACATTAGTCATCTACTTGCTATGTACAGGCTAGGTCACCGTTCCAGTTAACATGTTTTATCCCTAAGGATCCTTAAGACATATGTGATGTCTTTACATAACAATTTGTGCCCTTCGCACTTCCTAACTCTTAAACATTTCCTTGAGAGGAATTCACTAATCCTTTTAGTCTCGTTAACTTAACTGAGTTCCTTAGCTTCAACAATTCCTTGTAATCTCAGCTTTTGTTTGATTTATACTGCTGACCGTAGGCGGAGTCGACTACTTCCCGTGTTTCGGACTCCACTCGTATACATATGTGGGTACCATACTGATACATTACTACTTGCCCAACTAACCCATAAGTAGGTCTGTCAGGCCCACAAGCTCCTATCGGAGTGCGGTCGTCCCACAATTCAGTTGGTACACTCGTAGTGTCCGTCACACGCCTAGGTGAAGTATTCTGTTGTCAACTCCCTTATATTGTCCCGTGACAATATTCATTCCATGCTTCCCGAACTTAATCGAGGGAAAGTTTATCCATTGTTGTATCCTTGTCAACTGTCCTTGGTTTTACTGGTTTGGTTTAAAAGAAGGTTGGGAAGAAGTGTTGGTTTGAAAGAAAATTTGGTTTTGAAAAGAAAAAGGGTTTGAATAAATCTGGGTTTAGAGAAAAATTTTCATGGTTTCACAACATCTTCTTACCTTAACCAAGTCTAGCTTCTTGCTGATGGTGTACTTCCAATTACAAAGGTCAGGCTGTTAAGCCCTTCCATGGTCATAATGTTCACACTTAACTTCGTGGTACTTTACTAAGTACTCTGTAGTGGTTATAAATTTCCCGAACGGCCCTGTTATAGCAGCACTTGCCATGGCAAGTGCGCCATGCTAACTGGCTGTCCGTTTAACACATACTGGTTATGGTATTGTTTTTACCCATACTGTCAACAGTTGCCTTGTTGGCCTTCACTGATCTTACTGCCTTGACAATAACTCTTCTAGGTGACTTCTCACTGTCTTCACATGACGATCATCAACTAGGGTGTTTCCCATTCTGGGAGACCCCTTTGTCTTAGTATTGTATTCTCTTTGTAGCCCGTTCCACGCATTGTCGTGGTTACTGAGACTTGTCTCTTGTTTGGGCACTACGTTGCAGTTCCTTTATCGGTTGGTACACCGTTGGTGTATTGTTTATCAATTGTGGTCCCGTAGACACTTGTCTCGGTTTCACTAATCCACTTCTTGCCTGTTGCACGGTTGGTGCGTTGCAAGTTGGTTTTTCTCGACTGCTTAGCATGTCGACCCAGGTTGCCGGAAATTCTATTCCTCTATACACAAGATTCTTCATTCTTCGCTATTAAATGCGGTTAACATTGTTCAGATGGAGACCGTCTCCGGGATTCCCAGTTTTCGGGATCTACCGTATGACAGGTTCTCCGTACCCTAAAGGTACATAATAACAGCCAGATCGGGTATTCCCGAGTAAGAGAGGACTTCCATCTCTCTGGCGTTCTTTCCCAAGTTATCAAACAGGGATTGTGGAGGGTGGGATGGATATTGTAGGTTTCCATTAGTCACTGGTAGTTCCTAACTAGCGTATCTCTCACGCTATCACTCAACCCTTAACCCAAAGTACTAAAATCCTAACTCGGTACTTCCTAAGCTCGGTAATTCAGTCATCAGAGCGATACTTCGCTCTGATACCACTTTTTGTAACACCCCATCCAACAATAATACACTTACAATAAACTGCAGCGGAAAAACAACCTCATCACATTACTTATCTCGTTGGTGTTACACGCCGTTAGCCACCCACGTGGCTAACAAGGCTAATACATACACATTGTACCGGTCTGACGGGCTAAATTCCGAGCGACTACACATTACTATCCCTTTCCATTAATCAAACAACAACATACACCTTCCAACTATACCGAGTACTTATAACTAATGCCGATAACAATTTCGGTCTTACTGCACCTACTGTATATAGGCAACATAAACGATTACCCATGTACAACGACTACCCGTCCTACTCTCGAACGGCTTCCAGCACTTCGTACCTGAAATAGGAAAAGAAGAGAAAGGGTGGCCCCCAAGGGGCTCAGCACCTTTGCTGGTATGGTAATCCCGCAACCCACATGCTACCGGGCCACGCACAACTAATTGTCGTCTTAGCATGCGGTTGATTATTTTTAAATCATACATGCAACTGTAAACACACAACACATAATCATTCGCCTCAACGGGCTCAACAAACGGATAATATATCCTTACTTAATAAGTCACTCATGGTATTCATCATCCTTAGAGTGTTCCTCCTCTAATGGAGCTACTTCCTTAATAGACGACACATACCCTTAAATCGGGTTATCCTTAAACGCCTCTTTTCTCAAACTGAGACTCATATCCATGATCCACATACTCCACATTTTACAGCATATAACCTACACTACATAACAACACTTAACAACACTTTGCACGTTTCCACGTGCACAACATAACACCGCAATAGATATTGCATCACAAAAGATACATAACATAACGGGAATGGTCCTCTTAGGAACCGACCCAAACATTGCTAATACACTGGTGAGCCTAGAGAATGTTGCCAGTCTCATGATAAGCTCGTTACATAACTCGTTACCGTCTCGTTAAATGAACGGTTAACTTAACACAAGGTGTCTCGGATATAGTGATCCAAGCACACCGAAACAAACATAACAATAGTATGCCCCTGTGGCCCGACGTGAGTCAGTAATAGCCTTGGTTAAGCTAAAGGGAAGGTTGGGAACCAAATTGGAAAACAACCATAACATACAGAGAGGATCGAACCTGCTATGACAACGACCCCCATACTCACACGCGTGGCCGGAACAGACCGGACTCCTCCTCCCCCGTTAGCACTTGTTAGAAGTTCAACTTTGAACTTTATTAAACAATCACAAACATTGGGTTAAGTCTTGTTAGACATACACAAGGGAAGAGAGAGTCATACATTCACATACAAACATCACACACAAACAGCACATAACCAACTCACGCATAGCCGTGGTTAGAACGTTCCTTAAGTCGGAAACGTTGTTACCGGATACCGTTCTCCTACGTTTACCTAATAGTGGTTAACTAGCCCTTCAAGCGCATTCGAGGTTACCGGTATCGGCACGTAAACATACAATAACAATAACGACTGTAAACTCGTTTCATGATTTATCTCATAACATGGCAAACATACAGAAAAACACATTGGCATACAAGCCGGTGTAATCTGGTAGGACACAGGTTGCAAGAAAACCATACCTGTCACCGGAGTCCACTTTACCACGTCCACTTATGTTCCTCGAGCAATTCTCGAACAACTGATAACATCACATGTGTTTTTATTAACATCGAGGTTTGCTTGATTATTTAATGTCTAATGCTTAACTTTCCCCGTTAACTTTGTTACATAACTTTACATTTTAACTTGTTTTACTTTTACATTTTGATACAACTTTTCACCCACTTAATTGCCATTTAAAACTCACCTAACATGTCCTTAACAACCTTATAACATCATTACCTATCAATCCCCTTCATTACATATCATTTCATAACCTTAAACCATGTTTTTGGTCCGACCGGACTTACCCAAGTCCGGTCGCAAGTCCGGTCTGCCCCAGATCTTTGTTTTCCTTTTTACATTCAACTCCAAACTTCACCCCATATATGCTAGTATACCCTAACCTCATTTAGGCACTTCAAACACACCTTTATCCATGTGCTAAACTCTTTAAATCACTCACCAAAACCATTTTATCATTCACAAACTTCTTACAAAATTCCTAGCACTTGGAATGTTTTTCCTTAAGATTTCTAGGTGGTATTTCACCTATAATGACCACTACACTAAAATGCTTCTTCACCTTCATAACATCATCTCCCAAGCATCTTCTCTTACTAACCAAATCTCCTTTTTCACATCTTACTTAATCAACACTTATTCCTTGGATATCAACATTACCTAAACCTTAAACAAACTCCTCCAAGACTTAAATACATCCTCAAAACACACATTGAATTCCTAGAACTTCCAAGACAACACCTAAATCCTTGCATCACTCTAAATCACCTTAACACATGTTTTCTTCTCGAGTAAACATTTATTCACCTTTAACACTTCCTAGTTCACCAAAACCATTTAAAACACTTAGATCTTCTTACACATTTTCCCAAATTTGGCCATAGCTTCTCTTGTATATACTCACATCCAAACACTTAGGTTTTTACCTCATTTCATTCAAGAACACCTAAAATCCATCAAACACATTTTTATACACAAGACTTCACACATTTAGCACTACATCACAATATAGTGCATAACTTAAATTGCTTGGCACTTAGGCCCTTAAATAACATGGCTCTTAGGCCCTTAAATTGCATAAACATTAAACACTGAATTTCCCACATAAGTAATGCCTTTGACCTGCAAATACACCCAACAATACATATGCCCTTTAATAAACTCCTTGAGAGCATTTTACTAGCTCATTTGCCATTGGCTCCTTAGGTATTTTATTAAGCAAATCAAGCTCATTTTCCTAAGGCATTTAAACTACATTGAGATAGCTTGTTTACCTCTTTTCCTCACAAATTTCTTTCTTGTTTCCTTGTAAAACCGGTAAGGCATTTGGTTCCTTGCCAACTACTAAACATTATACAAACAACATAATGAGTATTCAAGCTTTAGGCTCCATCTCATTGTAAACCCTAGGTTTACCTTATTTCAAAACATTAATGTAGTTGTTTTACCTTAATCTTTGAAGGGTGTTTGAATATCTATGAAGAGATGACTCCACTAGTCCTTGAAAGATTCAAATGGAGCTAGAACAAGGCAACACAAGGAGCTCCATCAATGAATATTTTCGGTCACATACAAAACATGGAGGAAACTTGATTTTTCTTTGAGATTCCTTACCTAGGAGCAAAGGAGATCAATAATATGTGGAAAGACAAGCTCAAGCTCCATTAATGGTGGAACTCCATGGCACCGAAATGGTGATCTTCAAATTTTGAGAAGATAGAAATGAAGAGCTTGATGAGAGGAAGAGAATGGTGGTGTTTGTTTTTGATTGGTTAAGTGAGCTAGGTTTTACATGTGGTCAAAGATGGACTTCCATGGTGGTATTGTGTAATACCGAGAGAGAACAGCAAGAAGGGAGAATGAAGAAGGTGAAACCGTGTGAATGAAGAAAGAAGAGAAGGAAATGAGAAGATGAGTTGCTTTTGGAGATATTTATGTTATAAAGCAAAATAGTACTTTACTTTAAGCTTTACTTTACTTATTTGATTTCTTTTTACAACTTGGTGACTCACTCCTTGAAAAACCGGCCCCCATTTAGTTAGAAGGGTACTTTAGTCTTGTTTGTCAATTTAATTACTTAACATAACATATGTTATAAACTAGCTTGTAAAAGTTACTATTCACCTAAACAAGGCACTTAGAAGTGAAATTTTGATTTCCCATTAATATAGCCACCCAAATGTGATACTATATAGTACACATGTTAATTAAAGAGTAATGATGGACATTTAGCCATTCAAAACTCATTTACAAGACAATTTTTCAAAAACGTGCTTTAAGACTTCTTAAAGCACATTTTGTGTTTTAACTTGTTTTCAAGCTTGGTTTTCTTTGGTAATTGATTTAATATGTTCATTAACATATTTATAAGGTATAGGTATGACCATTAGGTCTTATACAAATTTATCCCAAGCTTAGAGCACATTTTTGCTCTTATTGACTTTAAGGTATTTATTTTGTTTTGTTTGGTTCCAATGTCTACCAAAGTTTCCTAAGGACTTAATTTGCCTTATTAAATCATAATTGAATATTATTAAGTCTTGGTAGGCTCTTTGGGTCCTAACCAAGTTCACTCATAGCTTAGAGCATGTTTTTGCTCAAACCGTGTCTTAATGCTTTATTGCCTTTTACTATGATTAAAATTGTACACTGATGTTCCTAAGGCACTTTTAGCCTTTATATAACATAGTTTGATATTTAAACCACATATCAAGGTTTGGGGTATTTCAATGGTGGAATGCATGTGAGAAATGTAAGAAAATAAGTGCTGATGTTGTAGCTGTAAGGATTGCGTAAATGTTTGAGAAGATCTTTGGATTGTTTTTAATGAGTTTTTTTGGTGGAGGTTATAAGGTGGGTTTAAGGTGCCAAATGGTGTTGGACCTATTAGAACACTTGTGGAAGAGTTTGGAATTGAAAGAGGCAATTTAAGAGAAAGATCTGTAGAGGACCGACCCAGGGTCCGACCCAGTTTTGGGTCGGTCGGGCCATGTTGAGCCAGCCAGAATGTCTCTGGACTGGACCGACCCAGGGGGTTTGGGTCGGTCGGCTTAGCTTTGGGTCGGTCGGGTAAAGGTCTAACGTAGGAAAATGGGTTCTGTAAGGGACCGACCCAGAGGGTTTGGGTCGGTCGGTCTAGCTCTGGGTCGGTCGGATGGGTTTCAAAAGACGGAAGAGTTTCTGTAATGGACCGACCCAGGGATTGGGTCGGTCGACCCTTAACACTTAAAAAAAAAGAGAAATTTAAATTCTAAGGATGATAATAGGAAATAAGGTATACCTTGGGAAGGGTGGTAATGATTAGGACCCTAAGAACTTAAGGGATTAAGTTAAGATGAGTAAGAACCTTAAATGTTTAAAGTTAAGTTTGTAAGGTTAAGTGGTAAGGACTTAAGAAGGTATTCAAAGAGGGGATCTTTAGGAATTAAGTGAGTTAAGCAAGGTGCAAATAACTAATGGCCTAAAAATGAATCAATGTTTTAGGTTTGCGAATTGGGACCCCGAAGAAGGTTAAACAAACAACGAACGACGGTGAACGGTACAGTCTTTCCTGTGACCTGCTTGCTAACGAGGTGTCCCTCGGCTTGTGTGCTATCTACTTATTTGCTATGACTAAGACAAGATAAAGCATGCAACCGGTCATATTTATTCTCGATGTGAATGTGTTTACTCTACACTAACCCACGAGACTTGAGAATGTTGCTAACTAAGTTTAGTACTCACTGAGTTAAGGTTAAGAACTAAGTATTGGTGATTGTTGGTTTTACCCGTCAAGGTTTAACTAACACTTGGTAATTAAGGCTTTCACTAACCATAACTTGGGGTGGGAGTGAGGAATCCGGAATGGTACCGGCACATGTGTATTGGGGGGTCGGTATCTGAATCAGATCCGACTTCCAAAGACTTGTCATTAGACTCGTCGCCTAGGGTCAACAAACCGACCCGACCACCCGGGCTACTGTTTGAGGTGGGAGGCACATTAAGGATGGCGTGGGGGGATCAAGCCTACATCCCCAACAAATTAAGAAAGGTAGCTTATCGTCGGATAGTGCACTGCTACCGGCTAGGGTTAACCAAGCCCTACAAAGATACAACCAATTAAGGGCTAACCAATCTAATAGTGGAGCGGTTTGCAATTATAAGGTTAAGGAGATTGTGGATCTAAGGAGTTAAGAACTAACTCACTTATTAAGGGAACGCCTGAGTCGTTCGTTTGCTTATGAGCTAATTATGTTCATTGTGGTTGTTGGTTTGTTGTGCTTCATATTATGCTTTTGCACTATTTGCTTATCATGTTAATCAACTCCCATGCTATCGACAATTAGTCGTCGTAGCCCCGTTAGCTTGGGGGCCATGGGAGGGTCGTACCAGCATTCGTGCTGACCCCCTTTGGGGGCTGTTTTTCACTTGCAGGTAAGCGGCCGATGAAGTCACACCACGAGAGTAGGAGCGGGTAGCCCTAGGTGGGACTTTATTTTGAGTACGGGTAGCGCCTGTGCACCCGTCTGTTAGTAGTGGAACATGAGATATATTATGTGGTTTGAGGATACTTAAAACTCGGATGGTGTATGTATTTTGGATGTACGGTTGTAAATATTTAAATTACGGTAATTGTTGTTGGTTAGACCGTAGCTAGGTCCTGGTGTTACTTTATTCCGCTGCGACGTTAAGTATAGTTTGTTAAGTTGCGATAACCACGATTGGCTTAGGACGGGGTGTTACAAAAGTGGTATCAGAGCGTAGTTACGCTCTAATCAAGAAATACCGGACATGAGTAACCACCGAGTTAGGATATAAGTTAAGGAATAAGTGTTGGGTTAAGGGTGTGAGAAGTTAGAGTGAGTAGAGTCAGATGACCACTAATAAGTGTGGATCGTCTTTGCCGTCTACGGACGTTATAAATTCACTAACCGAAACAGTGGTGAATACAAATCTAATGTGAGTTATGCTTGTTCAGATGGCAGGACGTCCTAGGGGAAGCCGAGGTCGCGGCCAGGGTGAGGATACTTCCGGGATACCTGGAGGGCAGACGATCGCAGAGATCGTAGCTGCCGCATTAGGGCATATGGGCTACCAGCCTGGTGTGGGTGCACCACCTCCACCGCCACAACCTAGGGAACCAAACTGGGTGAAGAGTCTTGCAGATCTTCGACCCGCGCACTTTAAGGGGGAGACCGATCCCGCCAAGCTTGAGGCGTACATCTCCGAGCTAGACCGCCTTTGAGACCCTTGATGTCCCTGCTGGGATCAAGGTGCGTCTAGCTGCCTTCTACCTGAAGGGGGCGGCAGGCGATTGGTGGAAGCTGGTGAGGGCCGAGCATGTGGCCAATCCAGAGTTCGGCTGGGAGCAGTACACCGCCTTGCTACGAGCAAAGTACTACCCCGCCCATGTCCAGACGAAGAAGCGCTTGCAGTTGGATGCGCTTAGGCAGACGGACAAGATGACAGTGGACGAGTATTACTCGGAGTTCACTGCCTTGCTCCGTCTTCTGCCAGGTCTAGGGTATTCTGACCAGATCCTGGTGGACCGCTTTTATGGCGGGCTTAGCCATCGACTCCGCTACGGCATGGGGCCACGAGTTATACTACCTTGCAGGTAATAAGAATGATTGAGATTTGAGTAAGTAATGAGTAAGATTTAGATTATGAGAAATAAGAGTGACTAATACTATGGAAAAGCAGGAGTGCTATCATGCCGCTGCTAAGGTGGAGATAACCGTCCAGCTGAGGGACGAGGAGAACGCTAAGAGAAAGAGTGCTGGGAAGAGTGCGGAACACCAAGGGCAAGGAGGGTACAAGAAACAAAAGTACCAGCCTCAGGCCCAGAAAAATTGGAACCCGAAGGGGAAGGAGGGAAAGGAGAAGGCTCCGGAAGAGCCATTGAAGCTGACGTATGCTTATGCAGCTACACCCCTGCGCTCTAGGGCGCCAAAGGGTAAGGAATTGGTATTAAATGAGTTAAGAAACAATTAGTAACCATTTGGGATGTGAGTATTGACATTATGAATGATCAGGATCTGAGACTGAGAAGGGAGCCGGTGGTGGATACCAGCGACGCTTCATCTATAGGTGGTGTCACAAGGACCACCCCGGGCTCGACTGTAAAGGGAATAAGGTGGAGTGTAACTTTTGCGGAGTACTTGGGCACCGAGCATATGAGTGCTACGGGAACCCGGAGAGTAAGAATTACAGACCCAGTTTTAAGGTTAAGGCCAAGACTGATCAGGGATCTGGATCTGACGGTCAGAGGAGGGGGCAACAAGCTGCAGACAAGAACCCGAGGGTGACCCAGAAGTCGGGACCCACTCTACACATGGTGGACCGGGACGATGAGCCTGAACCCTCATCGAGGCCAGGTACCGCTATAACCATTTAGTAATAAAAACTACCTACTTATCGCATTATCATGCATGTTTGGTGAATAGATGAGTTAAGTAAGAATAAGATGAGATTAGAACTTAAGTAAGATATAACCTACTACCACTTTAGGAAGATTCAACATCTGCTACCCAATACCATCTACACCTAACCCGGAGCACACCGACATCGAAACCATAGACTTTCCAACCGAACAATGTCAGGTTATCCGCCCAGGTATGATTTTATTAAGGGGATACCTGACACCCGAAGCACAAATAGCCATCATCAGAAGATGCAATCAACTAGGAATGGGACCGGGAGGTTTTTACACACCGGAGTACCCAGGGGGAGCAAGGATGAGATTAAAAATGATGAGCTTGGGCAAGGATTGGAATCCGTATGCCAAGAATTACCAAACCATGAGGGAGCAAGATGGAGTCTCACCACCGGGAATACCCGAAGAGTTCCATCCAGTTATTACACAAGTCGTGGAAATCGCTCAGCAGTTGGAAGCTGAACCGATTCCAGACATCCAGGCAGACATTTGCATTGTAAACTTCTACGAGAAGGATGGGAAACTGGGACTACACCAGGATAAGGACGAGACAACGGAGTCTCTCGAAAGAGGGATACCCGTAGTGTCTTGGTCCATTGGGGATGATGCGGAGTTTTTATACGGCGAGTAGAAGCGTGCGGACCGTGCAGATAAGTTGGTACTTAAGTCAGGTGATGTGTTAATTTTGGGAGGAGAATCAAGGATGTTATACCATGGGATTAAGAGAATCAAGCTGAATACAGCACCATCAGCAGTAATCAATGCGACACATATGAGACCAGGAAGATTAAACCTAACCTTTAGACAATATTAGCCATGTAATGTTAGAATGGAATGAGGAATGAGATGTAAGATTAAAGCTCATGTTGTAAAAAGGATGGTTATAAATAAAATAACAGTGTTGTTCATATAAATTGTTACGACTCTTGTTATACCATCAATACTCATGAAGCTTGTGAACACAATTAGGTTATGGACTCGGTACGGAAGGTGCGTTAAGCATACTTACAGAGGCACAGGCCGACGCTAGCGGTACTATCCTCACCGGCACCTTTCCGATTAATGGGATTGAGGCATCAGTTCTCTTCGACTCAGGGCCTCGCATACCTTTGTCTCGGCATCATTCGCGAGCAGGTTGGGGCTAGACGCTGATGAGCTACCCGACTTCACGGTTACGCTCCCGTCTAAGGAGAAGGTTCGTTGCACTCGTTACTACCGAGGAGCCACCATCAGAATTAAGGGAGAAGACTTTCCAGTCAGTTTCATAGAGTTCAGTAAGCTAGGATTTGATGTTATCTTCGGGATGAACTGGTTGGAGCGGCACAAGGGACGTATCCTCTGCGCCGAGCATAGATTGCTGCTCAGGAGTCCGTCTGGGGTAACAATATCATACCGCCAGAGGCCCAGAGAGCCTTCGACTAGGATCATCACCGCCATGGCAATGTATAGAGAATTAAGGAGAAAGGAAGAAGTATACCTCTGCTATGTACAGGACATAGAGAGAGACCCTGAGTTCGACCCCGACTTACCGGTAGTGTCGGAGTTCCCCGACTTATTTCCACGGGAACTGCCCGGCATGCCACCCACTCGGGAGGTAGAGTTCACCATCGAGCTTCTACCTGGTACCGGACCGATAGCCAAGGCACATACCGTATGGCTCCGGCAGAAATGACTGAGTTAAAAGAACAATTGAAAGATTTGTTGGATAAGGGATTCTTAGACCAGTGTGTCACCATGGGGAGCGCCAGTCCTCTCGTGAAGAAGAAGATGGTAGTCTCTCCGCCTCTGCATCGCCTACAAGAGACTGAATGCAGTGACAGTGAAGAATAACTATCCACTACCACCCCTACTACCTACCCCCCCCGCATTGACGATCTGTTCGATCAGTTGAAGGAGCATCTGTGTTTTCCAAGATTGATCTCAGATCGGGGTATCATCAGATATCCATTAAGGAGGGAGACATTGAGAAGATGGCATTCCGGACACGATACGGCCACTATGAGTTCACAATGATGTCGTTCGGTTTGTCGAACGCACCGGCGAAATTTATGGATCTGATGAACCGCTTGTTCCGGGAGCAGCTGGACAAGTCGGTTATGGTTTTTATTGATGACATTTTGATATACTCCAAGTCTAAGGTTGAGCATAAGGAACATCTGAGGAGGGTATTAGAAATATTGAGGGAGAACCAGCTATATGCTAAGTTCTCCAAGTGTGAGTTTTGGCTTGACCAGGTCTCTTTCCTAGGTCATGTCATCTCAGATGCTGGGATCGCAGTGGATCCAGCAAAGATTGATGAAGTACGTACTTGGCCAAGGCCGAAGACTGTTACCGACATCCGGAGCTTTCTCGGTCTGGCAGGTTACTACAGAAGGTTCGTTAGAGATTTCAGCAAGGTCGTGAAACCGATGACCAGTCTGATGAAAAAGGATGCACCATTCTTGTGGACAGTTGACTGTGAGAGATCATTTCAGCGCTTGAAGGACTCACTGACCACTGCACCGGTTCTGACCATTCCAGACGGTACAGAGGGCTTTGAGGTTTATTGTGATGCATCCGGCAGAGGGCTGGGTTGCGTGCTCATGCAACATGGCAAGGTGGTGGCATATGCCTCACGCCAGTTGAAGAAACATGAGGAGAACTACCCCACACATGATTTAGAGCTGGGAGCTGTAGTCTTCGCTTTGAAGATATGGCGCCACTACTTATATGGGGTTAGTGTCACGATCTACACCGATCACAAGAGTTTGAAATACATATTCACTCAGAAGGAGTTAAATCTTCGACAGAGGAGATGGTTAGAGTTTTTGAAAGACTATGACATTGACCTCCAATACAAAGAGGGGAAGGCCAATGTTGTAGCAGATGCCCTGAGCCGTCGAGCACACTCACTCCATTCGCTAGTTTCTTTCTCCAGCTTGGTTGATGAGGTGCGAGAGGCTCAGAAGACAGATGAGTACATGAGAGAGGTCAGACAGAAGCTGACAGATGGTACCTTTGAGAGTCAGAAATACGACTTCAGACTTCATGATGATGATCTTATCAGACTTAAGGGCCGGTTATGCGTACCACGAGGCAACACGGATCTGAAAGACCGTATACTTAGAGAATCACACTGTTCTTCAGTTTCCATCCATCCGGGAGCCTCTAAAATGTATAAAGACATGAAGAGATACTTCTGGTGGTCGGGGATGAAGACAGATGTTACCGAGTTCGTCTTGAGGTGTCTCACATGCCAGAAGGTGAAATTTGAGCACCGACGACCGGGCGGAATGGTACAGTCGATGCCAGTTCCGGAGTGGAAGTTCCATGATATCTCCATGGACTTCGTATTTGGGCTTCCGCCTGCTAGGGGAGGTCTCAACATGATATGGGTGGTGGTGGATCGCCTTACCAAAGTAGCCCGATTCATACCGATGAAGGATACTTGGAAGGTGACCAAATTAGCTGAGTTATTTGAGAAAGAAATCATGAGACATCACGGCATACCAAAGACCATAGTGTCAGATAGAGATACCAGATTCCTTTCGAGGTACTGGAGAGCTACCAGAGAAGCGTTGGGTACAGAACTCAAGCTGAGTACCGCGTTCCATCCTCAGACAGATGGTCAGACTGAGCGTACTATTCAGACACTCGAGGACATGCTGAGAGCATGTGCCTTAGACTTCCAGGGCAGTTGGATTGACAGATTGCATCTGATCGAGTTTTCATACAACAATAGCTATCACGCTTCGATCAAGATGGCACCTTTTCAAGCGTTGTACGGTAGACCATGTCGTACACCGCTCTGCTGGGATGAGTCGAGTGAGACGGTCATTATAGGACCAGAGTACTTAGAACAAGTTAAGGCTGAAGTTCAGCAAATCAGGGAGAACATGAAAGCTGCTCAAGATAGGCAGAAGTCGTATGCTGATGTTCGACGACGGGACCTGGAGTTCGCAGTGGGCGACCAGGTATTTCTGCGAGTTTCACCGATGAAGGGTGTATTCAGGTTTGGGCAGAAGGGCAAATTAAGCCCGAAATTTGTTGGTCCTTATGAGATTATGGAGCGGGTGGGCCCGGTTGCTTACAGGTTGAATTTACCTGCTGAGCTGGGTAAAGTGCATGATGTTTTTCATGTTTCACAGCTAAAGAAATACATGCACCACCCCTCCCATGTGTTAGAACCTGAGAGGTTGACTTTAGAACCGAATATGAGATCCGTGGAGACTCCTCAGAGAATCTTGGACAGTAAGACTAGGGACACTCGCCACAAGTCAGTGCGACTGGTGAAGGTTCTCTGGTCTAACCAGGATGTCGAAGAGGCCACGTGGGAGTTAGAGGATAAGATGAGGGCGAAGTACCCTTCTTTGTTTACTGACTAGATCGTCTGTATAGGGTACGGGGCGTACCCCTTTTTTTAGGGGGGTAGAGCTTCCTCGCTTTTGAGTTAGGAAACGATCATGTTTATCGTTTGTTTGGTTGTTTAAGATGTGAATTTGTGTAAGTTGCTACACTTCGGTGTAAGTTTTAGTTATGTATAATACTTATGTATTGTATTTGAGATTGACCTTTGAGTCTTGAAATGTGTGAATGTGAATATAAGATGTGGTGTTAAGATTAAGGGAATTGAGTACCGGGAACGATTAAGCACATATGTGAACTTTGAGGACAAAGTTCTTTTAAGGGGGGTAGATTGAAATACCCCAAACTTAGATATGGTGTTTAAATGATAAATTAAGATATAAGGAGGCTAAATAATGCCTTAGAAACATTAAGAAACATTTCTAATCAAAGAAGATATAAGGAAACACCAAAAGAGCAGTTTAAGCAAAAACGTGCTCTAAGCTTGGAGAGACTTGGGAGAGTACCCAAATATTGTTCTAAGACCTTAGTAATATCCTAATGGTCATTTTAAATCAATTACCAAAGAAAACCAAGCTTGAAAACAAGTTAAAACACAAAATGTGCTTTAAGGAGTCTTAAAGCACGTTTTTGAAAAATTGTCTTGTAAATGAGTTTTGAATGGCTAAATGTCCATCATTACTCTTTAATTAACATGTGTACTATATAGTATCACATTTGGAAGTCTATATCAATGGGAAATCAAAAATTTCACAACAATGTGCCTTGTTTTGTGAATAGTGAATTAATTAAGCTAGTTTACAACATAAGTCTATATAAGTGAGACATTTGGTCAACAAAGACTTAAGTACCCTCATTATTAAAAGGGGGCCGGTTTCTTATGAGGTGAGTCACCACCTTCATGAGTCATTAAACAAATAAGAAAGCAAATAAGAGTTATAAAGCAAAAGCACTATTCACCTTTTACATAAATATCACACTTTATTAGTTCTCTCTCCTCACTTCTTCATTCTCCTTTGTTTTCCCACGGTTTGAGCTGCTCTCTCCCTTCCCCATTCACGTAAAACTCAACCTCCATGAAAGCCCCATCCTTCCTTGGTTACATCTTGCTCATTTTAGCTCCAAATCCAAAACAAAATACATATTCTTCTTAGTTAGCTCAAGCTCCTTCTTCCTATCTTTTCGAAATTGCAAGAGCTTTGATTTGGTGCCAAGTCAAACCACCATTAGAGGAGGAAACTCAAGCTTGGAGACTCCATTGGCATCTCCATTCTCTTAAGGTAAAGAAAGTGCAAGAAAATCTAGGTTTCCACCATTTTCTTCACATGTCCAAAAATTAGTGCTCATGGGACTCCATTTTAATGCCTTGTTCTAGCTTGTTTCTACTCTTCAAAGGAGAGAGGAGGTCCTTCTTGCTTCATATCCAAGTTTGTCTTGAGAAACCAAGGTAAAACAATCACCTTAATACCTTAAAACATATTTTTAACCTAGGGTTTGTTCCTTAGGGTTAATGTGTTATCTAGTACTCATTGGAGTCATTGGATATTGGTTAGAACATTTGCAAGGAGATACACATTGGTGACCGAGATTGAACAAAGAAAAACCTAAGGAAGAAAGCTTTTTAAGCTTGTAAAAGAACAAGGTAAATTACTTACCTTAAGGTGTTTTATTGTTTAAGGGAATGGGATTTAGATATGTGATGAGTTTAGTGTAGAGTTTACATTAGGAAAAGGGTTATATAAAACCTAGGAGAAACAATGAGCATATTTGTGAACTTGTGACTAAAGAGCAAATGAGAAGAAGAGATAGTTAAAACAATGTGGAGATGAATTACAAGAAGCATTTTATTTCAATGGGAGCCTTGTTGTTTGTACTCGCAGGTTGAAGGCAAATATATGTGGAAATTCAGTGGTTAAGATTATTGTCATTTAAGGGCCTAAGCGCCAAGCATTTTAAGTTTAAGCACTATATGATGATGTGGTGAAGTTTTAGTGTAAATTGTGTGTTAAGGTGTTGTGATGAGAAATTGAGTGATGTTGGTTGTTTGATGGAGAAAAACCAAGTGTTTGGATGTAACTATATACTAGAGAACCCATGGCAAAATTTAGAGGAAAACCTAAGTGTTTAAGATATTCTAAGGAGATTTCATGACTAAGGAAGTACTAGGAAGTTCTAGAGGTGGTCTTGATGAAAGAGGGTGAGATAAGGGTGTTTAAATGACTTGTAATGACTTAGGCGTCACTGTGAAGGATTTAGGAAACAAAAGAGTGTACTTGGGTATTTAGGACTTAGGTAAATGTTGATAAAAGAAGCTAGGAAACTTGGGTAAGTTAGATGTAAGTAAGTGTGAAACTTTGAAATGGTTTAGGTGAGAACTAGAGTATAGAATCTAAGGAAGGTTTGATAAATGCAATAAGGCTGGGAAGTGGTGTACATGGTGTGGACAAGTTCTTAAGGAGGGAGCATTTGGTTAATTGAAATTCTTGGTGGAATGCATGTGAGAAATGTAAGAAAATAAGTGCTAAGTGTTGGGAGCTTTGTAAGGATTGAGTAAATGTTTGAGAAGATCTTTGGAAGTTGTTTTAATGAGTTTGGTGGAGGTTATAAGGTGGGTTTAAGGTGCCAAAATGGTGTTGGACCTATTAGAACACTTGTGGAAGAGTTTGGAATTGAAAGAGGCAATTTAAGAGAAAGATCTGTAGAGGACCGACCCAGGGTCCGACCCAGTTTTGGGTCGGTCGGGCCATGTTGAGCCAGCCAGAATGTCTCTGGACTGGACCGACCCAGGGGGTTTGGGTCGGTCGGCTTAGCTTTGGGTCGGTCGGGTAAAGGTCTAACGTAGGAAAATGGGTTCTGTAAGGGACCGACCCAGAGGGTTTGGGTCGGTCAGTCTAGCTCTGGGTCGGTCGGATGGGTTTCAAAAGACGGAAGAGTTTCTGTAATGGACCGACCCAGGGATTGGGTCGGTCGGTGGGTCGGTCGACCCTTAACACTTAAAAAAAAGAGAGAAATTTAAATTCTAAGGATGATAATAGGAAATAAGGTATACCTTGGGAAGAGTGGTAATGATTAGGACCCTAAGAACTTAAGGGATTAAGTTAAGATGAGTAAGAACCTTAAATGTTTAAAGTTAAGTTTGTAAGGTTAAGTGGTAAGGACTTAAGAAGGTATTCAAAGAGGGGATCTTTAGGAATTAAGTGAGTTAAGCAAGGTGCAAATAACTAATGGCCTAAAAATGAATCAATGTTTTAGGTTTGTGAATTGGGACCCCGAAGAAGGTTAAACAAACAACGAACGACGGTGAACGGTACAGTCTTTCCTGTGACCTGCTTGCTAACGAGGTGTCCCTCGGCTTGTGTGCTATCTGCTTATTTGCTATGACTAAGACAAGATAAAGCATGCAACCGGTCCTATTTATTCTCGATGTGAATGTGTTTACTCTACACTAACCCACGAGACTTGAGAATGTTGCTAACTAAGTTTAGTACTCACTGAGTTAAGGTTAAGAACTAAGTATTGGTGATTGTTGGTTTTACCCGTCAAGGTTTAACTAACACTTGGTAATTAAGGCTTTCACTAACCATAACTTGGGGTGGGAGTGAGGAATCCGGAATGGTACCGGCACATGTGTATTGGGGGAGGTCGGTATCTGAATCAGATCCGACTTCCAAATAAGACTTGTCATTAGACTCGTCGCCTAGGGTCAACAAACCGACCCGACCACCCGGGCTACTGTTTGAGGTGGGAGGCACATTAAGGATGGCGTGGGGGGATCAAGCCTACATCCCCAACAAATTAAGAAAGGTAGCTTATCGTCGGATAGTGCACTACTACCGGCTAGGGTTAACCAAGCCCTACAAAGATAAGCAACCAATTAAGGGCTAACCAATCTAATAGTGGAGCGGTTGGCAATTATAAGGTTAAGGAGATTGTGGATCTAAGGAGTTAAGAACTAACTCACTTATTAAGGGAACGCCTGAGTCGTTCGTTTGCTTATGAGCTAATTATGTTCATTGTGGTTGTTGGTTTGTTGTGCTTCATATTATGCTTATTGCGCTATTTATGCTTATCATGCTAATCAACTCCCATGCTATCGACAATTAGTCGTCGTAGCCCCGTTAGCTTGGGGGCCATGGGAGGGTCGTACCAGCATTCGTGCTGACCCCCTTTGGGGGCTGTTTTTACACTTGCAGGTAAGCGGCCGATGAAGTCACACCACGAGAGTAGGAGCGGGTAGCCCTAGGTGGGACTTTATTTTGAGTACGGGTAGCGCCTGTGCACCCGTCTGTTAGTAGTGGAACATGAGATATATTATGTGGTTTGAGGATACTTAAAACTCGGATGGTGTATGTATTTTGGATGTACGGTTGTAAATATTTAAATTACGGTAATTCTTGTTGGTTAGACCGTAGCTAGGTCCTGGTGTTACTTTATTCCGCTGCGACGTTAAGTATAGTTTGTTAAGTCGTGATAACCACGATTGGCTTAGCACGGGGTGTTACACAATTACTTAAGCTAAGTTAACTAAAGTCTAATTAAGCATTATTTGGGCACTATTCATAATTAGTGTACAAATTTGTGAAATTTTTGGTTTCCCATTGATTTAGGCTTCCTAATGTGATACTAAGTAGTACACATGTTGATTAAGGTGTAATCATGGGCATTTAGCCACTCAAAACCCATTTCTAAGATAATTTTTCAAAAATGTGCTTTAAGACTCATTTAACTTGTTTTTGAGCTTGGTTTTCTTTGGCAATTAATCTAAAATTTCCATTAGCATGTTAATAAGGTCTAAGAATGATATTTGGGTCCTAATCCAAGTTACTCCAAGCTTAGAGCATGTTTTTGCTTAAATTGCTCTTATGGTGTTTCCTTGTGTTTTCTTTGGTTTAAATTATTTACTATAGTTTCTAAGGCATGTTTTAGCCTTATTATATCTTAGTTTAACATCTAAAAACCATAGCTAGGTTTGGTGTATTTTAGAACCGAATTGAAATAATCCACGAAACAATAATGGTGGAAGAATATAACGAACCTCTATATAGAGGACGACAATAGTTCAAAGATACGAGCTTGGGAGAAAATTAAAATAGATATAAAGGACCATAAAACTCCTTTAAAAGATAGTCGATCCATAATATGAGGATCCGAACTAATTGAGAAAATGCCACGAACATAAAAGTATTCGATAAGTTGGGGAAACCCTTAAATTTGAGAATACTTGACATTGAGAAAATTCCCTAAGCTATTACAATATAACTGTGAGAGAGGAGTATTAAGGAAATTGAGTAGTCCGGAGATACGGACGTTTAAGAATTTGAGGAGCTAAGCGTATAGCTCCGTTTGATAGTCGAACCTTCCGACTATGCTAGACCCAGAGTAGGGTCGAAACCAGGGAAGTAAGACTTGTATTTGAAAACCCGGTGGTGAGTCTTGTGTATGACTCTGCCCGGAGGTCATGGGTAATGACTTAAAAGGTATCCACTTATGAATTTGAGTATTGAATTGAGAATTGAGTATTGAACTTAAGAATTTGAGAATTGAACTTGAGAGTTGAGAGTTGAGAATTGAGATTGAGAATTGTACAACTTGTATTGAGATTGAGACTTGTAGGGTACAAACCTGGGAGAGCTTGAGTACGAGCATCCCAAGAGAATGGGAGAATAATTAATAAAGTGATTAAGGCATTAGTGAGGTAAAACCCTCAAGGCCTGAGAGTAAATTAATACTAACTAACAATCTGTTGTGTTAGCTGTTATTGTATTTCTTGTTTGAGTACCCTTGAATGTGAGCATGATTATTGAATTAAAATGAACTCCATGTTCTCGACAAAGTAGTCGGTGTACCCCTGTTAGCACGCGGGGTATGCGAATTTCATACCAGCAATTTGCTGAGCCCCTTGGGGCACCGTTTTTCCTTACAGGTACTTTGGAGCCGAATACCGTTTGAGAGTAGGACGGGGTTGCTACTTAAGCATGGGTAGTTGATTAAGGAAATTATATTTGTTTGGTAAAGTTGTACTGTAAGTCCGAAGTGTTATTGACAATTTGAGGATTGTAGTAGACTCGGTATAGAATTGAATTGAGGTTGTATTTGTATTGTGAATTGGAATAAGGAATGAAATGTATTGTTTGGTATAGAGTACTCGGTATGTTAGTTCATTAGACCGATATTGTAATTGGATTATTGTATTTGGATTTGGCCTTGTCAGTCACATGGGTGAATAATGACATTGTATCACCACCGTTTGTATTGAATTTCTGCTGATTTGGTATTGGTGAATGAGACAGATTAGAAGGTAATGACTTGTTTAGCGATAGGGGTGTTACAAAAAGTGGTATCATCACTCTGATGATTGAAATACCAAGTTTTGGAAATACCGAGTTAGGAATTAGAGACTTAGGGCTAAGGGTTGAGTGATAGCGTGTGATGTACGCTAGATAGGAACTTCCGTGTGAACCGGAAACCTACAATAACCATACCCGCCCACCGCATCCCACGTTATAAAGTTGGGAAAAGAACACCAGAGAGATGGAAAGTCCTCTCTTACTTGGGAAGACCCGCTCTGGCAGTTGCAAAATAACCCTTGTAAGAGAAGGAACCTGTCATACGGTAGATTCCAAGAACCGAAAATCCCAGAGACGGTTCCCGTTTGAATGACAATAACCGCGCTTATTAGCGGTAGATTGAGAATCCTAACCATAGGATAATAAAATTTACGGCACCATGGGGTAACGTGCTTAGCAGTCGCGAGGACCATGCGTAGCTGGCAAGAAGGGAAGCACAACCGCGCGATGAAGCGAAAAAGGCGGAGTAACAAAACCCGAGACAAGAGAGTCTGCGGACTGCAAATGCTTGATAATACCGTCAACGGTATACAGCCGACTAAGGAATTAGTCAAGGTTGGATAACTTCAAACCTACAACGCCAAAGGCAGTAATACCCGAATAACATAGTTCAAACAACTATGAGAGTATTCATGAGACTTACCCCAACAGGACTATGACGTAACTCCTAAGGATTTGTCAAGCCTCAGTAACCACCGTAAAGGCGTGGGGACGAGCAACGAAGCAAGGTACATGGAGGACCCCAAGGATCGAGAAAGCACCCAAATTAACGACAACCTTGTCAAGAACACTGAGAAGCTACTCAGGAGATTGATCACTAAGATCAAAAGATCGATGGAAGAGCCAATAAATCCACCAAATACGGATGGAAACAACACCGTAACCGGTATATGCTAACCTGAAAACCTACCTACCCACGCACTTTCCAGGCCAATGCAGCAACCACAGGGCTATTTGGAAAACTTTAATGACCAACAAGTACTTACTAAAGTAACACCATGATAGTGCAGCAAATATAGAATAACCAAACCTAAGAATTTGAAGAACGAAACCTTGGAAAGGCCCAACGGCCTGACCATCGCCTTAAAGAAACATACCAGTCGGCGAGAAGCTGGACTGGTCAAGACCTCAAACACGGCAACACCGTGAAAGTTTTCTTTCAAACTTCAAACCTTTCTTTCAAACCCAAATATTTCCTTTAAAACCTCAGATTTTAAAACAAAACCAGAGAACCATGGTAAGTTATCATAGGACGATACAAGAGGAGTTGACAATAGAATACTTTACCTAGGCGTGTGACAAGCACTACGAGTGTACCCAAACACGGGATGTAGGACGGCCACACTCCGAAGGAGCTTGCGGGCCTGATAGACCATTTATGAGTTAGTCAGGTAAGTGGTAATGTACCAATAAGGTACCCACTTATGTATACACGTAGTGTACGAAACACGAGAAGTAGTCGACTCCGTTCTACAGACAGTGAAGTAAGTTCAAGCCAGAACAGTTGGACACCTCGAATGATCAAAGGAACTCGGATAAGCTTACAACCTAAAGGAGTCAAGAACTCACTCCAGGAGGATGATTAAGAGTTAGAGAGTGCGAGAAGCACTAGTAGTTGAGCAAAGACATTGGGTATGTCTCAAGAATCGTGAAACAAAGCATGTTAGCTGGAATGAATACCCAGTCTAAAATTAGTAAGGAAAATGCCTAATGGGAACACATCCACGTTCAATGAACGGGATAAATACCCAAAATGATCCTATAAATTACCGGAGAATACCATTCTTCACCCAAAAGACATAAAGAAAATTATTCATGGTCTACCCTAAGAATGGAAGACACTACAACCATAAACGAGACAATTCAAAATCCAGAACCGCAAGCAGGGTAATAAACTGAACATACCCAAAGTGTGAGCCAAATGAAATGGCATCACTTAACAACACCCAGGAGCAATCCTTGAAGGGTGTCGAATGAAATGTCATGATAAGAACACAAGAGCTAGAACAAACACTCGGTTAGAACACCGAAGGGATTCCACCGAACGAGAAGTACCCTAAAATTGCCAAGAGGCAGCCGGTTACTACTATCTAAAGGATCTCCAATAAACGGAAGCGTGATGTGACGATCTTATCATGGAGCCCGACACTACCTCCAAACCAATCTATGGTGTACGGAGTAATACAAATATATGTGAACAACCTACAAAGAGCAAGCTCGAGGCAACATGGCTAGTAAGCCATGAACCTACCGCAACATGTAGATACAACGGTTGCAAAACCTAACCAAGAATCATATGGGGAGTTGCCAAGTATGGCACCAGTAAGATTGTTTAATAACTATCAAGCAAGGATATCACTCGTTATTGTGAGAGCGGTGAACATATTCCAAAGAAGAGGATGTCATCAGTGGAAGTATGAAAATGCATCTCTTTCAGAACTACTAATGTAATGAAGCTTGAGCATATAGTCATTGCCAAGCAATAACTTGAACAATATGAAACTGAAGGAAGCTTTGATGACAATTGGCAAAAACCAAAGAGTAATCGGTTTAGAAGAAACACTGTATGTGTCTAACGTGAAGCGTGAAGTAAATAACACTCAAGGAGCTAAGGGCCATGAAAAATAATATATGCTGTAATCAGCCAAGTAAATGGTGAACCATTGTATAAATGGTGGAGATACATGAGCAGAAGCTAATGTAATAGCGGATGCCATGGAAACCAAAATCGTAAGTAAATACGAACATGGTGCGCAGCAAGCGACCAATGTATCTCAATAATCACACAAGGATATGGAGATGTTAAATAAGAAATGGTAGACAGGCCAAGCAACAAGCCAGGAGTCTGCACCAAGTGATGAAAAACCTCACAGAAGAGGCAATGTTCATTCCAATTGCAATGGCATAAGGAACTGGAGGTATATCCTTGAAGAATCAAAGAGATAAAAGAGGTAATAAACTCCGGGACGAGAGTACCCAATTGATAAATAATCAACCGTACTGGATATGGAAGCATTGTAAATACCATAACAAACATGGCACAAGCCAGTTAAGCGAAAGCTTAGAAACGAACCGTGCGGCCTTTGGCCAAAGAAGCACGAAGAATGTTGGACACACCAACAATCACAAGAAGTGAATTCCACCGGAATAAAGCGGAAGAAACTTATGAAAGTCATAAGGACCGATGCATAGAAAATGCAAGGTCATACAAGTAAAGAACACTTGTACCGAACAAGATAAGTGGGCATAATTAAGAAGCCACCAACAACAGAGGAAGCACTACATACTAAGTAGTGGCTCAACCTCAACCGACAACATGTCGAAAGAATCAAGTGAATGATCACGAAAGTACACAATAGTATGTACATAGATTCCAGAGAGCTGGATAGAAAATCTATAACTCATCAAATTCACGTACGGTAAGAAATACCACAGGTTGATGGATAAACCTTATTCCTAAGATAAAAAGGGATAAAAAGGTGATGTTTAACACATTAAGAATAACGAGAAGGGCAAACAAACCCCAAGTTATCAGGGTCGCACAGTAGAAGCTAGTGGGCCCAAAATTCTAAGGTTTAGCATACCTAATGAATTAGAGTGAATGGCTAATTATCAATGCCTTGAAGCCTAAAAGGCTTGAACCAAACCCGGTTATGAGTTAAACAAACTCCAATTACAATTCTTGGTGCAGGGACTAACCAACAATATGGTTAAGACCCTTTGACCAAAGAACATGGTATGGTAGACAGCATAGAAGCTGAAACACTCAATGATGGCTGAACGCCTTAGACCAATGTCTAATATTAACCCATGGTAGATTATATGGGCGTAATCCCTTTTAAGGGGGGTAGAGCGAAAACCACAAAGTGTATGTTTTACGTAATAAGTGCGTAAACTACAATGCGCAAATAGCGCAAAAGAATTTGTTTTGATGATTGATACTTATATTACATAAACATTTGTATTCACTCATTGCGTAAATATGGTTATTTGTGAGATTAGAAGTGGAATGGAGTAGAGAAACTCTAGGGGAATGAGAACCCTGATTGGTAATAGTGTGAGATAGGAGTCGGAATGAAACCGGCGTTGAGAAATGAGTATGTCTGTGAGATATGTTGAGTATAAATCCGTATGAAACCGATGTTGAACCTAGTGGGAATCGAGTTCGCTAAGTGACTTGATTTGATTTTATTTGTGAATGATTGGAGGATTGAGATTTAATTGGAGTTATGCTTTTGAATTTCTTAGGTGTAGTGGTTGGAGATAATTTTGTAATAATTGATGAGATGATTAGTAAGTGAGTAAATGAATTCTAGAAACTGGAAAATGTAGTGCTCTGCGAATATGACTAGGAAGATTAAGAAGATAGAAGATGAAATAATGATTGACTACTTGATTGTTTGAATTGAGGTGGGAGGTGGAACTTGATTTGCTAGCAATCAAGGGAAACCAAACACAAATTGGAGTGGAAGGATAGGTCAACACCAATGCTGATCACATTGAGGTTGAATGACTCTTGAAGCTCCCTATAAGTGGTCACAACTAATAACGCTAGTAATAGATGTAATTATCATAAATTAGAATTTGGAGCTGTATTGAGTTTTCAAAATGAATTTCCAACTGATTTTGGCAAAAATGATTTTTCTTCAAACTGAGAATGAGGACCGGTTTTGAAACCGCTCCCACGGGTGCTAGTTGGACCTTCCCATGGCTCGGCACCGGTATAGGGTCGAAACCCGGGAAGTAAGGCTAGCACGTGAGCCAGTGGGAGTGATGATTAGTTTTGAAACCACTACAACGGACGAGCAACGGTACTAAGTGACCGGTAGGACGTTGGTAGTGTGTGTTTTGTATTTTTCCAAGGGCAGCGGGATATGAGTAGTCCTGTGTCAGTGTGGATGACCGGTGAGTGCCTGAGGATCTCTAGATGTGCAAAGTCATGACGGCTGTGAACCAGAAAGCATAAGTGTTTAAACGTGACCGGTACCTGAGGGATCACTCGACATGGGAGAGGATAGTACCTTCCTTATCTTCGGATGGACCCCATGGAGAGAAGTAAAAAATGATATTTTTTATTGTTATGCATGAAGTGACATGTTGTGTGGATTTTTGGTATACATCGAATCCGACCTTGGAGTCTAGGAGGTTATATAGAGGTTATGACCTTAGCATAGAGTACCTATGTGAGTAACAATATTAGATTCACCAACTTTGAGGGTAAAGTTCTTTAAGGGGGTAGATTGAAATACCCCAAACATTAAAATGGTGATTAAATAATTGTAATATGGAATTTAAGGGCTTAATAGTGCCTAAGTAATATTGGTGAAGAAAATAAAGCCAAAAGAAAAGAGAAAATGCTTAAAAAGCTTAAAACACAAAATGAGTGTTACACAACCATAGGAGGTATATGACCTTGGTTAGAGTCCTAGATGGATTCTTAGGGCTTAATTGCGCCTAAATAATATGCGGGAACAATTCCCGAAGGAAACGGATCCAAATAATGGGTTAAAACGCTAATGGAGTCTTAAAGCACATTTTTCAAGAAAACCTGAAAACGTGAATTTAAGTGGTCAAACAGACCCGTCAAATTATAGTTGAGTATATAACTATAATTAAACATTAATGGAAGCTTAAGAATCATTAAAATTAAAGAAACGAGAAAAATCCGGAAAACGGGCCCGGTTAGTGAATAGTGCCCAAACCGGGTAAATTAACGAGCGTTTCTTGTAAAAGATAAAAATGCCCCTCCCTCACTAATATATTGGGGCCGGTTTTTAAGAGGGGAAATCAGCCCTCACACTTACTTAACTAGCTAGAAAGAAAAAAGAAAAGAAAGAAAAGCAAAAAGGTAGAAAAGTTACAAAAGTAACTTTTCCCTCTCTCTCCTCCCTCATTTCTCTTTTCCCTCTTCTCTTCCCTTCCTTCCTCCTTTCTCCCAGCCAGCAGCTCTCTTCTTTCCCCCTCCCTAGATAATTTTTGAAGCAGCCTCAATGGCTTCTTGCCATTCTCTCCCTTGTGCAAGCTACACCAAAGCTCCAAATAAAAAACAAATCACATATTTGAACTCCACTCATCAAGAGCTCCATTCCTCTATTTTCAAAATCTCAAAAGCTTGAAGTTCATCTCCATGGGTATAACCCATTTGAAGAGGAAGTTGGAGTTTCTTGAAGCTTGGAGTCTCCTCATCCATTTAAGGTAAAAAAAGTCCAAGAAAAACTCATTTTTCTTTCCTTCTTGTCTTGGCCGATTTCATTTGTTAATGGGGCACTCCTCTTTCCTTGTTTGAGCATTTTCCAAGCCTCCAATGGTGGTTGGGAGCTCCTCTTTGATTCATGACCAAAAGCTCATCTTAGGGTTTCAAGGTAATTTATCATCTTTGTGCTTTAAGCACCTTTCCTTGTAACCTTGCTTAATTAGTAAGTCTAGGAGTATTGTTTAGTGCCTAAATCCCCATTTGGGTATTGATTTTGAGGTTGGAAAGTGGTTGGCCAACTTGGCCGATTTTGATCAAGAAAGAGAAGAGGAGGAGTTTGGAAAGGAAAAGAAGAATTTATGAGCTAAAGGTAAGAAATCTACCTTAATATCTATCTCTAATGTTTTAGAACTTGGGATGGGTAATTTAAATTAATGAAACCAAAATCTTGCTAGAAATGTACTTGGTTGAAATATGAGAGAATGATGAATTTGATTGTGATTTATGGGCCTTGGAGCCAAGCAATTTAAGTTATTGCATTATGTAGTGTTTATTGAGTTTTGAATGAAGCTTGTGTGCTGGTAGGACCCTTTATGGGTGTGGTAAGTTTTGAGATGGTTTAGGTGAGAATTAATGCATTTGGGAATGTTAGAATTGTAGGTGAGCTATGGCAAATTTTGTGTAGAAATATAAGGAGTTTTGGGAGTTGTTATAAGGGAAGAATGACCTAGGTTTAACTAGGTGTTGTAAGGGATTGAGTTGGTTAACTGGCCACCCTTGAATGTGGATATAAGTGTTAGAAAATGAAGAATAAAAATCTGTAGTAAAATGGTACATGAGGATCTTAGAATTTCTTGAAAAGATTAGTGTGCACAACCTTGAAAATGGAAGATGGACTTGGGTATAGTTAATGCAAATGTATAGGAAGGACTTGGAATGGCCATGAAGGTAGAGAACAAAACACAAGCTGTCAAGAGGGGCTTAGAAATGCACGTGTGCAAAATGCAAAATGTGAGAACATAAATTAGTGGAATTGAACAAGAATTGGGTAATGAGGTTAAGCAATGATTTAGTAAGGTTTAAGGAGTGTTTTAGGGTGTTTTAACATGTTGGAAACATGTGGAAAGGTTAGGAAAATATTGGGTGAGAATTAAGGTGAGTTTGGAGTTCAAAGTAAGTAGTTAAAATGAATACTGGGCTTGACCAACCCTGGTAGGGTCGGTCAGCCTGAAATTTGCAAACCCAGAGTCTTCTGACTTCGACCGACCTTAGGATCGACCTTGGTAAGGTCGGTCGGGCTAAAATTTTCAAATCCGGAAGTCTTCTAACTTCGACCGACCTTAAAACAGACCTTGGTAGGGTCGGTCGGACTGAAATTTATAAACCTGTAACCTACTGACTTCGACCGACCTTGCCAAGGTCGGTCGGGTCAAACAAAAAAAATGGCATTAGTAGTAAACCTTTGGGAGAGTAATGATGGTAAGAAAAAGATGCACCTTAGAACCTAAGTAAACGAGTGTGAGAAGTGAATGAGAAGTTGTAAACTTGCTAACAAGAAATTTGTAGGGAAAACTATTTACATAAAAAGAATAAAATACTAAACTAAACCTACAACTCTACTACGGGTAGCAAATAAAAACCCGGTCGGAGTATAGTGTAAATATATTACGACCGAGAGTATCGAACCCAAGGGACTTATAGAAAACTAGTCCTAATCCGGGCAAAAGCCTATTCTATAATAAAAAGGGGGAAAAGTAAATGTGATTCTAAACTAAGAAAACTAAATAAACTAACTTTGATTTTAGAAGATTATCAATGTAAGGGAAACGTAAGACCAATAATCAAGGGTGGCAAGTCTCAAAGAGGATTTAGTCTCGCAAAATGCATATGTCGGGTGACATGTCGGACCTACGCTACCCGGCAGACTCATGGCCTTGAATGTGCCGGACAACTTCCATCCGGCACTACATTGGGCATCGTACATTTCACAAACAACACTTCCAGATTCGGTTCTGACAAAAGGAACTCAATATTCATACTTGCATCGTGCATAGCTAATGCCGCGAATACAAACAGAATAATGGGAAAATAAGAGATTAACCCTAAACCTTAGATCTTGATGCCCCTCTTTCGGAACAACAAACTTAAAGATTACCGAAATCCTAATATATCCTATTCTTGTCTTGTGAACATTAAATAGAACTTAGAGATAAGAGAATAAATAGCTACTTCATTCTACTTTGCATGAAGACTGGAATTCGGGATAAGAAACTTGAAAATTCCATAAATGGTCATAAGAGTTTTACAAGGAAATCTTCCCTAACCAAAAACCTAACAAGGAGTCTGCATCATCATCCACACAACTACAAGAAGAGAATACAAAGAGGGAGAAGGAGATGTTAATAGCCTTAACCCGCCAAGGTCTTCTTCTTCTCTTGCGTGGATGGATCTGCAGACGCTCCTTGGACACCAACAGATGGAATGTGGCGGAAATGAAGTGTGAATGGCGTGGATTTGGTATGTTGAAGTGTGTCAAATTGCAGCCTTTCTCTCCCTATATATAGGCATCAAATGTGTCTATTGTCGGGCGTCGCGCCGGATCGTCAATAGCCGGCACACGTGGTAAATGCGCCCAACTGTTAACGGTAGAAACCGCCAATTCCGTGCGAAATAGTGCATATGCCGAGTAGGAGATACCCGGCACCAACCTAATCACCAACGGTCAATAACTGCTATCGCTTGGTCAACCGTGGCGACTCTTTACTTATGCCGGATGGAATCTACCCGGCATCATGTCCGGCAAGGCCTCTTTTCTGTTCTGTGTTTATGCCGTGCAGGATCAACCCGGCATTGAGTCCGGCTTCAATTGAACTTTTGCCTAGAAAATCATTCCTTGCACAGAAAACTCATAAAAATATAAGTCTGTACAAATAGTATACTTTAACACATAATAAGCATAAATAACATATATATAACTCTATTTAGATAAATATAATACTAAATCTAATGCATAAAATGTGATAAGTCTGCGGCTTATCAAAACTTAAGTACGCTTGAGTAAACCTAAGATTAACGGGATAACGGGGTAAGTACGGGAGTAAGAGTAGTTACATACCGTATGATATTGATATTAATTGAACCACTTGATATGTGATCAGTGATTCGAGAGAAAGACCCAAGGAATGTAAGGGACAGGGTAAAGTTAACCCATGGTGAAAGGTGTGATTTTCTCATGCCCTGTATGCTAACCGGATTACACTGATTTGTGTGTTGTTTGCTTGTGTGCTGACTTAACCAAGATAAAAGCATGAAAATGATTTACTGCATTTGATTGTATGCCTTGATGCATGATGTATGAGCTAACCATACTTGAATGATTGCGAGGCCTAACTTAGTGTTAAAGACTGACTCATAATTGAGTAACGATTGGTTAGTGACTCGTAGAAAGAGTCATTTCGTAAAATTACGAAAACGTGGAAACACACGAAAACTACCGAATCAAGAATAACGATAATGAAAACCTATGAACTCACTAGAACGTGAGAGAGTTGAACGGGGTTAGTAAAGTCCCGATAATGGTTAGATAACTGAATTGAAATAATCCACGAAACAATAATGGTGGAAGAATATAATGAACCACTATTTAGAGGATGATGATAGTTCAAAGATACGAGCTTGGGAAAAAAGTAAAAGAGATATAAAGGACCATTAAACTCCTTTAAAAGATAGTCGATCCATAATATGAGGATCCGACCAAATTGAGAAAATGCCACGAACATAAAAGTATTCGATAAGTTGGGGAAACCCTTAAATCTGAGAATACTGGACATTGAGAAAATTCCCTAGGCTATTAGATGATATAGAGAGAGATACTTCTAGGCTAATCCATATGATTACAATATAACTTCCAAAGAGGAGTATTTAGGAAATTGAGTAGTCCGGTAGAGATACGGACGTTTGAGAATTTGAGGAGCTCAGCGTATAGTTCCGTTTGATAGTCAAACCTTTCCACTATGCTAGACCCAGAGTAGGGTCGAAACCGGGGAAGTAAGACTTTTATTTGAAAGCCCGGTGGTGAGTCTTGTGTGTGACTCTGCCCGGAGGTCATGGGTAATGACTTAAAAGGTATCCACTTGTGAATTTGAGTATTGAATTGAGAATTAAGTATTGAACTTGAGAATTTGAGAATTGAACTTGAGAGTTGAGAGTTGAGAATTGAGATTGAGAATTGTAGAACTTGTATTGAGATTGAAACGTGTAGGGTACAGACTTAGGAGAGCTTGAGTAAGAGCATCCCATGAGAATGAGAGAATAATGAATAAAGTGATTAAGGCATTAGTGAGGTAAAACCCTCAAGGCCTGAGAGTAAATTAATACTAACTAACAATCTGTTGTGTTGGTTGTTATTGTATTCCTTGTTTGAGTACCCTTGAATGTGAGCATGATTATTGAATTAAAATGAACTCCATGTTCTCGACAAAGTAGTCGGCGTACCCCTGTTAGCACGCGGGGTATGCAAATTTTATACCAGCAATTTGCTGAGCCCCTCGGGGCACTGTTTTTCCTTACAGGTACTTTGGAGCCGAATACCGTTCAAGAGTAGGATGGGGTTGGTACTTAAGCATGGGTAGTTGATTAAGGAAATTGTATTTGTTTGGTAAAGTTGTATTGTAAGTCTGAAGTGTTATTGGCAATTTGAGGATTGTAGTAGACTCGGTATAGAATTGAATTGAGGTTGAATTTGTATTGTGAATTGGAATAAGGAATGAAATGTATTGTTTGGTATAGAGTACTCGGTATGTTAGTTCATCAGACTGATATTGTAATTGAATTATTGTATTTGGATTTAGCCTTACTAGTCACGTGGGTGACTAACGGCATTGTATCACCCACCGTTTGTATTGAATTTCTGCTGCTTTGGTATTGGTGAGTGAGACGGATTAGGAGGTAATGACTTGTTTAGCGGTAGGGGTGTGTTATAACCAAAATTTTGACCCCCTGGTTAGGGTCTACAAGGTTGTGGTGTTGTGAGGGGCATTTAATCGAGTAATGAGAGATTCTGGCTCGTTCGGCGCATTCCAGGGCATGAGGAGCAGTTTCGTCATTGTCAGGGGCGTTTTCGTAATTTTTAAGGCTCCCGAGACCTCCTATAGGCTTTCTCTCTCCTTCAAAAGATGCCCAAATCTGCTTGAAATGCTTTGATATTTTAACCCTTGATAGAGGATGACATTCTCAGCATAATGGCGTTGGAATTTTGATTTTTCGAGTTTCCAATAATTTGCTAGCAATTTCTGACTGAATCTGACGAGAAATTCAATTTAAAAATATTCCAACATTTAAAAAATTTGATTCCTCTTCTGAAAATTCATAATTTCCATCCTTGACATGTGGTTAAAATTTCACAACAAAATTCCTTTGGGAAGTCATTTAATTAAAATATCAAAAAATCTTACTTTTAATAGATTTTCTTTATCTTTAAGAAAGTCTATATAAGGGGATAGGTTTTTTGATAAAATCAGAATCTCACAAGCTCAAGAACCCTAGGGAGTCAGAAAGCACAACCTCCTCTCTCTCTCACGTTTTTCAACACCCGGCCGCCTGAATCATACCGAAAATCCCCTGAAACCACCATCTAAACTCGTTTTCCAATCCCCAAAGCACCAATAATCATCAAAACCCCACAAATACACCACCAAAACGTGAAGAAAAGCAAGAACAACCAACAACCAGAAGCTTGGTTCGAAAACCTTTCGGGTCTGCCATCAACGGAGCACTCGATGAATCCCGGTGTAAAGAATCATTGTGAATCCGAAGGTAAAACAGGTAGAAATTCCACTTTCCTAATTCTCCACGGTATTATCTGTCTTGCCTCAAAATTTGGGCTCAAACTAACTCTTTTTCGCTTATGTATCGCTAATTGTTTTAGCTACTGCCTTGTTACTTGTTTGCTAAGTTTCGTATCAATTTTGATTTCAAATTGAGTTCTTTCAATTGCTAACGTGTTTATAATCTTTCAGGCTACACACCCATAAAATTTGAGCTCAAAACACCTTCGGGAACCATCAAAAACCCACTGTCTGTGGGTTGTCCGTGACCTCGGACTCGTTGTCCGGGACCACGGACGGGTTGTCCGTGACCACGGACGAGTTGTCCGTGACCACGGACGGGTTGTCCGTGACCACGGACGGTGGCGGGATTTTATATTTTTCAAATTTTAGGGTTTCTGTCAATACATGTCCGGGCCCACGGACACCCTGTCCGTGGCCCCGGACCTTTCAAGTTTGCATTTTTATTTTTGTTCTGTTTTTGAAATCATTTAATTCAATTGGGGTCCGTGGTCTCGGACATTAGGTCCGTGGCAACGGACGTAATAAAAATTTGACCTAATTCTGCCTCCGAAACCCTAGTTTAGGTAGCTTTTAATTTCATTTTAATTTTCTGTCAAAAAATGCTAAAAAACACAAAAAAACAGAAGCTCGCGCACTTAGGTTAAAATGACTCGTAATAAGCCGTAATTAAACTAAGTAGAGGAAAAACAACTTCTAAGGGTAATGAAAGTAATTGAACCCTAAATAAGTCGAATACCAAGCCCCCGAACCCGAACTCTCCTTTCCTAATTTGATCTAGGTTAAAATTCGGTGGCGACTCATAATAGGTTCCAGTGAGCTAGCTTAGGTTTTAATAATTTCTGTTATATGACATAGTTATTAATCTTAGGTTATAAGTGGACCTAAAACCCGGTTAGATCCTAATCAGCTTTAATCAACACAGGATAGGGTTTAAAATCGAGGCTCACAGACTGGCGACTCTGTAGGGGACAAATTCTTAATATTAGCTTGTTTAATTTTAAGAAAGAGGGCTTAACTCGAAAGTGTTTAATTATGGCTTTTATTACATTGTTTGTTTACCTTTGTGCGCGCTTTAATTCCTGCACCTTTGCATCATATGAGAGCGAGGGTCCATGCAAACCGATTTCACCCCGGGACCCGTCTGAGGGTCCCCTGTCAGGGACTCACACCTTTTAGGTGATATGAATAAGTGGGGGAAAAGAGGAGGGTGTCGTCTAACCACACCCCCTTAATACCTGGGCTTTAGCCCCAAGCATTTTCTTGGCAGTACCCTTACCTAGCCCATTGTTTGGTCAGTCAAAGACCCGACCGTAGACGCACACCTTTAGGTGATGTGAAAAAGTGGGGAAGCCGAAAGAGGATAGCGTGCAAGCCCTATTCCTTTGTGGTGACCTGGGCCAGCGCCCCAAGCACCTCTCCGGATCGATCCATACCCATTAATCAAGGTCGTCGGGTGAGGACATTTTGAATTTGTGTGGAACCTTGTTTGCTCTTGTGATTGGCCCATGACTAGACTTAGAACGGATAGGGAATCACCCCACAGTTGGCCCAACCCGGTTCGACGTCCCAGATGTTTGTGGCCCATAAACAAAGTTGAGTGCTGATTGATACCCTGTATGGGTTTTCTTTTCTTGATAAAAATAGAAGGAGTCCATGGCCCACTGCCTCGAATTCAACAAGTCTTGTGACAGAACTATGAAAGATGTGTTCAACTGGTCAAAGAAGGTCAATAAGTTGTCTATCCTCCACACTCTGGCATATTTATCCCAGACGTGATTGCACGAAAATTTCTTGAGAGCGGCTATTAACCATTGGGATCCGGTTGAACATCTTTTCAAGTTTGGAGGTAACGAGCTAACTTTACTGCCTGAGGAATTGGACGCACTTCTAGGGGCCAATACCCTAGCTAGCCCAGTAGTACCGAATTTGACACCCTCACCGGTCGAGGCTCCACTAGTAGAAAAATGGCCATTTTCGGCCCCCCATTTTCGGCGGTTTTTACATTTTCGCCGAAAATGTGTGTCGGGTCAGGCTATTTTTGGCGGTTCCTATAAACAACCGCCGAAAATAGCCAACTAAAATGACAATTTTCGGCGGTTGTTTATAGGAACCGCCGAAAATAGCCAAATCGAAGCATGATTTTCGGCGGTTCCTATATACAACCGCTGAAAATTGTCATTTTAGTTGGCTATTTTTGGCGGTTGTTTATAGGAACCGCCGAAAATCACTCTTATTTCTAATACCGTAGCCCCAACTCGTCATTATCACAGCTCTGCTAAAACACTCTTCTTCCTCGACCTCTCTACTCCAGTTCGCCCACAAATCGCCGCCTTCTTCTTCCTCGGTCGTCGCCGCACCACCAGGCTCTAACGCCACCGTCGCCGCCGCCGCCTAGTCGCGCCGCTACCCCCGTCTGCTGCTGCCAGAAACGATATCGAATTAAGAGATTTGGTTAGTTTTTTTTCCGATTCAAAACTTGTAAAGTTTTGTCGAATTGGGTCATAATTTGTTGTTTATATGTAATTGTTGATTGATATATGTATTCTGGAGTGTAATTGCTTGATAGGTTTGTTTGGAAATACAATATGTGGGCAATTTTAGAAAATATACTATATGTTCGCAAGGTGTTCGATGAATTGCTCTGTCCATTTTCTGTTTATATGTTGTTAAAAATATTATTGTTAAGGAATTTAGTTAGTTTTTCTGTTTTAGTAGTATTCATATTGTGGAATGGATAATTATGATTGCACTGAATTAGTTGGATGGGTAATTTATGAAAGTATCTAGATGATTTAATTAGTTAATTAAATTTCTAGTTAGTAAATTTAGCTAGTTAGTTAAACTCACTTAGTTAATTTATTTCATATTTTATAATAATTATATTATAGGTAAATGTAAATTAGTGAAACAAGTTGTAAATATTAACAATGATAAATTAGAAGCCAAATGTAAGTAAATAAATTAATTTGTTGTAAATATATTATTTATATGTTGTTAAAAATATTATTGTTAAGGAATTTAGTTAGTTTTTCTGTATTAGTAGTATATCATATTGTGGAAAGGATAATTATGATTGCACTGAATTAGTTTATTAAATGTGAAGTTGGATGGGTAATTTATGAAAGTATCTAGGTGGATTTAATTAGTTAATTAAATTTAGTTAGTAAATTTAGCTAGTTAGTTAAACTCACTTAGTTAATTTATTTCATATTTTATAAAAATTATATTATAGGTAAATGTAAATTAGTGAAACTATTTTATAATAATTATATTATAGGTAAACTCACTTGGTGAATTGACGTATCAATTGTACTGTATTTTCTTCATTTAGATACTACACAAGATTGGCAGTAGTAGTCGCGTTAGCTCTCATCGTCTTCACTCGCCACCCGCTTCCGCTTGATCCTCGTCCTTCCAAATACCGGTTAGTTTTTTTTTTCAACCTAAATCAATTTCAATTTATCATGCATAATTGTTTGTATAATTTGTTGATTACAATATAATAGTTAGTTGCAGGAATATATGTATATATAACACGATAGAATAACCACAAAATAATGTATATGCCAGCAAGGTGTTCTGTAAATTGTTTGTGTAGTGTTAGTTTATTTATTTAGTAGCTAGTTAGTTGAGTAGGTATACATATATAAATATAACAAAATAAAATAACCAACTATATATATTTATATATATATATATAATATATATAATCAAGTAGTATATATATTATAGATGTGTATACACATATATAATATGCATATAACACAACCAAGTAGTATATATAAAATAGTATTATATATATTATATAGACTCGCCGTGTACGAACAATATCGATATATATCCTTTTCCGAAGATAGGTTAGTTATTGTTATTTTTTATATTTAATATTTTAAATGTTAGTTAAGTTATTATACATTATAACACTTTTTTCTAAATATTTTTTAAATTTTGACTGGTTGTTTGTAGAATGGACCGTGAATGGATGTACGGTCTGCGAGGGAATTATTTTGAATCGAAAGTGGAAAATGAATTTTGCAAAGCAGCTCTCTATCATCAGAAAAGGATGAACGACACTCACATTCCCTGTCCATGTGCACAATGTGAACTTCGCAACAAATTCCCTAACCTACATGCTATCAGATTTCATCTATCACGATGTGGATTTATGCCAAACTATAAGATATGGTTTTTGCATGGCGAGTCTTTAGAAGCTAGTAGCAGGGTGCATACTTCCACCCAGCAGAACAGTGAAACAAGAAAGGTTACCGATGATACCACATTTCTATAATGAGTGTGATCAGAGTGACACTGAAATCAACGATGATAGTGAAAAGATTGAACAACTGAACTCTATGCTGCAAGATGTTGAGGATAATTTCACAGACAAGCCCGATGAATATCAAAGATTAGTTTACGCATCACGGTCCCCTTTGTTCCCCGGATGCACCAAATTTTCAAAATTGACATCCGTGCTACACTTGTTCAATATGAAAGCAAGATCGGCTGGAGTGATAAGAGTTTTACGGCAATACTAGAACTATTCCACGACATGCTTCCAGATGATAACAATCTTCCTACATCCACTTATGATGCAAAAAAGGATGTGTCCTATGGGTGTGGATACGAAAAGATCACACACGCATCCAAACAGTTGTGTATTATAGAGAGAGAATAAACATTTGAATCAGTGTCCAAAATGTCATTTGTCACGCTATAAACATAAGGACGGCCAATCATCCAATTCTAAGAAAAAAAGTCCTCCAGCAAAAGTCATTTGGTATTTACCCATAATACCAAGGTTCAAACGTCTGTTTGCAAATGTCAGAGATGCCCAAAATTTAAGATGGCACGCAGAGAGGAAGAAATGATGATAAGCTGAGACATCCAGCTGATTCACCACAGTGGAGGACTATCGATAGAAGATTTGAAGATTTTGCCAGTGATAATCGAAATTTGAGACTCGGGCTATGTACAGATGGGATGAATCCCTACGGCACTCTAAGTAGTCACACAGCACTTGGCCTGTTGTATTGGTGATTTACAATATTCCTTCGTGGTTGTGTATGAAGCGAAAATACATTATGTTATCATTGTTGATTTCTGGTCCTAAACAACCCGGACATAATATCGATGTATATCTTGCACCGCTGATTGACGATTTGAAATTGCTATGGAATCAGGGGACAATGGTTTATGACAGTTACGCCAGACAAAACTTTCACACTTCGTGCCATGTTGTTTGCACAGTGAATGACTTTCCAGCGTACGGGAATTTATCTGGATACACGGTGAAAGGCACATTTGCTTGCCCAATATGTGAAGACGACACTTGTTCTGATCGTCTAAAGTTTTTTGGCAAAAACATGTACATGTGTCATCGTAGATTGTTGCCAGCAGCACACCCGTACCGTAAAAAAAGGAAGTTATTCAACGGAAAGACTGAAACACGTGTTGCTCGTATACCTTTGAGTTCTCAAGAGATCTATGAAAAGGTGAAAGACATTGAGAATGTTTTCGGTGTTCCGTCCAAATCTACCCAAAAAAACATCTGGAAAAAATGTTCAATATTTTGGGAACTTCCATATTGGAGACATTTAGCTGTTAGGCATTGTCTTGATTTTATGCATATTGTCAAAAATGTTGGTGAGGCTGTTGTTGGGACTTTGCTTAACATACCTGGGAAAACAAAAGACGGAATAAAGGTTCGAAGAGACATGCAAGCTATGGGCATACGTGAGGAGTTGCATCCTCAAGAAAGAGGCAAACGAACATATTTACCTCCAGCATGTTACACTTTGTCTAAGAATGAGATCAGCTTCTGCAAATGTCTTCATTCCCTTAAGGTTCCTACGGGTTATTCATAACTGGAAAAGTCTTGTGTCAATGAAGGACTTGAAATTGGTCGGGTTGAAATCTCATGATTATCACGTTCTGATGTTGCATCTCCTTCCTGTTGTCATTCGGGGTATATTGCCGAAGGATGTCCGAAATGCAATTACAAGACTATGTTTCTTTTTTAATGCAGTGTGCAATAAAGTCGTGGATGCTGATACACGTGACAGTCTGCAACGTGATGTTGTTGTTACGATCTGTCAACTTGAAATGTATTTTCCACCCTCTTTTTTGACATCATGGTTCACTTAGTTGTTCACATTGTTAGGGAAATCAAATTATGTGGTCCAATATATTTGAGGTACATGTATCCGTTTGAGAGATACATGGGAATTTTGAAGGGAAGGATGAAGAATAGATATCGACCTGAAGGAAGTATTATAGAAGGGACAATAACCGAAGAAGTGACTGAATTTTGTACTGAATACTTAAAGGGTGCAGTTGCTATTGGAGTACCACAACCTAGACACACGGGAGGGACAGAAGGTCAAGGTGTTACTGGGAAAAAAATTGTGGCAATTGATTCATCCTCAATGGAGTTAGCACATTTGTTCGTTTTACATCACCTTGAGATTATTGAGCCATTTTTTGAGAAACACATGACTACACTAAGAGGTCAATATCCTGGGAGGAATATTGTTTGGCTGACAAAGAGCAAAACAAGACCTTTTGTTCATGGTTTAGAGACCATGTTATGAAACTTGCATCACTAGCGCCTGATAATGTAGGTGAAGAGCTCCGTTGGTTAGCTTTGGGACCTGGTTCCACTGTTGTATCTTACGAGGGGTATAACATCAATGGGTTCACCTATTGGACAAAACGACAAGATGATAGATGTTTAAACCAGAATAGCGGGGTGAAAGTAGAAGCAACAACAACTCTGTACACCCGAGCTTCAGCGATTTCAACCTCGAGGTTGTATTATGGATGTATTGAAGATATTTGGGAACTTGATTATCAGTTTCAAAAGTTTGTTATTTTCAAATGCAAGTGGGTGGATTACAGACACGGTTATCGGGTTCAGGATGGGTTTAATTTGGTTGATTTATCAAGTCTTGGTCCTACACACGCTCCGTTCATATTTCCCAAGGACTGTGAACAAGTATTTTACATAGAAGATCCCATCGATTCTAGATGGTCAGTAGTTTTACCAGGGAAAAGATTTGTGATCACAAATGTTGATCAAGATGTTGATGACGATGAATTATTATTTGATGAGACACCACCCTTTTCTAACAGTGTTCCTGCCACCAACATTGTCGATATTCCAGACGATGTAGTGTATACTAGGTATGATCATGATGAGGGTCTATGGGTCGAAAAACCATAAATGATGTGTTTGTTTGTTAGGTAATTAAATATTAATTTTTTATGATATCTGATTATGTATTTTTTATATTATTTGTTTTGTTGTTATTAATATCATATTGTTTATCTGTGCAGACAGTCAAATGGATGATATGGACGACCCGGTCGGTGAGATTCTGTGTGACGCAGCCCGACCGAGGAAGAGGCAAACACGTGGAGGGAAGGGCCGCACGTCAAGGGCCCAGACTGATGAGGGGGGTAGTGGCACCGCCGAGATTATAGTGTCTGATGTGCCAGCTGCAGACACACAAGCTGGACCTTCTGAGTCGCAGATCCTAGAGAGCAGGACCGTAAAACCTCGAGGTCCTACAAAAGTTCTGAAGTCAAAAAAGATTGAGTCGAAGCCGCTGCAGTTTAATGAGTATCTACAACCGACTGGGGAATGGGCTGGAGACTTCACTACTGAGCTGGGCATCATAGTGCGAGAGTATTGTGATATCACTCTCTCTTGGCCTCAGGTTGACGAAGGATTGAAGAAGCAGATGTTTGAGATCGTACAGGTAAATAAACAATAGTTGCAGTATTTATTGATACGATTTATAAGTATGCATAACTAACATCCTTTTCATTTATGATGATATGCAGAAACGATATCGAATACCTGCAGAAACCGAGTACTACACCATGGTAAAATCGATGATGCGCAAAAAATTTTCAGATCATAAGCATGATCTGGTCAAATGGTTCATCACCAAGAAGCTTAAGCGGCCTGACGGCGACACACGCCAGCCTTGGGAGATCTACACAGCAATAACCCAAGAGAAGTGGCAGCAGTTTTATGACAAGAAGATGGAGACGAAGGTACATACTAACTATTAAATAATTAAGTATTGTATATACATACAAATAGGTTTACATATGTATATGTTTTTAATCATCATCGTGTACTTTTGTTTACTTGATAATAGGAGTATCGTGAGGCCCAGTCAGCGAATGCGAAGAAGAATGAATATCGTCACTTGCTGGGTGCTAAAGGGGTTAACAGAAGAGTTCCTAAGTGAAATAAAAACAGAGTAGAGACTGAAATATTCATTACTCAGGAACTGCCTGCGAAAACGGGTCTGCACTCGCCTGCCTCTTTTCCTCTTGTAATTACTGCTTCTTTTGAGTACGTACTGAATGAGGTGAAATGGTAAAAATAAATAAAAGATGGAGAAGTGTGGTGATACGGAGGAATAAATGGAAGAGAATGGAGTGTGGAGTGTTTTGATTTCTTCAGCCTCTGGTCGTACGTTGTGTATTTTTTGCAGTAATGGTGTTGGGTTTATATAAAGAATTGAGGAGGCAGATCCGTACGTGATTGAGCATTGATTGCTCTCATTGATTTAGTTCATTGATTGCAGGGGACAGAGCGTGTGCAGAGTAGATGGATAAGTTGCGGGCGAGTCGGGCGAGTTGCAGACGAGCGAAGAAGATAGTCGCGACTGATAATTAGTCACGGTTATTGGTGTCCGCCTGCTCGTACCGCCTAATAAGTGGCGGTAACCTCTGTGTTGTCCGCGAGATTAAGAGGCGGTAGCCTCTATGCTGTCCGCGAGGCGGTTGCCTGTGTGGTGACCGCGAGTTAAGAGGCGGTAGCCTCTATGTTGACCGCGAGGCGGTTGCTTATCTCACGTCCGCCTCCTTCACCGCCCATTAAGTGGCGGTTGACTCAGCCTCGTCCGCCCGGCGGTTGCTCTTGTGACGTCCGCGACTTAGGGGGCGGTTGCACAGTCCACCGCGTGACTCTCGCGTGCCTCTGTTTGACCGGCTCTACATTCTTCGTTATAAGTCCGTTTTCTGAGCCGTTTGCGTCTATGTGTTCGTCTCTTTATCTACTTTACTCCCAGCTTGGTTTTCCTCATGTTAAACCAATAAATTTGTGAGATAAACAATAAAACATAAACTAGAGGAAAACTAACCGAAGTGGAGAAATGAGCAAGAAAAGTGCTAATATTAATATGAAATACACCTATAAATCATGCTCATTTGGACACTTATCACACCCCCACACTTACTTTTGCTTGTCCTCAAGCAAAACCATGTACCCAAACAAGTAGGGAATGCTCAATATTAACAAATACTATTATGAAGGGTAGGATAAAGAAGTCAATAGTACATGATCTTAAACTTTTTAGAGGAGTGTGATCCATCACCTACTGGTGGCATAGGTGTACTCAGGGCAAAAATAAAAATAAGTTTCGGGGTATGATCCGGAGTACTTCAATGCTTCTTGATTTAAGGTGACTTTGAGAACTTTTACCATGGCCAACTTCTCTCAAGAATGGGCATTGAGGAGAAAACAAAAGGAAAAATAGATTTATGCATTTGTTTCACTTTTGCATAAGAGATGAGAAGATAATATGTAGGCATCAAGCCTTTGTATTTAAGAACACTCAACTCTCTTTGTTGGTTACCAATGGTGTCTCACAAGTCCCTTATTTATTTTTTTTTTCCTTTTTGACAGAGAAGCACCCCTTAGCAATCCCTAAGAAAGAAGACAGAAAGAACCCCTGAGTAATAAAAATCCAACCATTTCAGATCATTTGGTCACACCGCATAAAAATGCTCCTCAAAAGTAATCAAAATTTTAAAATTTTCATTTATACCATTTATCCCACAATTCATAACAATATTTATTCCTAAAGAGAACAACCCACATATAAGGGTCCACAATATTGAATTTGAACAAACGCAAGATAAGCAGAGAGATTAAGCATTTAAGCACAAAATGTCACCGAAAAGGGCACACTCCCCCACACTTAATTGAACAATGTCCTCATTGTTCACAGAAAAACAAGGGAAGTTTCAGAAGGCCTTTTCGGTAAGTAGATAAAATAGAGAGAACACGAAGCTCACGAATATTCATTTAAGCATATAAATTCCTCTGCATATTTTATTTAAATAAAAATAATTAAAGAAACTGGTACTCCCCTGATTATTTTTGCTAGCGTGTATTGACTTCCCCCACACTTGAGCTTCAGCCTCAAGTAGCGTAGCTTGGTTGCGGTGTAGACATGAAATTGCACCTGCATAAAACACTAGAAGCAACCATACTATAAACGGGGTTAAAAGTTAGCAAAAATAAAATTTAAAGGGAACTGAAAATTAAAACAGCATAAAAGCATATAAAAGATAAGTTCGTCCGGGTTGCCTCCCGGAAAGCTGCCCTTCTTTAACGTCTTTGGCTAGACGCTTTGAAGCGTACTCAAATCTGAGTATCATGTAGGTTTATTGTACGAGCATCAACTGTCTCGAGATTACCACCCTGGTAATGCTTTAGTCTAGATCCATTAACCATGAAAGTGTGTTTTTTAGAATCCACCAACTCAACGGATCCATACGGGGTGACCTTGGAGACAGTAAATGGTCCAGCCCAATAGGATTTAAGTTTACCAGGAAACAACTTCAACCTGGAGTTGTACAACAGAACCAAATCTCCCTCATGAAACTCCCGCTTAAGGATCATCTTGTCATGCCACTTCTTGGCTTTCTCTTGTAGATTCGGTTATTTTCATAGGCATCCTCTCGAAATTCCTCTAATTCAGTGAGCTGGAATTTCCTTTTGTCACCTGCTCTCAGTAGATCAAAGTTGAGGGCTTTCACGGCCCAGAATGATTTGTGCTCGAGTTCGACTGGTAAATGACAAGCTTTGCCGAAGAAGTCGATATGGGGACATGCCGATGGGTCTTGTAAGCTGTTCTATACGCCCAGAGTGCATCATCCAGCTTCAGGGACCAATCTTTTCGGGAAGAATTAACCGTCTTTTGTAGGATCCACTTCAATTCTCGGTTAGAGACTTCAGCCTGGCCATTCGTTTGAGGGTGATAAGGCAAGGCTACCTTATGTCTCACTCCATATTTGGTCATCAAGGCTGTGAACTGCTTATTGCAGAAGTGGGATCCTTGGTCACTGATGATAGCACGTGGGACTCCAAATCGTGTAAAGATGTTCCTCTTCAAGAACCTGAGTACTACCTTTGCATCATTTGTGGGAGAGGCGATAGCTTCCACCCATTTAGTGACATAGTCGACTGCCACCAAGATGAAAAGGTTTGAACAAGACGAAGGAAAGGGACCCATGAAGTCAATGCCCCACACGTCGAAAGGTTCGACCTCGAGTATGATGTTGAGAGGCATTTCGTGTTTCCTGGAGGTGTTCCCAAGTCTTTGGCATTCATCGCAGGAGGCTACAAAGGAATGACAGTCTTTATGTAAGGTTTTCCAAAAGAAACCTGATTGAAGTACCTTAGCCGCTGTTCGAGCTGGCCCATGATGTCCTCCTGCTTCAAGAGAGTGACAATGACGGAGAATGTTCTGGATTTCATTGTGGGGCACACATCTTCTTACCATCCCGTCTGCACAAACCTTGAAAAGGAGAGGATCCTCCCAGTAATAATGTTTGACATCGGAAAAGAACTTCTTTTTCTGTTGGTAGGTTAACCCATGTGGTATTACTCCTCGTGCGAGGTAGTTGGCCATGTCAGCGTACCATGGATCACCGGTGTCACCAATCATAAAGACGCACTCATCTGGAAAGAATTCATTGATGGAAGTGCCATCACTTGGTGCCTCTATGCGAGATAGGTGGTCTGCTACTACATTCTGCACTCCTGGCTTGTCTCTGATTTCAATCTCAAATTCCTGTAGTAGGAGTATCCACCGGAGGAGTCGGGGTTTGGCATCTTCTTTGGCAAATAGATACCTCAGAGCGGAGTGATCGGTATGAATTATGACTTTGCTTCCCAAGAGATATGATCGGAATTTATCCAGAGCAAAGACTACTGCTAGAAGTTCCTTCTCAGTAGTTGAATAATTCTTCTGAGCGTCGTTGAGGGTTCTACTTGCATAGTAGATGGTTCTCAAGATCTTCTCCTTCTTTTGGCATAAAGCGGCACCCACGGCATAGTCGCTGGCATCGCACATAATTTCAAATGGAAGGCTCCAATCTGGTGATATCACAATGGGAGCGGAGATGAGGCATTCTTTTAGTGTGTTGAAGGCTTGTAGGCATCTGTCAGTAAAGTCGAACTTGACGTCTTTAGCTAGGAGTTCACATAGAGGTTTTGAAATTTTGGAGAAATCCTTGATAAACCTTCTATAGAACCCAGCATGGCCAAGGAAACTCTGATGTCTTTTACCGTCGATGGTGGTGGTAATTTTTCAATAACTTCGACCTTGGCTCTGTCGACTTCAATGCCTTTTGAAGATATTTTATGCCCAAGAACTATTCCTTCTTTAACCATGAAATGGCATTTTTCCCAGTTAAGCACAAGGTTAGTTTCTTCACATCGGGCGAGGATGGCATCCAGATTATTCAGACAGGATTCGAAAGTGGGACCAAAGACAGAGAAGTCGTCCATGAAGACTTCGATGCTCTTCTCAAGATAGTCGCTGAAGATTGCCATCATGCATCTTTGGAATGTTGCTGGGGCATTGCATAGACCAAAAGGCATCCGATTGTATGCAAATGTCCCGTACGGGCATGTGAATGTGGTTTTTCTTGGTCTTCAGAGCAATGGGTATTTGAAAGTATCCTGAATAACCATCCAGGAAGCAGTAGTAATCTTGCCCGGCCAATCTTTCAAGCATCTGATCGATGAAAGGTAAAGGGAAGTGGTCCTTCCGCGTTGCGCTGTTCAGTTTCCTGTAATCGATGCAGACTCTCCATCCCGTCGTGGTTCTCTGAGGAATTAGATCACCTTTGTCGTTGGGGACCACAGTGAGACCTCCTTTTTTCGGGACCACTTGAACGGGGCTCACCCATTTGCTGTCGGAGATGGAGTAGATTATCCCGGCGTCGAGAAGTTTGAGCACCTCTTTCTTTACTACGTCTTTCATGTTGGGATTCAGCCTTCTCTGTGGTTGGACTAAAGGCTTGTAGGTATCTTCCATGTATATGTGATGTGTGCAGAAATGGGGATTGATACCTTTAATGTCCGAAATGGACCAGCCTATTGCCTTCTTGTGGCTCTGAAGGATCTTCACAAGCTGTTCTTCCTGTGTACTTGTTAGGGATGAAGAAATAATAACAGGCAAAGTACAAAAATCAGAAAGATAAACATACTTCAGATGTGATGGCAATTGTTTCAGTTCTACGAGAGGGGGTTGTTCAATGGATGGTGGTAATTTCTGAGTAGATAGCTCTAATGGTTCTGGTGGTGGGTAGCGTGGTTTCTTGTATGATTTTATTCTATCCAGAGCTGCTACCATTTGGATTGTGTCAGGGTATACTAATCGGTTATCACAGATTTCAGACAAGGCATTTTCAAGAGCGTCATTACGGATAATAGCAGATAATTATCCTGCACAATAGAGTCGACAATCTATGGAAAAGGTATCTTCTAAATGAGCGGGTTTCTTATAACCTTGACATGTCGTATTCTAAAGTTTCGTTATGCAGCCTTAAAATGATTTTTCCTTTTTCAACATCGATTAGTGCTCTAGCAGTTCTCATGAAAGGTCGTCCTAAGATTAAGGGCACCCTAGTGTCTTCTTCCATGTCAATTACAATAAAGTCAGCGGGGAACACAAAGGTTCCTACAGTAACAATCAAATCTTCTATTATTCCTTTTGGGAATACTAAAGATCTATCTGCTAATTGTAATTGAATAGAAGTTGGTTCGCATTTACCAATTTTAAGTTTGTTGAAAGTTGACAGTGGCATTAAATTGATACTAGCTCCTAGATCACATAACCCACTACCACAATCAACATTATCAATTGAACATGGAATAATTGGCAAACCTGGGTCTCCAAGTTTTGGAGGAACTCTTGAGAAGTACTGCTGACACTTCCTGTGTAAGGTGTACAGTTTCCACTTCCTGCAACGATCTTTTGTTGGTGATGATATCCTTCATGAACTTTGCGTATATTGGCATTTGTTTTAAAGCATCGGCAAAAGGAATATTGATCGTCAATTTCTTGAAGTGAGAAGAAACTTTCCAAACTGTTCATCTAAATTTTTCTTTCTCATTCTGTTTGGAAAAGGAAGTGGGGGAAGAATTTTTGTGAGAGGGGAAGGAGTAGATTCAGGAGACTCCTTCTCCTTCGGAAATATTTTTTGTAGGGAGGGGGCTTCTTCAGCATCTTCTGTTCTTCTCTGAATTTTCTTGAGGTTCATGAGCTTGCTGCTCTTGATTATCAGTATCATCTCGGGGAGAGAGGTTGAGCGGCCTACCACTTCTTAACGTCACTGCCTTGGCCTGTTCCCTTGGATTTGGATTTGGCTGACTAGGGAAGGAACCAGGTGGCCTTTGTGCAAGCTGCTGACTGATTTGTCCAACTGTTGGTTGGTTTGTTGTATCTGGGCTTCAACCCTTCTGTTAGTGGCTTCTTGATCCACGAGTCGGGTATGAGTCGTAGTCATGAATCCTTTCATTAAGTTCCTGAATTCCTCATTTGGATCAGAAGAGGTTGACGATGGTTGTTGTTGTTGCTGGAAACCTGGAGGGGCACCTTGTGCTCGATAACCTATATTAGAATTTGGTTGGGGTCTGTTCCCCTGATAGGTATTTGAATTGTTGTTCTGACCTCCTTGGTTTTGATCATTATTCTTCCATGAGAAATTCGGGTGATTTCTCCATGGATAGTTGTTGTTGAAGTTGTTGTTGTAGGAATTACCGGGACGGTTTCCTATGAAGTTTGCATCCTCGTACTGTCCTTTACCTTCGCACTGAGGGGTTTCATGAGGACCGGCGCATATGGCACATCCTTCTGTAGGTGGAACTGACGATGAACTTGTAGGTGGGGAAGCTATTGTTTTTACAATTTCGTTTTGTGATGTCGTTAGCTTTTCCACCATCTTTGTAAGGGACGAGATCTGAGCCGATAAATGATCTGTAGGCTCAACGTGGAGTAGGCCTGCTGCTCGTGGCGTTCTTCCTTTGGATCTCGTCCACTGTCTCGTATTGCTCGTCATGGTTTCGAGAAGGTCCATTCCTTCTTTAGGAGATTTCATCATGAAACTCCCTCCTGCAGAGGAATTGACAAGTAGTCGGTTCCCATCATCCAGACCGTTGAAGAATGACAGACAGGGATTGATCGTCAAGACCATGGTGGAACATTCATAGCATATCTTTAAATCTGTCCCATGCGTCGTACAACGTTTCTCCCGGCTCCTGACAGAAAGTATTGATTTCACCGATCAATTGCCTCGTTCTACTGGTTGGGTAGTATTTGGCAAGGAATTTTTGGGCCATTTGAAGCCATGTGGTGATTGATCGGGAGGGAAGGCTTCGATACCACCGTTTGCTGAATCCGACAACGAGTGAGGAAATAGTTGTAGACGGATTCTTTCTTTGACGTTGCCGGTTTGACTAAAGGAATTGCAGAAGTCTAGGAAGAGACTCAGATGATTTGGGGCTTCATCTGGGTTCGCTCCACTAAACTTGCCTAGATCCCGGACGGCGGATGTAGTGGGTTTTGAAAACCCAACGTCCGGCTTCTTCTGGTGTTAGTTCGGGGAGAACTATAGCTGATGCTCTTCCTTCGGTGTTAGGTTGGTGATAATCAGATAGGGCACGGTGTTCTGGTTGAATTGCATGGTCCATTTCATTTATAACTTCGTTATTGGCCATGGCTTGGTTTCTCAGGTTTCTCTGTGCTTGTAATAAAGTACGCTCGGGTTCGGGGCTCGGACTGATTGGTGGAGAGCCTCGGGTTCGAGTGTTTGGCATGCACAGAAGATAACTTGTGGTTTGTGAGAAACTGCAATATTAGTTAGTAAATAAAATAAGAAAGACAGAAATATTGGTTAGGCTGATAAACGTTAGAAGTTAGTATACTGGAAATTATAAGTTAGTAGTTAGTATACAATGGAAAGAAATGTTAAGGACAATGGAAATGAAATAAGGACAATGGAAAGAAAGGACAATGGAACGAAATGACAAGAAATTTAAAGTTAGTAGTTAGAGACAATGGAAAGAAATGGACAATGGAACGAAATGACAATAATATTAAGATGTTAGGAGTTAGATGTCCAAAGTCCGAAGTCAAATGTCCAAGTCAGGTCCGAAGTCCGATGTCCAATTCAGATGTCCAAGATTAACAATTTAATAGTATTAACAGATTATTACTATATAGCGAGTGAACTACCAGAAACTAGGGAAATTGATGGAATCAATCTCCCCGGCAACGGCGCCAAAAACTTGTTGGGATAAAACTACACTATAATTAATATAGAATTATAACAAACTATTAGGCAAGTGTACCTATTCGTAGTAGTAAAACAAGTGTCGTATCCACAAGGAGATTGTTCAATTATCCTAGTTTAGGTAGTTAAAAGAAAACTGTAAAAGGGGTTTAGCCGGAGGCAAGCTTGATTTGTTGTTGGATTATTAAAGAAATAATAAAAACAGTAAAAACAGTTGTGAATTAAGTGGATGGTAAATGTGCTAAGGAAGGTGAATCGCCCAATTATAACTCAGATAATAATTATAATCCTAGTTTGCTCTTATTTGTCTGTTAAGAATTTTATCTTGTGGCCTTTCTAAATCATAGATAAGGACAGCTCTTAATTAATTCATTAAACTTCTTACAATCAGAAAAAGTCTAAAATCATTAATTAGCTTTAAGTGAGAATTCTTTTATAACAGCGATGGATTTTATCTGCTAATCAAGGAGATAATATCTAACGTTTGTCTCTCTTTGTGGTCTATTCTCTAATTTTACAAAATCATTGAAATTAGAGAAACCGTAAATGAGTAAAAATGATCAGTTCTTAAACATTTAATAATAGAGAGAGACAAAACAAATATTTATAAGCAAACTCGGTATTATAAATACGCTGAGTTATTTTGGATTAAACACCCATCCTAAGCACAATTATGAGATTACTCAGACATTGACAGAAATAAAAACAGAGTAGAGACTGAAATATTCATTACTCAGGAACTGCCTGCGAATAACGGGTCTGCACTCGCCTGCCTCTTTTCTCTCTTTGTAATTTACTGCTTCTGTTTGAGTACGTACGTGAATGAGGTGAAATGGTAAAAATAAATAAAAGATGGAGAAGTGTGGTGATACGGGAGGAATTAAATGGAAGAGAATGGAGTGTGGAGTGTTTGATTTCTTCAGCCTCTGGTCGTACGTTGTGTTTTTTGCAGTAATGGTGTTGGGTTTATATAGAGAATTGAGGAGGCAGATCCGTACGTGATTGAGCATTGATTGCTCTCATTGATTTAGTTCATTGATTGCAGGGGACAGAGCGTGTGCAGAGTAGATGGATAAGTTGCGGGCGAGTCGGGCGAGTTGCAGACGAGCGCAGAAGATAGTCGCGACTGATAATTAGTCACGGTTATTGGTGTCCGCCTGCTCGTACCGCCTAATAAGTGGCGGTAACCTCTGTGTTGTCCGCGAGATTAAGAGGCGGTAGCCTCTATGCTGTCCGCGAGGCGGTTGCCTGTGTGGTGACCGCGAGTTAAGAGGCGGTAGCCTCTATGTTGACCGCGAGGCGGTTGCTTATCTCACGTCCGCCTCCTTCACCGCCCATTAAGTGGCGGTTGACTCAGCCTCGTCCGCCCGGCGGTTGCTCTTGTGACGTCCGCGACTTAGGGGGGCGGTTGCACAGTCCACCGCGTGACTCTCGCGTGCCTCTGTTTGACCGGCTCTACATTCTTCGTTATAAGTCCGTTTTCTGAGCCGTTTGCGTCTATGTGTTCGTCTCTTTATCTACTTTACTCCCAGCTTGGTTTTCCTCATGTTAAACCAATAAATTTGTGAGATAAACAATAAAACATAAACTAGAGGAAAACTAACCGAAGTGGAGAAATGAGCAAGAAAAGTGCTAATATTATATATGAAATACACCTATAAGTCATGCTCATTTGGACACTTATCAGTGGCAGAAGGGGAGTTGCCATCGGATGTGAGCACTCTAGATGAGCACCAGAAACAGGGTACATTTTGGAAGCTTTCACGCACTAAGAAAGACCCAAAAACTGGAGAGCGTTTGTATCCCTTCGAGAAAACGAAGGAAATTGTTGATAAGATGGTAAGTACTTTTGTTTAATCCTTATTATTTTTTCAAATTCAATATTTCAATCCTATCATTTATTATAAATCCTATATGCATTTACTTCTAAAGGCTGAAATGAACGAGCAAGCAACCCAAGGGACTTGGGCTCCTGATCGACATGATGACCAGCTGTCTCGGGCGCTAGGAAAGAAAGATCATCCAGGCCGAGCAGTGGGGGTTAGGGGGGGTTAACATAGGGATAAGAAAAGTATTTGGAAACCCCGGGTCGAGGAAAGGAAGTAGTAGTCAGGAGAGGATGATCCCGTATGATGAGCATTTACGTGTCCTCAGTAACTTCAAAGATCAGTTGAGGGATGAGATCCTTGCTGAAGTGCGTCAGGGGACTGGTGCACCCCGGCCATATGCTCCTGCTTCTGATCCTTCTTATGGATATGCTCCTGCTTCTGATCCTGCTGGACTGCACACAAGCACAGAGTCTAATGATCCGTATCCTTACGCATATATACAGGTAAATTTTTATATCTTTAACTGTTTTTTACTTGTCATATCGTTTATTACTTATTTATCAGTTCAATCATCTACTAATCTGATTAAATTGTAGAATCCAATAAACTGCAACCTCTTGCTCCCGTACAACAATCAAAATATACCAGTTGCAGAAGGAAGAGTGTACATATCACGCTCGAATGACGTGGTCCATGGCATGCCCACTACTAGAAAAACAAGAATTACCGACCATCAATTACCGACCACTAATAGTAGTCGGTAATTACCTACAAATTACTAACGACATACCGACCAACGTTGAACCACCATCTCTAAAAGAGAGTTAACAACCACTTACCGACTAATTACCGACTAACTAATTACCGACTACCATTTTCGTCGGCAATATTCATCAGTAATTACCCGGGAGAATTGGCGCCAGAAAATGAGAAGTACACCGACAAATTACAGACCAATATAGTGGTTGTCAGTAATATCTTTATATATTCAGATTTTATTTAGTGAATACCGACGATGGAGAGCGGTCGGTAATTTATAAACATAGATTGATAAAACATTGAGTTTAGCAGCAAAGGCACACTACTCGATTAAATTTCCTATCTTCTTCCCCGCGCTCAGAACTCAAAATTGGCTCCACCTCATCGAATTCGTTTCCCATCTTCTTCCCCACGCCCAGATTTATTCTGCTCAATCATCAGCTCCTCCATGTTGACAAGGCGTGCGAAGAAGTCTGCTCAATCAGCTCCTCTCCATGTTGACAAGGCGTGCGAAGAAGTCTGCTCAATCAACTGCTCCTCCTTAATTATGTAAGGTTGTCGATCTAATTTCACAGTAGCATAGTCAAGACTCCCGCATCTGAAAAAATATGCTCTTCCTAGTGAAATCACCAAGCTCCAGGTTCAAACCCTAAATCCCTAATTTAAAATTTTACAATAATAACTCCATTGCGTGTGAATTCTTGGCTTCATGGTTTTCATTTTATTCGAAGAGTGAGTTTTTAGCTTTAGGGTACAGAAGTTGCGTACAACAATGGAAGAAAAAAAATTTGTTCTCTGCGATTATAGAGGACCCTGTTACACTGAAATTATTTGGGGGAAACCGTGGAAAAACGTTGGGATGACATTCTCCTTGTTTTCATTTTCTATACTGATGCTGTGGGATACCGTGAATAAACCGTGAAATAGTGGTCCTTGTTACACTAAAATTTTCCTTGTTTTCATTCTCTGTACTCTCACTCGATTAGTGTGAAGTTTTGCTGAGGATGACATTTACCCATGAGCTAGCTAGTTGAATAATTTAAGAACTAGCTGAGTAGTGTACCATCTTATTTTTGTCAAAGTTACACCACAAAAAAACCAGTCAAGATGAAGGTGAGTAAGGGTCAGGAACGACAAAAAAACCAGTCAAGATGAAGGTGAGTAAGGGTCAGGAACCACAACCCTGTTACACGCAAAAAAATATTCTTGATTCATGTGAAAATAGCATTCATATTCACCATTTATCTCCTGAGAATGGGTTCGTTATTAATTATGTAGCTCCTGATGTTATTTGTGTCTGTCTTTTAATGAACAGGTTGCATTGAAAACGTTAGTTGTTATACAGATTATTAAGGGAGGGTGATCCAACTTTCAAGGAAGAATTACTCAATTTCTCACAGCGTGCAAATGTTCTTCAGTTATCTAATTTCAAAGATGATTCAAGTCCCATTGGTTGGTTTCCTGACCTTCTACTATTGTCTATGTTTATATTGAAATGAGATTGCTGCTTTCTTAAGATGAGATAATGAGATACTTCTTTGACACTGCTTCAGCCTGGGATTGCTCTGCTTGGGTGCGTACTTATGCCCTTTTCCTGGAAGAGCGACTTGAATGCTTCAGGATTCTGAAATAAGATATAGAAGCTGAACGGATACCGAGGACTGCCCAGGGCCAAGAGAAGGATATTACCAGACTTGTTTTTCTCTAAAGCCTATTGTTGCAAAGTTATGCGATAATTTCTTGAACTCCAATGCGGCTATCAATGGTGGTTCTGTAAGGTTATGTGGAGCTTAAAATATCTGCTGATATTGATAATTGTACCCTAAGAGAAACTTCGAAGATCTGGGTAACAGTTGTACTGTTGCTGTAATTTCACCTGTACTACCCGCTAAAGTTGAAAAGTTGTGACTTAACTCCATTAACTTTTTAAAAGAATTTCTTGTGCGTGCAATGTTTTCACCTTGGCCATGCTCTGCTCTATAGCCTGAATTGGAAACAAATCATACTATGATCAATTCATGGGGATTCTCTAGCTGCGTGATTATAGTGCTTGTTATTGCTCCAGTTCTTTCTGAGTATTTTAAACTACCAGCTCTAGCTTGAGTGAGTTTTGAGTGATTTGATGAAGGCTTCATTGAAGGAGCATGTTATTCAACTTCCTGAAGTTAATGAGTGTAAAAAATTTCAATCCTTATAATCTAGAAAGAATGTCAGCTTGATAAACTTGCATTTCACAATATGGTTCGTGGAGATTGCTTCATGAGAGCTCATATACAGGGGAAGAAATCCCACAATTAGGAAAAATTCATTGATTTATTACTGAATAAGTGAAGATAGAATGTAGTAGTGGTAACATTTTTGGCCGACACATGTTAAGTAGTAAGTCCAATACAATTCCTTCTGTCATGACCTATGACATACCAGTTATAATGTGTACTGTGAAGTTTACTTGGTTGTAGTTTAAGTTGGTTTGCATGTTTCTAATTGTCCAAAATTTTTATGTGTGTCCTTTAAAACCATGAATGCATTAGAAAATATTCTAGAGAAAGATCAGGCCGGGGAATTAGATAAGTTGGCTGGGTAGAGATACTTTTTGACAACTCCATTGCGTGAGTTCTTGTCACCATGGTCCTTGGTGGATCATCTTCATCCTACTGCATTGCTCAAACCCAGGATGATGGTGTTTTTTTAGGGTGAAGATGGAGAACTCAGGCTGGGGATTGGAATCTCTATGAGACCCATAAGTGGTCTTCCTGATTCTGTTCTTGGGAATCACAATTCACATTCAAAACTACTCACTTCAGTGGTTAATGTAGTATCAATCAAGAGCCTGTTTCGTGTTCTACAGTTCAAGGTAAAAATTTGCTCTCTTAACTATTGTTTTCTTGCTATCTTTTAATAGTTATCTTGCCCTACACGTTTATATGTATTGACCTCACGTTACAGTGCACTTCCTCTCAATCTTTGTCCCTTCTATTTTCAACACACTTTGTTTCTTCGTGTAATGTCCAACTTTATGTCGCCACTTAGGTAACTTTTACCATTAATGCATCATTTTTTTCTTTTTAAACTATTGTGTTCAATGATTAATTTTTTTTACTTATATTTGTTACAGGTTTTGCTGCTGGGAGATGATCTCACTTTTGAGGGGTTGGTAGGTTTTAGTGTATAGTTGTATGTGAAAAGGACTTGAAGAATATTTTTTGTAAGATCTGAAATAGTAGAATGATCTTAGTTAATAATACTTTAAAGGGGAAGGAGTGCAGTTAATGTGTTAGAAGCTTTTGATTGTACAAAGAAATGTTTTGAAATGAATGGTCATCGCGTTTGTGTTTACAAATGGAAACAGATTGGTACTTGTGTGAGTGATACTTTAGTTTTTGGTTACTTAGCACACTATTTTCGAACCATTTGATCTACTGTATCATATTTAGACTCATTTTAAAACAAAAACTTGTCCATGATGTCTGTATATATTGGTTATAGCATGTCAGTGTTACTCTCCTGGCGGTTTACCTGCTGAAGTTGAACATACTTCGTCCCCTGAAGCAATTACTGATTGTCACAGTGATGAGCACATTGCAATTGTGTTTCCAAGTGTAGTATTCAAACGGATTGAGTGATGAGAACAAGATCAAGAGTTTACCTGGACAACCAACCTGTGAAGTTCCAGCAGTTCGCTGGGTATATTTCTGCCAAGGAAAAAGTAGAGCTTTGTTCTATTACTTTGTTGATGCCGAGACTGATGACCCGGGTTCTAAACCCCTGGTGCTTTGGCTCAATGGAGGTTCATATAATATACTACAATACTATCGGTATGCATGAAAGATTCTGAATCTCATTTAGATATTGATCGCCTTGCATTTTTGCTGCTTAGAACTGTGTGATTGTATTTTTCAGAATCATCTAGACTGACAGGAAATATTGACATATTTTCGTGGCCCAGAGCTCCAGAACTTTTCACTCGGGTACTGGAAGATAATTTAAAGGTGCGACAAATTTGTTGTTTCCCAAAACAGCATTAACAGATCAATGAATCATCTTTTTATAATTAACTGTTGGTATTGCTTTTTCATAGCCATATGGTTACTATAATATATTTGCTTGCAGTCAACCATTAATATTAGGAATGGAATATTCTCCCAGTCAGTTTTATTTATTTAGCAGCCTATTTTCTTAGTAGCAATATGAAAGTATTCTTGAGAGACTTCCGGAAATTACTCTTACAAAATCTAATTAGGGCTATGTTTCTTATTTTTCGTAAAACTTGTATTGCTGTGTAAGAAGTTTTGGAAACTAATATGGGCAGAGAGATGTTTTGAATAATTTTGATGTTCTCCTGTTGAAGTTTCTTAAGTTTTATACAGAGACAAGTTAGGAGATGTTCCACTTATGTACCCATATACTACCATACTTTCCTCATGATTCCCCTTATTATTTACTCGTAAACACCCAGCTAAACCCAGTTCTCTCATTCTATGGTTATAAAGATCAATATTATTCAATGCCCATGAATTCTAACCATCAGCATGGTCTGTCCTCGTTGCTAAACAGGAAGATGTAGATATAATATTATACGTAGCAAGCAGTTGTGTATATCTATATATACAACAACAAAGTTTTTCAATCTAACAGTACATGTCTACATATCTTTTGTTTTTTTTTTGTAACCATGTGAGATACTTGACCTGGGCATAATCCTAACTTGGCAAGTGATTTTATATAGTTCATTAGAATATATTCTTAGCTGCACACTTGCATAGTTGGTTGTTTTGTATGTACCCTCATTTCTATCTGCTGCTGTTTTTGATTTTCTGTTTTTGCAGAGACTAGAATCTATGATATTGACTTTTTTCTTTTTGTTTGTTTTATATGGCAGATGGTCTAGAATCTCATATGGATCAAGGAGCAAGTTGGGATGTTCTAGCAAAGATTCAATCGTTATAATTGAAGTTCGCTCTGTTTACTCGAATATAGTTGTATGATTTAGAATTGTTTTACAATTTTTTAATACAATAGTTGTACAGTTTTACCCTTTTTTTTATCAACTGCAAAAGAAATGAATGTTAGAAAAACCATATACGGTCAATTTGAGGTGGATCAGAGTTGTATAGTTTTACCTACTAGAAACGTGGAACTCTTTTAGAGTTTCTTCAATACAATATTGTATAGTATGAGTGATAGCGTGATGTTCGTTTATTTTCTTTTTGTACGGATGATAATATGTGATACAATAAATTTCTAAATAAAATTTATTTATCACCTCAAATCTGTAGTGCCATCTTGCATCTTATTTTTATTTCATGGTTTTTTATTACTGTTGACAATTTTTAAAGCCATAAAACGTAAAAAAATAATAAAAAAAATACCGACGATTTACCAACCATTAGTCTAGTATTTGTTGGTATGTGGTCGGTAATTAGTTGGAAAAAGGTAGCAAACCAATTGCAATGGTGTCGCTATTTCGTCAGTAACATAATAGGTTGTCGGTAAATAGTCGGTAATCAACGACGGATATATTTGTCGCTATTTTGTCGGTAAAAAAATATTACCGACAACCTGTATCGGTCGGCAAGTCGTCGGTAATTACCGACGACATGCTCTCTTTTGGTCGACATTAGAATTACCGACGAGGAGATTACCGACGACCAAATTGGTCGGTAGTCGTCGGTAATTTCGTTTACCGACGACTTAGTGACCAATTTGGTGGTCGGTAATACTGTTTTTCTAGTAGTGGCCATTACAGCCGTATCACGGGAGAGCGTCTGTGGACGAACCGATTTACACGTGTCCTGATTTAGCACTCCCTGTACCTACTGAGGAGTACAGCACGGTTCGGTCCGCAAAGGGTGCATTTCTTCAATGGCCTGTTCGCCTGATTCAGAAGTGTATGAAGGTACACCCAATACAACCTTTAATATAGTTATTGTAGTAAATTATAAGTGTGTGGATGTTCAGTTCATGATTAGTAATGTATGTCGATTGCAAATAGGCATTAAACGAGAAATCAAAGTCTCCTGAAAAAAAAAAGTCAAAGATTACATCTTCTGGATACAGAGCATCCACCAATGTCGTTACCAAACAAAACTTGGTGGATGATTCAATATATGCACGCTTGGGGCCAAACATGAAAGTGTTGCATGATGTGATCCGTGACTTCCCAGCTGATAAAGATTCTATCCTTCTTAGCTTTGAACCTGACATTCTTCACTATGAAGAAGTTTTAGAAGTCGACTTGTGGACAAACGGCGTGCAGGACATCCTGAAATCTGACTGGGTGCCTATCACTGTTGTCCACTCATTCATTCTGTAAGTATTAGTCTTTTTTGGTAATTAAGTTATAAAGTGATGCCCTGAAACAATGTTAATTATACTATCTTTTAATTAATGAATAGGTTTTTGCATGAGAAAATGCAAACTTTTTCACTTACCAAGTATGGATTTCTATGTCCTGAGAGAACGTCATACACTGCTGTGACGTCTGATGTACAAGGTAGTAAGCTCTACTTAAAGCGTGCGATTGCTAACAGCATCAATGCGAGAAAGAAATATCTCCTGCTGCCCTACCATCAAAGGTAATAACTTGTGTTTATCATTTTAATTCCATTAAGCATGATCTACTTGTTGATTTTGACATTATACTGACATGTTAGTGTTTTGGTATTACATAGTGGTCATTAGGTCCTACTGGTGTTGTGTTTGGATCGTGCACGTATACTATATCTTGATCCGCTTCGGCATACAGTGCCGAATAATATCAAGATAAAGCTACACCTTAACACGTAAGTACATTATAAACCACTTCTTTATGCATTTCAATTCTTTTAATTTAATTTTGTTGCATGGATATCCTAATTTTATTAATATACATTTATGACATTTAATGTGCAGTATATATCAAAGTGTTATGATTTCACATCTTGGTATAAGGATAAAAGGTGCTGTCCCCTGGACTGCAGTGAAGGTACATGCATCACTTGTTTTTCATTGATATAACAAATGTCTTATGTAATTAATCCTTTTTCTTTCTCTGTTTAAGTGTCCACGTCAACCCGGGGGTTCGGAGTGTGGGTATTATGTCATGAGATATATGCATGACATAATCACCCTTTTTGGTGATATCCAGGATCTCTTAGAAAACGTATGTTGAAGTCATATATATATATTTTTTAATTTTAATGTATTTGTTTAATGATTAACTCATTTTGTATTGTTTTGTTTTTCAAAAGGTTTTCTCTAATGTTGGCGAATACGAGAGACAAACGATCAACGCTATGTTGGAGGATTGAGCGGAGTTTGTCTATATGAATTTAGTTTGATTTTCACTTTGTTTTTTCGATCGAATTGTTATTTAGAACGTTAATGTTTAGAAATTTATGGCTAGGTAGATTGTGAAAGATGACCGGTTTGAGTACAATGAATATCTTGGTAGTTGTATATCTATATGGTCATTTGTGACCATTTGAAATGGTTTGTATATGGTCATTTGTGACCATTTGAAATGTGTTGTTGGTCATTTGTGACCATTTCATCATTATTTTGATTTTTTGACAATTCTCTTACAAAGAGTGATTGACATCCTCTACAATATGACGTAGAGAGATGTTTGGATATATCTGGATGTTGTATCTGTATATTTTACAGGTTTGTTGACATATGTGGGATTGTAAACTAAAACGAAAAAAACCAAAAAAAAAAAAAATATAGACATTTTCGGCGGTTCCTAGTAAGAACCGCCGAAAATAAGTAAAAAATTGGCAATTTTCGGCGGTTCTCAGCTTAAGAACCGCCGAAAATTGCCAATTTTTTACTTATTTTCGGCGGTTCTTACTAGGAACCGCCGAAAATGTCTGTTTTTTTTACCTCATTTTGAGCTGGGACAGCCGTTATTTTCGGCGGTTTTGGCGTTTGGAACCGCCGAAAAAGGTTGTTATTTTCGGCGGTTATAAAACCGCCGAAACTTTGGAAGGGCTTTTTTCGGCGGTGTAATATTCGGCGGTTTAAAACCGCCGAAAAAGGCCCAAAAGAACCGCCGAAAATGACCCTTTTTCTACTAGTGCTCATTCCCATTTACATGGGCTAAGTCCAAGCTAGTTGCTAGGAATGGTAGGGCCCGAGGGATTGCCAGTGGAAACTCTTTCAGACTTCATTACCTCTGAGATCTCCTAGGAGCAGAAGAGGAATTTTCTCGATCTTGCGTTGCAAGCAATCTACCACTTCAGAACCCCGTACATGGCCATACACCGAAAAGTTTTCCCTTTGCTACCGCAGGTTCAAGCTGGTTTCGCCTTGGGACCATTGATAGTCGCACAGATTATTCAGAGCCTGGATTCATGGCCCAAATCAAGTGATACCCCTTACTTCTTTGAAGGAAGCGTTCATCTTCTACAAGTTTGGCTTCTCGAGCGGCTCAAGCTGATTCCCGAGTACAACTAAATGTTCACGATTCAGCATCTCCATAGAAGACGTACCCCCGAGGAGCCGGTTGACGGATGGCCGGCCTTCTTGAGTTCCATACAGCAGGGACATCAGGTCCGATGGACAGTCTCTACTTGGAAAATTGAAGGAGTTCGAATGTGTGGAGGTTATTATGGAGGGATTTCGTTACCTGGTTTTGAGAACTTTCATGTCATCCACCCGTGGTGTTCCAGCCGTCAGATCGGGCGAGCCCAAAACCGACCCAAGGGTTTGTTATATGAAGCGCCAAGGAAAGCATATGATCATGAGGCTCTTCACGCGATCATGATGGATCGACTCGAAGGGGAAGTTCAAGTGGTGAAGCCCCTAGCACCTGAAGACTTGGAGCTCTCAGCAAGTTATCGGAAATGGCTATACGGTCAAAAGGAGGAGGTAGATGCATTCAAATGAAGAAAGGAGGGGGTAGCCGAGCCAAGAGTTGTCAAGAGGAAGCTTGCGTTTTAGACATTTAATCCTAGGCATTTTCTGTTTTCTTAGAACTCTAAAATTGTTCTTCTTTTAATTTCGAGATGAATAAAGAGAATACTTTGTTTTGCATAGTTTTCTTTTAAATTAATCAATTAGTTTTTGGAAAAAGAAAAAAAGGGAAAAAAATGGGCGTCCGTGACCCCGGACGTTGACTCGAACGCGTCCGTTTGACCGCCAAACGGCGCCGTTTCGATTAGTGGCTTTACTCACCCGATTCAAATCGGGATTCTTCCCCAAATTCACCATTTTCATTCCAGCAACCCCCATTTCCAAAACCCTAACTTCTCTCCTCCATGTCTCACTCGTTTCTTGACCAAATCACTCCATTCCACCGCCATTTTGCTCACAAAACATCCCTCTTTCAATTCTGAGCATTTCCATACCAAGATCTCCCCATTTCGAGCACTTACGAAGGCTGAAAGTTGCGTCCGAACCAAGTCCGGGGTGAACGGTTTTTGTCCGATTTCAGCACTTTCCCGACTTCCAATCCAAAATATTCTTCCACCATTGTATTTGGGTAAGTTTTCTCTACATTTTGACTACTCATTTGTCCATTTTGGTGAAGAAATGAAGAAAAACGAAATTTGGAGCTAGGAAGAAGACGACAATGGTGGTTCTCGGGTCAAATTTTTGAATTTTGATTTTTTATGTTTTAAATGGCCAAATAGCTTTAAAAGGACATTTTAAAACGTGAAAAGTTTGTTTGGAAGGTTAAAACTGCTTGTAATTGCCAAGAGTCGCCCATTTTAGTTTAGTGTGTTTTAAGTGCGAAACGAGGTTCCTTGCGTTTCTAGCTCGTGGAATGTTTAAAATTTGCATGAATGGTAGATCCTAGCACTGATTATATGGTGTGGAGTGCATTTGAGAGCACGGGATTCATGAAAATCTAGGGGAAACTCTGTCCAAATTCCTACAGAATTATATGTCTTTTGTTTCGTTGAATCCTCAGGCATACCATGGAGGGTCATAGGAGTTTCCATGGGGTAGCTGAGGCTGGGGCATCAGGCTCTCTGCCACGTCGCAGGCGCCGCAGAGAGACATCCCCTACCTATGACCATACCCGTTTCATAGGAGCTCAGCAGGAGCGGTGGTTCCATGAGAATCAGGATATTTCCATCCAGCAGGAGCGTCTCTTCAGCGATGAGGTGATCGCCACTTTTGATCTCGATCACCTGCTTCAGCACCTTCACTGGGTGGGGTTGCTTACTTGCCCAAGGAGCTTCGTCAGAGAGTTAGTCATAGAGTTCTATGCTAACTTGGACCAGGACGATACTGGGGCTGTGGTATCTTATGTGCGTGGTCAGCCCATTACTGTGGGCTTGGATGATTTTGTGCACTTTTACGGCCTGCATCCTAGTGACCCTGAGCACGGGGGACTAGAGGCGATGGCAGCCTTGGAGAGCGAGGCACGCCAATTTTATCTGCAGCACTCTACTCTATCAGAGCGCGTTCGTTCTTCCACGAGGGATCAGCCAAGGAAGCAGGTGATCCTCTCCTCCACCTTACCTACTGCTCTTGATAGGGTGTTATTGGAGGTCCTGTCCCTTAACGTGCTGCCAAAAGCACGTAACGACGTCTCTGCTCGCTACTGCTTCCTCATGAGGTACATTCAGCATCCACCTGATTCAGAGGAGGGCTTGATCCCGCTATCGGTCTTGATAAGAGACCACCTGATGATAGCAGCCCGGGCCAGTCGCCACGCTTTAGTGTACCCGAGTTTCATTCAGTGGCTATGCGAGTGTGCACGGGTCCCGATGGGGATTGATGATTGGGAGCCTTTATATCCCACCTACACCATGGAGATGCTGAGGTCCCTTGGCTACTCAGCTGACCAGGGATTGGCCTTCCCGCAGCAGGCCAGAGTCTTTTCCTAGAGGCCGGTCCGGCCCAGGCAGAGACAGCAGGCACCGGAGCCCGAGGACGTCCCACACCACGAAGACCAGTCAGGAGGATACACCTACCAGGGTGAGGGGTCGAGTTACATGGGCACTGAGTACCCTACACCACTTTCCTCTTACTACGCTCTACCAGCTCCACCACCGCAGCCGGCTATGCTTGAGAGCCTGTAGAGGGACATCAGATCTCTTCACATTACTCAGGGTCGCATGGAGCGTAGGCAGATATGCATGGAGGGCCGTATGGACGATTTCATGACTCATATGTACTCGGTATTCCCACGTCCACCTCCTCCGTAGCCGTAGTTTTAGGACTTCATATTTTCTCTATGTACTTCATGATTAGAATACTGTCTTTTCTTTTATCTATACTGTCTGACATGAGTTCTATTTCGATGTTTTCATGCTTTGACATTTGCTGCATGTTTCATTTAGTGTTATTTGAGAAACCTCTTGCGTGTAGGAAATCATTGTCCGTTGTTACAAGTTAGGTATGCATCGTTTCTGTCAAAACAAGGTCAAGGATAGGTCATCTCATCACTCCACCTACCCTCGTCATGACCCTCATATGGGTCTTACCACTTCACCAGAGCTGAAACCAAAACTGCTGCCGCCAAAAGAACGAAAAAATAAATCATTCAGCAATCACCCCATCACCGCTCACCGCCATCGTTTACCGTCACACATGCAATCACCCTCCATAAATAACTTGGGTGTTCTAAGGTTTGTTAAGTAAACCTCACAACAATACTGGGGGCAATCTGAGTTAAGGAACGATAACGTTTGTTTATCTTGTGCAAGCAAGTCCTTGAGTGTACATTGCGTGAGAGCGTCTTGAGTGGAAAAACCAAGAGCGAAAGAGCGTGTCATTTTTACACGACTCCAGAGAGGTCACATTCAAAGGTAAGGCAAATGGCATGACTCCGAATGAAAGAGATAATTTGTAAATTTACGCTTAAACCTATGAAAAGTAACAAAGAACGGATGCACAACTATTAGGGATGACGAATCACCTAGGTATAGCACCACGCAGCCAAAAAGCTTGTGAACCCTGACATTAACCCTAGGCACCCCCGCTGAGCTTTTTCATGTACATCCTATTTTACAACATTACAAACTCCACAAACAAGCCAACCAATGATGAACAACCGACCCGGTGACCAAAAGGAAGCAAGGAGCCCGACTTCCGAACAGCAACTTCACAAGCCCAAAGAAGCAAAACTGCTACCAATATGACGAAACGATCCGTAAATGGCCCCAAAGTGGCACAGGATCCCAATGAGCTAGCATCAAAAACAGCTCTCAAGGTTCAAAACCGGGAAACACAAGAACCCCGAAGGAAAAGAGATTCAAGAAAGGCAAACCTGAAAAGCCTCGAAGTAATCCAAAGTCAGAAAAAAAAGAGAGAATGTGCAACCCGAAAATCCAGAGTTCCAAGCTCATAAGCGAAGTCATCACGAAGTAGCAAAACGACTTCAAGACAAAGAAAGCAAGTCCAGAAAAAGGCGCAAGTTGCAGCTTTGGTCACCCTTATAGCTCCACATATCCTAAACATTCCTCCATCATCCCTTTGTTCTTTCATCACATCTCATATCCCTACCACGTTATAAGCTTAAAAGACTTCCGACTTAGTAGTTGTGTATCCAATCACGTGAAAGTAACAGGTTGAACGCGTAAATCTAACAATGTCAAATTCATGGTTTGAGATGTCTTGACCAAAGGAGGGCACGAGTGCAAACATCAAACACTTTGAGTGTAGGATAGAAGGCACCCACATCAAAATAAACCTTGACCTTGTGAGGATGAGATTTGTTCTTGCGCATTAATCAAAGAAAATACTGGGGCAATCGATCGTTCCGTTCGATTGCCATGAAGCCCTGAAACTATTCAGATCACCTCAAGGAAAAATACTGGGGGCATTGATGGTCCCAACAATTGTAACAACGACAAACCCGATGGAGGCCCAAAAACCCGAAACCCAAAGGTTTTTAAAACCCTCTCATTCAAATGTCCATAGGCCCGTCCTAAGCCCTACCTCCACATTCAAATATCCACAGGCCCGTCCTAAGCCCTTCCTCCACTTTCAAACATCCTCAGGCCCGTCCTAAGCCCTTCCTTCACATTTAAACACCCACAGGCCCGTCATGAGCCCTACCATCTCCAGGTTTGCCATAAGCCTTAGTCCTTCTACATTCATCATGCACCTAACACATTTTCACTTAGATCCTTCCTTAGGCTCGTCATAAGACCTAGAACTATCCTTAGGCCCGTCATAAGACCTAGATCCATCCTTAGGCTCGTCATAAGACCTAGATCCACCCATAGGCTCGTCATAAGACCTAGAACCGTCCTTTAGGCTTGTCATAAGACCTAGTTGCATTCCCTTAGGCTCGTAGTAAGACTTAGCATTACCTTTTAGTTTACCCACTCTCATCAAACACATTGCATTCATCTCATTCATATAGGCTCGTCATAAGACCTAGTTGCATTATCCAGGCGGGTCACAAGACCTGGCGACAGAAAGTTGGCGAGGTGATGGCAATAAATCCTCCTTTTGTGATGTCAACTTATTTTTGTGATCAACGAATGGTGGGCAAAGGCAATAAGTCCCCAGGGTTTTTACCAAGAGTTATCCCTGCACACCGGCTTGGGGGGCGATGGCAATAAGTCCACATTGGCTCCAGCCAGGAGCATTGGCACGGGTTTCGGTCCCTAGAAGCATCCAAGCATCATCCGCATCATCAGCATCATCATCAGCATCAGCATCGTTAGCATTTCAGCATTCTTGCATTTGCATACAGTTTTCACATCCTAGGTAGTCAACGCCTTAGAATCGCTTGACATTGCATCGTTTCATTTATTACAGGTAGTCAGCGCCTTAGAATAGTTTGACATCGTTTCATGTATTATAGGGAGTCAACACCTTAGAACCGCTTGACATTATTTTATTCTCATCACCTAGGTAGTCAGCGCCTTAGAATAGCTTGACAACATTTTCACTTATAGGTAGTCAGCGCCTTAGAACAGCTCGACAACGTTTTGTTGCTTAGGTAGTCAGCGCCTCTGAATAGCTGGACGTGGTCAATGCGGTTTTGCACAACACGGAGAATCCTGTGGAATCCAAAATTTTGGGGCATCACTCAAGCATCAACAAGACTTTTCACATCCATTACAAAGTCCAGTTGACGGGGGGCAATCTGTTATACCCAAAATTTTGACCCCCTCTGGTTAGGGTCTACAAGGTTTTGGTGTTGTGAGGGGCATTTAATCGAGTAATGAGAGATTCTGGCTTGTTCGGCGCATTCCAGGGCATAAGGAGCAGTTTCATCATTGTCAGGGGCATTTTCGTAATTTTTAAGGCTCCTGAGACCTCCTATAGGCTTTCTCTCTCCACCAAAAGATGCCCAAATCAGCTTGAAATGCTTTGATATTTTAACCCATGATAGAGGATGGCATTCGAAGCATAATGGCGTTGGAATCTTGATTTTTTGAGTTTCCAATAATTTGCTAGCAATTTCTGACTGAATCTGACGAGAAATTCAATTTAAAAATATTCCAACATTTAAAAAATTCGATTCCTCTCCAGAAAATTCATAATTGCCATCCTTGACATGTGGTTAAAATTTCACAACAAAATTCCTTTGGGAAGTCATTTAATTAAAATATCAAAAAATCTTACTTTTACTAGATTTTCTTTATCTTTAAGAAAGTTTATATAAGGGGATAGGTTTTTTGATAAAATCAGAATCTCACAAGCTCAAGAACCCTAGGGAGTCAGAAAGCAAAGCCTCCTCTCTCTATCACGTTTTTCAACACCCGGCCGCCCGAATCATACCAAAAATCTCCTGAAACCACCATCTAAACTCGTTTTCCAATCCCCAAAGCACCAATAATCATCAAAACCCCACAAAAACACCACCAAAACGTGAAGAACAGCAAGAACAACCAACAACCAGAAGCTTGGTTCGAAAGCCTTTCGGGTCTGCCATCAACGGAGCACTCGACGAATCCCGGTGTGAAGAATCATTGTGAATCCGAAGGTAAAACAGGTAGAAATTCCACTTTCCTAATTCTCCACAGTATTATCTGTCTTGCCTCAAAATTTGGGCTCAAACTAACTCCTTTTCGCTTCTGTATCGCTAATTGTTTTAGCTACTGCCTTGTTACTTGTTTGCTAAGTTTCGTATTAATTTTGATTTCAAATTGAGTTCTTTCAATTGCTAACGTGTTTATAATCTTTCAGGCTACACACCCATAAAATTTGAGCTTAAAACACCTTCGGGAACCATCAAAAACCCACTGTCTGTGGGTTGTCCGTGACCTCGGACTCGTTGTCCGGGACCACGGACGGGCTTTTCGTGACCACGAACACCCACGGACGGTGGCGGGATTTTATATTTTTCAGTTTTTCAAATTTTAGGGTTTCTGTCAATACATGTCCGGGCCCACGGACACCCTGTCCGTGGCCCCGGACCTTTCAAGTTTGCATTTTTATTTTTGTTCTGTTTTCAAAATCATTTAATTCAATTGGGGTCCGTGGTCTCGGACATTAGGTCCGTGGCTACAGACGTAATAAAAATTTGACCTAATTCTGCGTCCAAAACCCTAGTTTAGGTAGCTTTTAATTTCATTTTAATTTTCTGTCAAAAAATGCTAAAAAACATAAGCTCGCGCACTTAGGTTAAAACGACTCGTAATAAGCCGTAATTAAACTAAGTAGAGGAAAAACAACTTCTAGGGGTAATGAAAGTAATTGAACCCTAAATAAGTCTAATACCAAGCCCCCGAACCCGAACTCTCCTTTCCTAATTTGATCTAGGTTAAAATTAGGTGGCGACTCATAATAGGTTCCAGTGAGCTAGCTTAGGTTTTAATAATTACTGTTATATGACATAGTTATTAATCTTAGGTTATAAGTGGACCTAAAACCTGGTTAGATCCTAATCAGCTTTAATCAACACAGGATAGGGTTTAAAATCGAGGCTCACAGGGTGTTACACCTTTCTTACAAATTCTATCTTACCTTCCCTTCTTTTTCCTCAAGGATCAAGAACCGCAAAGTTCAACAAGCTCTAATGAACAATCAATCTACTCTACCATTAGAAAGTTCATGTTGACTAAACACCCAAAGAAGTATGTCGCCCATAGTTACATACATCCTGATTCTACTTCTTCCACAGCGTGGTCCATAAACGAAAGCCCTAGCCAATCTGCCATAAGTTGCTCTATGAACTCCACTTCTTCGGATGCTTCAACCACAGCAAAATCCTCCCTCATCACCACTAATAGTGATTCTACCAATGAAGTATATGATTTAGATGTTTCCACCTCCACAACTTCCAAACGCCACACCATATAGATGTTTTAATCAATTTGTTGTTTGTAATCTATGAAACATTATAGACTTTTCAATCGTGTCAGTCGTTTAGTTGCTTCCCTATTTTGATGCATGACAAAGGGGGAAAATGTGTCTTACTTGTTACTAAACTTCTTCCATGTTTTGTGAAATCTTAATGAAAATTTCAATACCTTATGGTCTGGTAAAAGTTTGTTAATTCTTCATTACTCTTAATAAACTCAGGGGGAATCCTTCTTAGGGGGAATTCTCTCTTCTAGAGTTAACAGGGACCGTTCATAACATATGTGACATTCACACTTAAATGCTTATAATTGTATTGGTTACCATTATCAAAAAGGGGGAAATAGTTAAGTCAAGCTCCTTCGGTTTTGATGATAGCAAACTAGTGTTATTTATCTGACATTTTTGTCGAAAGAATGAAGTCCAGGTAAACAGGTAAAAGAGTGGCTTAGCACGCAAGGTTGTCAGCACACTCTGTTCGTGACTGATAAGCCACAGACTTATCATATTTTATGTATTAGATTTGAAGTATATTAATCTAAATAAGGTTAAATAATGAGTATTTATGTTATATTATGCATTAAAGTGTTTTATTTGTATAGACTTATGTTTTATAAGCTTTTTATGCAAGGAACGAATTCCTAGGCAAAAATTCAAGTAATGTCGGACATGAAGCCGGATGTCTTCTGCACAGCACAAGCATGGAGCAGAAAAGGAGCTTTACCGGGTATGTTGTCGGGTACTTCCCATCCGGCATATGTGAAAAGTCACCACGGTTCACCAAACGGTGGCAGTTATCTACAGTTGACGGATCCAACTGATGCCGGGTACGGTGCCGGACATTCCTTGTCCGGCACATGCAACGTTTCACCTGGCAGTTTTGACCGTTAAAGGTTACGCATATTTAACAAGTGGTGCCGGATGACTTGGACCCGGCATGCCACCTGGCACATGAGGATTTTGTTGCCTATAAATAGGCCGAAGGGTTGCACTTATTGATACACTTCAACACCCCTATGCACTTCATTCACAACTCCATTTCTGCATCCACTCCATTGTTGGTGTCCAAGGAAGTTCTGCAGATCCATCCACGCGAAGAGAAGAAGAAGATCTTGTCGGGTTAAGGCTATGACCATTTCCTTCTTCTCTTGTATTCTCTTCTTGTAGTTGTGTGGATGGTGAATTAGAATTCCTTGTTATTCTTTGGTTAGGGATGATTTTCCTTGTAAATTACTCTTATGGTTATTAATAAAAGTGCAAGTTTCATCAACTAAGGTTTTGGCCTTCATATAAGTAGAATAAGATCGCTACTTGTTCTTCTTTCTTCTAAATTCTATCGAGGTTCACAAGACAAAGTAGAATAGTTTGAGGGGCCTTAGTGGTCTTTAACGGTGTTGTTCTGAAAAGTGGGCAACATGACTTAAGATTTGAATTAATATGTTTTTCTCCATTATCTTGTTCGTTTTCGAGGCATTAGACATGCACGGAGCAAATTTGGGTAATGAGTCCTGTTGTCAGACCAGAAACAGGAAGTACCATTAACAACTTGAAGGTGCCGGGTGTACTGTCGGGTGTTTGATGTCCGACACTTTCAAAGATCTTGAAGGTGCCATGCATCTCTTGTCTGGCATGACATCCGGTATAGTCATTTCTACCAGATTAATTTTGAAACTTTGTAGTTTGGCTTATAGCCATACTTGTTCTTATATTGAGCATCATCCCAAGTCAAAGTTAATTTATTTAGTTAATAGTTTTAGTAGAATTGATATTTACATTTCCCCCTCTGTTTTAGAATAGGCTATTACCAGGATTAGGACTGATTTTCTATTAAGTCCCTTGGGTTCGATACTCTCAGTCGTAATCTGCTCACACTGTACTCCGACCGGGATTTTCGCTACCCGTATAGAGTTGTAGGATTCATTTTATATTTCTTTCATTCTTTTATTATTTCATTCTTTTGTACATAGTTTTACCCTTACAAAATCTTTATTAGCAGTGACTAGTGCCCAACCAGTCGGGCACCTACCTGCAGAGCTCCACCAGAGCTCCTAGTACACATAGAACTCTAGTACGACACATGATTAAAAGACTAGATATATCAATCGGAAACAAGTGAACCAACAACACACGCATCCACATAAAAGTTGGTAAAGTTCACGACAAATTCTTACTGAAGATAGAACAATTTGAACAAGATAACAAGACAAGAACTGAGCTATAAAGAGGCATTAATTACCCGTAATTAATGAAGCCAACAGACCAGGCAAGTAGACATCACAAGTGGTACCACCACCTGAGCTCTTGCCTCCAATGTGTCCAACCAGTGAGTGGCACGTGTCATGGCTGCGCCTACAATCAAATTGAAGATCATCCTATGAAATACCCCAACGGTTTATAAACCTAATTAAAGACAAATCATGAAATTATAAAGGTTAATAAGCCTTAATGAATTATAACCATGAAAACTCCTGGCACACTTGTACAAATGTATACATATATACATATTCCAAGAAAGTTATTAAACCTTATATTATATCATGGAAGTAAAGTCCATGAAGGTTATTAAATCTTACATAAACATGGACACAAGTGAAGCATTATAAAGGAGGAAATCAAGTCACAAGTTGGTTTATCATGTTACACATTATTACATGAACAAAGAAATATAAACGAAAATATGATTAATCGTTTCTACATCGAGAAATGTGTCACAGATATTTTAGAAGTGGAAACAAGGTCTTACACACCTTATAAGATTATTTGAGTAATTTTGGATGCATTGGGAAATTGGTTAGACAGTCAGATGAAAAGATGTCGTGTTTTCGCCTAAAATGGTGAAACGCAAGCCAATTAGAAATTAAATACTAATAAATATAATTTATAAATATCAATAATAATTATTGTGTGGAAATATGAATTTGAATTCATAGAAAGGTTCATCTTGTTAAATGGGACAACGAGCCGCGAACGACATGAAAAACGGACGAAAAAATGAGCTAGAAACGACTTACATGTATAACGTTCAAACAAAATATATAATAACCAACATGGGCCGACCCGCCCAACAAAACTAGGTCGGCCCAGCTTTCGATCAGCTACTTGAGCGTACAAGGCCAAACTCTTTATTCCCTCTATTCTAGTTCACTCACGGTAATCACAACCCTAACTCGATAAAACATGCTCAGCGCCTCCACTAACCTATTTCCGATTCCAAACCCCAACTTCCTCAACCCTAAAATCCATTCTCATTTTTCTCATCAACTCATACGCCGCACTCCCTCTCTGCGTCGCCGACTCTTCTCCATCCTTCTTCAATTTTTGCTCTGAATCTTCATTCTCTGTCATTCCCTTCAATTGCAACCCTAGCCTCACGAACGTACCGCATCTCTCTTTGCTCTTCTTGTTGTTTCAACGCCGTGAACAAGGAACTACATACCAGCGCCTCTCTTCTTCTCCTAGCAACAAACAATGACGAACCTCTATCCCTTATGATTCTCGCGGGCGAACGGGAGTAGCACCTTCAATTTCGGCTGAGTTCAAAAATTCGGTAAGGTGAGACTTTACCTCCCTTGCGATTTCTCCTTAGTTTCAGATTTAACTTTGAACCTAGCCTTACTTCCTCCCTCTTCCTCTTTACAAGTGCCAAAACCGAGAACGGTGGAAGAAAACGGTGGCAATTTGTACTTCGATTCAACTAAAACTCTTGAGATAATGGTCTCATTTGTCTTCCTTGGTGGTTTTCTTTTTATTTCAAAAGCTAAACCATCCCTAACTCTGTCCCTTTCCTCTCCTTCTCTTCGTTTGCGCCTGGAAAACCAAACGTGAGAACCGTGACTGAAATCCGCGACCAACCAAGAGACCAAAATCAGATGAGTCTTGAAACAAAGTAGATTGTTGTGCTGTGCCTTGTGGGAGCAAAACCGAGAGTGTCAGGGAGGTCAAAATAAACTTCTGGAGAGGTTAATAACATTGTATTCATTTGTTAAAATTAAGTCATGTTATGTGGTTGTTAGAACCGAAAATTTAGGGTTGTTTTGAGTGTTTGGTGGAATACAAAATTAGAGTTGCATTGGGGGTTTGATCGACTGAAAATTCTATTCTGGGATGAACTTTGATGGTGCCGAGACTTAGAGTTTTGCGACTATTATGTGTTCGAAAATTAGTGTGATTGATTTGCTTATTGATTCTGCTTAGTTAAAGATTGTGGTTTATTTTGCGTTTTGGTGCATTCGAAAGTTGGGTAAACACCTGGTGTAGTTATGTGTTGCAAATTGAGGAACCCTAAATTGGTTTGGGGGTTTTCAAAATAGAATTAGGGTTCAATTGACTGATTATGTTTACGGTATGGAATTAGGGCTTGGAGAAATTAATTTAGGGGTAAAACAAAAATTAAGGTTTGGAACTAAAATTAGGTTAGGGATTTGACCAAGTCAAAATTGAAATTGGATAGTCTTAGGGATTTTGACCAAGTCAAAATTGAAATTGGGGAGTTAAAATTGAAATTAGGTTAAATTGGGGATTTTGACTTAGTCAAAATTAGGGTTTCAAAATTGGAATTGATTGGGCTTAAAAATTTAGTCAAAGTGGGCCTTAATCAACATAGAGGCCAAATCAAATCAAACTGGCTGAAATAAGTCGGATTAAAAATAGCCCACTAGTATAACAGAGGAGAATTAAAATTGGGCTAAGTGTAATCAGAATGAGACTAACAAATTTTAGTAAGGTGACTATACTATAGATTAAAATATTTAAGGAATGGTTTTATAAAATCGATTTCTAAGTTATAGGTGTTAAAGTTGATATTAATTATATGAGAACTTAGATATACATATGTACGTAAATTGGTGAGTTAACAACTTGGAGAATTAGTGTAACATAAAAACTTATGAGGACTTGCGCATATAAGTATAGTTACGTGTGTAATATATTATATATATATATATATATATAGTTAAAGGATTAGAGCAAAAAGAAACTTTATAATTCATATGGAACTTAAGAAGATACGAGGATATGAATGGAAATATTAGTGTAACATTAAATTGATGGGAACATACTTATATAGATAGATATACTCATAATTGAAGGATTGGGACTTTGGAAATTATTGTTTAAATAAATTTAAAAAAATATACATATTGTTTGTGATTTTAGAGTGAAGGATTAGTGTGTGGTGGAATTCGTTTGATAACATGATATTGGACTTAGGATAGAATTGTCCAACTCTAGAATAATGAGGGGAATTGTTCTATCAACTTGTTTTAATTGCTAAAAGCATTAAGGTTAATATTAATCATATGAAACTAATATATATATATGTGTGTGTGTGTGTGTGTGTGGTGTGTGTGTGTGTGTGTGTGTGTGTGTGTGTGTGTGTGTGTGTGTGTGTGTGTGTGTGTGTGTGTGTGTGTGTGTGTGTGTGTGTGTGTGTGTGTGTGTTGTGTGTGTGTGTGGGGGGGGGGGGGGGGGGGTTGTGTGTACATAATGGGTTAACATAGAGATTAGGAGCATATATATAGGTGTATAAATATGTTTGTGTATATGTAGTTAGAGGATTATATTATACTAAACAAGAGAGGAATTAACTTATAAGATATAGTATAATTGAACTCGAATTATAAGGTTGGATGTTACTTAGTTTAATAATGTAACCCCATTAAGAATATTTGCAATTAATAAAACTTATGGATTATAAGTACAATATGAAGTGTTAGGAAGGAATTGTAGACTATGATTATGATGTTATTAAAGTTATAGCAATTATAAAGTATTAATGTCAATAAAAATGAAACTAGTACACGTGATGAAATAAAAAGGTTATAAAATAATGTGGATTATTAATTAGACTTTGGAGATCTAATGATATGCTATATCATGTTACATAACATTAGAATTATAATCTTAATATGAATTTGTGTAAGATAACACAATTAAGTAAGATTAATTACCTCACATAAATGATAAGATATATCATTTAATGAATAAGTTTTATAATTCTTATAAATATAAGAATATATGAAGTGAATGGGTTATAAGAAATGGTTGGGAACCATATAATATTAAATAGAAGAGGTTATAAGATGGGAAGATAAATTATAACACATTGGATATAAAGTTCTAATGTTAAAGTATAACATATTAAATGATGAGTGAATTATATAATACATGGGTTATAATATGAATTATATGAACGTATGTACTTGGATAAACTAACCAAGTCAACATAATTGACCAAATCAACTCAATTGACCAAAGAGGTCAAGTTGACCAACTCATAACTTAAAGGAGAAATAATAGTTTATAGGTCAAGGGTATAATTAACATATAGTAACTAAATATATGAATGTGTGAATTATATATAAATAACAAACCTATGAATAAATGAGATAGGTCATTTGGATTAAATCCTAAGTAGTAAATAAATACTACATGTTAATTACAATATAGTTAGAGGATGATTTAACTGATCCCAAACTGTTTAAATCCCGAATGATAAACATTGAGAAATCACGGGGTAATTACTAGAGGGATTAGTGACTAGTCGGGATACCGAATTAGTACACATTACAAAGAGCTAATATGTAGTTTGTATTCCAAAGTTGAGTGCATTAGAGGACATGCGCTAGAGGACGAGCTACAAGGGTACCAGACGAGCGTGGACCTTCACGCTAGCGATTATTAAGGTGTACGGTATGTGAATGTGTGGTGTGAACATCATGAGGGTTTCCTTGGGTCCAGACATCGTGTGATTTATCTGTTTAAGAGCGATATCTGTGTTATGTATGTATTGTATGTGTTTATGTAATTGACCGTCAAAGTGTTTATTAACTGTGCGCGTATGTCGTTCGGACATGTGATACCGATCATCACCTAACTTGAGTGTGAACATTTAGGAGAGACTCCGAGTACTAACTTATGAGAGTAAATCACTCCTAAAACACTAAGTAAGGAACTTAGCTTAGAGACCCGGTACTAACCACCTCTGGAGCGATGACTCGACCTATAAACATCACCTAGTAGACTTCTAGGTATACGTGTGTAAGACCCTATGGGCATCCAATGAATGTGTTCTCCAATAACGAGATTAAATCTCCAGGAGATTAATTAAAATACACTAACCAATGAGAGTGTAGTAATTAATAATACATTGTTTAGTAAATCCTGGACTGCATTCGTTCCAGCAGGTTGCGCATAGTGATCACTAGAGTTTCGTACCCGGTTAAGGTTTACTCTTGTTAAGTCTAACGAGTCGGATACAATCGTTAGCCGAAATGTGCTACCGTTGGCACCTTGGCTTCGGCCACATGGACGTCTACCACTGTAGACAAGTAAGTCCATTTACTCACTAGTAGATGGCATAGGACTATTGTCCAAATTATAAATGTGTGAGGCTAAACGGGAAATTGTTCTTAACGAGACACCCGTATGATTATATGAGATTGTGATGGAAGCGGGGCTTCGTATGATGGAAATGGAACAATTGAGTTTAATTCAGTTACAACTAACTGGTGATCCTTACTAACTACATTAGTTGATATCTTACTAATGATGTGACTACTGTGAATTGTTGTGTGGATAATTAAATGCCTGTTGTATGTTTAATTTCACATTTACAGTATTTTATAAGCATGTAAACGGAACAGCATGAAATGAATCTCATGTTAAGCAAGATGACTAATCAACCTAAGTGGCCTAAAGGGTCTAGGATCACATTTAGCATACCAGCAGTTGGCTGGGCCTTTATGGCACCACATTACAGGACTTGAACGAGCTATGAAGCCAGAGTGCGGGACTTCGGGGTAGGCGATGACGCTATTTATTTATCGCACCTTTAGAATTAGTTATGTTTAGTACGATGTAAACATTAGGATTACCTTAGATGCTCACTTACCTTATGTATCAGTTTAAGCTTAGGATGATGTAGTATATATCTCATTCATCACAGTGGCTAATTATTGTCGATGTTTTATTATATTTCTTTTCTGCTTCTTTACTCGAAAGGGCGAGTAATGGCATGTGACACCCCGAGTGAGAATTGTTAGTGTTTAACTTCCGCTGTAAGACATCTTTAATTATGCTACGAGAGTGATTATTACGTGTTTATTGTGAGGGGTATTACAGCCTATATTGTGTAGAGCTATTCTGTTGGGAACAGGAGGTAGGTGGTGCCTAGAGTATAGCTCACCATAGACTGGTAGTTATAAGCTAACGAGCTTATGTATATATATTTAATGCAAAACCGTATTGATGAAATACAAGAATACACACGTGAAAAGAAGAGCAATAAGTGTAAGCGTGAGTCATGCATTGTGTATCTAAGTGTGTGTGAATACTAGGGAGTTAGTGAGCTAAGTCGAACCAGGTAATCAACTTAATACCTTAGGGTTTGGTAGACTGACTAGTCTGGGAACGGTTGGGGAACCGTAGGCCTACTGTCAGGAAGGGTAGAGGACTTTGGTGATAAGTCATAAACTGTCCCGGAGTCCATATGTTGGGTGGAGGGAGATTGGGTGAATTTCTAGTATGTAAATTCTCAATCAATAAGAGTTTCCAGTTTGTGTTGATCGCAACTCTTCATAACTATCAAGTTGCTTCAATACTAAACGTGTCAACGACATGTCCACGACAGATTGATGATATATCCGGAGCACTTAGCTAGTTTCAACTCCCTAATTACTTCAGTTATCTCTAAGAACCTCGCTTAGAAACTCCGACAAACAAACAACATAAGTATACCTTCTCCTTGAGTCATTCTCTAGTTTTTCTTCTACTATCATGAAGACGAATTCAAACAAGAGTTATCTAAAACGTTCCATCTATTATACCTAGGTTGGTGTTCAATTTATACTCTTTAGTCCGTTTTTCTGTACTGAAGTTCAAAGTTTTGTACTCTTCGATCTAGAGTTGGTGTCAAGTTATTGAGTCTTATTCTTATCCTTACTCTCAAAAACAATTTGACAAGTCCTCAAAATTTTCTCACGTTTCATCAGATAAATACCCCATGTTTAGACTTTGTGTGATCGTCACTCTTACTTGTGCTTTGTTTTCTCTAATTTTTGTCATTCCTGCTACTTCCTAAAAAAACACTACCTTTCTAGTTTGTGTCTTGCGAGATATTTAAACTCTTCTTTTTATTCGGAGTCCTTGACCTAGTTTGTGTCCCTTCCTATTGTCTGGAATTAGTCGGTATAAGTGAATCATCTATCGTGTCTATTATACATCCTTTCTAGATGCATTTCTAGAAAATAAGGATTAGCGGTTATTGTGGCTGATCGATTTGTAATGATTATGAGTAGGTCATGAGTACTTTGATGGTGAATTCTAGGTGTGCTTTAGTGGGTTGTCACCTGATTGATTCCAAGTAAGTCATTGTGTTCATCCTCTTGTTTACCATGGTAATTTAAGTTGATTTGGTTGTGACTTGTTTAATATGGGGATATATATATATATATATATATATGATATCCTGTGGTATGCCAAATGTTGGCCGGATAATATGATTTATGATTTGGAGCATGACTCTACTGTTCACTGAAAATGGTTATTTACATTGACAAACTGTGATCTTTGGTAGACATAATGTTTATATAAGCTTGGTAAGGGAAAGTTTCACTAGTTTTGAAACTCATACACATGGGTACATTGATTTGTAACAAAAATACGTTGTAACCACTATATCGTAGTTTAAGCCACTATGATCTACTTCTACTGGACAAAGGTACCTTTAGAGGGGTGTACACACTTAAAGACATAGGGTGTGGCAGAATTTGGATGATTTATGATCTCATTTATTTGGGTGTTCACTGGTTTCATCCCTTCGAGGTGGTCATTATTGGATGAGACGTGGCCTCACTTGTTTTGGTGTCCACTGATTTCAACCCTTCGGGGTGGTGATAATGAGAGTCTCTTCCCTTGCCAATGTGTGGAAGTGTGACGGGTTGTTGATGTGTGATGTACGCTCAATTAATTATTTTGTCATTGTGGTTGTATATCATGTGAAATTTTTCCTAATATTATGAACTTTACAAGGTGAAGCAATTATTCACTCAGTTTATCTTATAGTGTAGTCCCTTTCTGTGTTGTTTGTGATTTCTGACTACAAGATGGTGCATGAAGTTCTAAGGGATTTCGGGATGCCCTGACCTAGTAATTGATCAGATAGCTTGTGGTACTTGGTTTAATGTTGTTTCGGTAATTTGTTCTTAGTTCCAGAAGATTTTTTACGTTGTTCCGGTAGACTTGTTTCAGTTTCTGATGTTTCGACTTGTATCTCGATTCTGACATAGTACGAGTAAGACAATGTTTCTTAATCTATAAAATGGATTTTTGTTTTAGGGTTTGGTTAAGAGTTTTAGCCTTAGCACTCATAGACGTGGGTGCGCTATAATGCCCCAATTAGGTTAGTTGTATTTCCGTTGCGATGTTGTTATTATTGTTTAAGTTATGATCAGTAGGAAATCGGGGTGTTACACGAGTAATGCCAGAAGATGAGATTACCGGTTAAGAAAGCTAGAGATTGGATAGAGATTGCCACCCAAATGTCGAGAGGCATATACAAAGTGGTCCTTGCAGCAAATGGTTAATAACCTTACAGCGAATGGGTGACTTACATCCCTAGTATGAGAATGTGGAGACGCCAGAAGATCATTCTGGTATCTTGTGTTCGTGATCCACAACATTAGAGAGAAGATTGAATCCCACTATGATCATGGTGCAAGAAAGACTACTTGAAGCTCCCAAGAAGAATAACCTTATACTGACCAAGGATTCTAACTCATTAACCTAGCTTTATTACTTTCCAAACACAAAACTCACAAAAACACAACCCCACAAAACTATCTCTACCAGAGTAGCTAAACAACCAAATTTCCTTGGATTCAATACCCTTCACGAGAAAATGTGCCCACTCCAATGACCGGTACACTGCTGATATTTGTATTCTGGCAATCTCATGACATAAAGAAGAGAAAGGACGACCACTCATCGGGCATTTACTCACATACATAATTGGAGTCAAAGGGATCTTGTGCATATGATCGTAAAATGAAGCATGCAAACAAGTGGATAGGCACCAACCATGAGAGTCTGTCCAATCGAACATATGAAGAAAAAATGTGAGTTGCGTAAAGAAGCTCACCCTTTCTCTTTCCTATTAACTTACCAAGTCATAAAGTGAAAAGAGTGCAAATATGGAGCTTTATAGTAAGAAAACTTGGGGACTTCAAGATTGAAATTTTATCGTTACCACCTTAATCTCTAATGGCTACTTTTTTTTCCTTCCATTTGTATCATGTTTAAGGTTTAAGTAATACATTTTCTACCTTGGGATGAGGCTTTGTCACTCTAAGCCCTAACTAAACTTGTTTCGGTCTTGTGACTATAAAGTTGGAGTTCTCCTCTTAATGCTTTACTTGTCATTGTTTCATCAAATATATCATTTGTGTGGGAGTCTAGCAACATATGATTGTGAGCTAGAAATGTTGACAAACAAAGGAATAAATTGAAATCGTAATAAATTGAGCTTGTGTGTATTTCTATCACTTAACTAAGATTGACAATTGTTGTAGGGATTCAAGTCACTTGATAAGATATGGATTAACCATTGATTAAGAAATCAATTTACTTAGTCAACTTTGAGTCAAAAGATTATAGCATAAATAGGTTAATTTGATTAGTTGTTGTTCATCAAGTTCATGTTAGGAAGTTATTAAACCTTGTCTCTAGCTAAATTCCGTGTGTAGTGCTTTGACTACTAAATTCCGATACTAGATTAGTTAAGATATCAAGTTCTGGTGGAGCAGAGGCGGACGGAAGGGGGGGTCCAGGGGGGCACCGGACCCCCCAAAATTTTGAAAATTTCTTATAAAGTAGTAGAAGATAAAAAATAACATAATATCCTAACAATTAAAGTTCCAATCCACCGACTACACTTTTTTATACATACAAAATAAAAAACTATTGGACCCCACTTCCTTTTCCCACTTCCTTCTCTATTCATTAAATTCAATTCAATTCACCGTGGTTATTATAAGGTCTTTTTTATTGGCCTCGTTCCATTCTAGTACTGCTACTAGTATTAATTAATTAATTAGTTAATCAATTCTATTCATTCCCTCCCGTCTCCACCCCACCCACTCCATTCACTTTCAATTTTCAATTTTCAATTCTGCAGTCTCCCCCCACTTCCTTCGATTCCCCTTTCTGTCTCCCAAGTCCCACCGCCACACCATTTCCAGAGTCCAGACTCCAATACGGCTTCTTCTTCCACCGCAAGGCAAATAAAAATCCACCCACCACCGCACAACAGGCAGCGCAGGGTACCGCAGTAGGACCACAACAAGGGGAAAGCATCAAAGCAACAACTTTTTCCAGTGTCCGAAAACTACAGACTGTAGTTCAACATAGGTAAATTAAATACTAACCCTCTAATTTCTTTTTCAAAAATTAAGTACTTTATATAATGTTAATGATTATTATAATAAATTAGTAATATATTATATATAGAATTCAAACTTTGACGAGTTACATTCATATGTGCATTCGATTCCATTATTCCTTTATGACAAGTTTAAAAGTATTCTGTAAAAAAAATAAAGCCAACCATGTTCTAAACTTCTAATCAGTCTTTATTACGCATTTTTTAAGTATATGTAAAGTATTTGTTATATGCCTTAGATGCACTATTAATTTAGTTGGTTTTGATTTTTATTATGCATTTTTTATTGTGCTGAATAAATACAAGGTATAGGTTTCTGACCTTGTCGCCACCATTATGTGTATAATTGTGTTAAACTTTCTTTCAGATTACTAATGACGACACCGTCAAGGAAGCTTGCACCACTACAATATTTGTTTGAAAAGAAAAGAAAATCTCTAGAAGCTTCTTCATCGGCTACCAAATTTTCAACTCAAGAGGAAACAAATGAAATTCAAGAAATACATAATGAGCCTCTTCTTGAAAGGCGGGCAAGTGAAGATAAAATAGAGCTGAATGATGATTCAATTGCGCATTCTAAGTTACCACAAGGTGACGAAATCATGTATGATGTTAGTTTGCTTCCACATGATCCAGGACTAAGGAGAGCAATCACGACATACCATGTGAATGAGCAAAATGCTGTAAGACGAGCATACATACTTAGAGGTCCATGTCAACCAAGATTAATCAACTTCCCAACAACAAAGTATGGTACTAGACTGCGTAAATTCAATGTTATGTGGTATGATAAGTTTTTCTGGCTTGAGTATAGTGTTGCGAAGGATGCTGCATTTTGCTTTGTTTGTTTCCTATTTAAGAATGATGTTGGAGCTACTGTTGGCACTGGAGAAGATTTGTTTGGTGAAGAAGGATTCAGAAATTGGAAAAAAGTTGAGAAATTGATGAAGCATGTGGGTGGCATTAGAAGTCCCCACAATCTAGCTTTTGAGAAGTATGAATCTCTTAAGAACCCCACCAGATCAATCATACAAGCACTTGAGAAGCAATCTGATCAGACTAAGGCAGAGTATAGAGCTCGCTTGACAGCTTCATTGAAATGTTTGAGGTATCTTTTGCGGCAAGGATTAGCATTTCGTGGTCATGATGAAAGTGAAGATTCGAATAACAGAGGTAACTTTCTTGAACTTATAAAATGGCTTGCAGATATTGATGATAGTGTTGGGCAAGTAGTCTTGAAAAATGCCCCGAAAAACCATCAAATGGTTTCTCCTTCAATTCAAAAAGATATTATCAATGCATGTGCTAAGGAAACAATAAAGGTTATCATGGAAGATCTTGGTGATGAATGTTTTGGAATATTGGTTGATGAATCCAGTGATGTATCTCAGAAGGAACAGATGGCTCTTTGTCTACGTTATGTGGATAGTAAGGGTAAGGTAGTGGAGCGTTTTCTTGGAATTGTGCATGTTAGTGACACCACCGCCTTATCACTTAAAGCTGCAGTGTGTTCTTTGCTTATGGAACATTCTTTAAGTCTGTCTAAAGTTCGTGGCCAAGGTTATGATGGCGCTAGCAATATGAGTGGTGAATTCAATGGACTTAAGGCTCTAATTTTGAGAGAAAGTCCAAGTGCTTATTATGTCCATTGCTTTGCTCATCAACTTCAGTTAACACTTGTTGCTGTTGCCAAGAAGAATATTGAATGTTTGACTTTCTTTGATACAATGGCTCTTTTGCTGAATGTGGTTGGAGCTTCTTGTAAAAGAAAAGAAATGCTCAGAGAAAGGTATACTCAAAGAGTTTCCAAGGCTATAGAAGAGGGAACTCTTGAAACTGGGAAAGGTTTGAATCAAGAACCTGGCTTGAGTAGACCTGGGGATACTCGTTGGGGATCTCATCACAAATCAATTTTAAGTGTTGTTTCTTTATATCCAGATATAATTGATGTTCTTTGCAAAATGGGAAGTATTCCATCAGAAGATCAAGCAAAAGCTCAAGGTTGCTTGTTTAAGATTGAATCTTTTGACTTTGTTTTCATGGCTCACTTGATGCTATCCATATTTGGGTACACACGTGAACTGAGTCTTGCTTTACAAAGAAGAGATCTGGATATTGTAAATGCAATGTCACTTGTGAAAATGACCAAGATTCAGTTACAGAATATGAGAGATGATGGGTGGGAAATTTTTTTCCCCAAGGTTCTTGACTTTTGCTCCAAATATGAGATTGAAGTTCCAGATATGAATGCTACATATATTCCCCAAGGAAGATCAAAGCGATTTACTCAACAGTGCACATATCTTCATCATTATCAGATTGAGGTATTTCTTGCAGTTATTGATCTTCAGCTTCAAGAATTTAACAATCGATTTGATGAGACAAACACAGAGCTTCTTACTTGCATGGCATGCTTGAATCCAGTCAATTCATTCTCCTCCTTTGACAAGCAAAAGGTGCTACAGTTGTTAAAATTATATCATAATGACTTTACAAGCCTTGAATTGCTCAACTTTGAATATCAGCTTGATAACTTCATTGTTGATATGCGAGAGGATATTAGGTTTGCAAACCTAAAAGATCTCGGTGAGCTTTCAATGAAGTTGGTGGAGACTTCTAAGCACCTTATATATTCAGAAGTATATAAGCTATTAAAATTGGTGTTGGTTCTTCCTGTAGCGACGGCAAGTGTTGAAAGAGGATTTTCTGCAATGACTTTTGTAAAGAGTAAGTTACGTAACAGCATTGGAGATCAGTTTTTGAATGATTGTTTAGTCACGTTCATTGAAAAAGATGTATTTCTACAAGTTTCAGATGATGTCATCATTCATCATTTTCAAAACATGAAAACTCGAAGGGGACAATTATAGTTTTTGTATATTCAGTTATTGTACTTAAATTTATTAATATATATTGAACTTTGTCTTTCATATACCGAAACCATATTTGTTGGTTTTGCCCCCCCGGGATTGAAATCCTGGATCCGCCACTGTGGTGGAGAGTCCCTTTTTCTACATTAGAACCTATACAATCTGACTGACTACATTTGCTTATGGCTAAATACGTTTACATTTCATGCGTTCGTCTCTTTGTTGTCATTAAAATAGTGGAGCTGAGCCTTGATATAAAAGTTGAAGAGAAGCCCTCTGCACTATATATTGTATATCAGCCGAATTGAATGCCCCGGCAATATATATTTAGCTGTAAATTGTAAAGTCGCAACACCATTTGTTTTTCTCCTAAAAAAACAAAGACAATATCATTTGTTTCAAAAAATGACAACACCACATTACCCCAGCCCCACTACAATCAAATTCTAGCTAGATCGCAGCGTCCTCCTATCTTCTATGAAACACAATCATCAGGTTAATCGTCTCTTAAACTTGGAATTACCAAGCACATCGAACCTTTCTGATTTCGGTCCCTAACCCTGTGTATGATTTTACGTTACAACATATGGCCCAATCCTCAAGCGGATCAATATCCTCTCTTCTGTACATAGCAGAAAAAAGCTCGAGCAAGGATGCATGATGGACCAGAATTAAACACATTGAAACGAATGCCCCAGCAATATACTTCATAAAATGTCAAAATTAGTTGCAAGTTTACATCTATGCTACTTGGTCTAAGATAACTAACGGACATGTCCATTTCTCTTTCTGTTCTTCCAGAATTCATCTTTCTTCCCTTTCTTCTTTACCTTTAACAAACCCATCTTGCTATTCACAATCCCCATTATGGCAAACTTATCCCTCTTGTTCTTCTTGGCCGCTTTCACGTCCAATATTGATCTCAGCTTCTCGTAAGACCTAGGGTCCGGGACTTGCCCACTTTTCACCATCTTCTTGTGGTAGAAAAACGCCCTCTTGTAATCCCTGACGCGGACAAAAGCATATATCATAGTCAAATAAGTAACAGAATCTGGCTTTAGGTCACGGTGCGTCATCTCCTGCAGAAGTTGGGGTAATTTCAGGTGTTGTCCACCCCTAGCATAGGCGTTGATCAACATGTTGTATGTCATCACAGTGGGCTGCAAGCCCTGCTTTCCAAACTCAAAAATTGCGTCCCTAGCTTCGACATAACAACCCTGCTTGGCAAATCCGTCAACCAAGATGTTGAATGTTACTCTGGAGCCTTCAATCCTCTCACTAATCATAGATTTCCATATTTTCATCAGCATGTCTGTGTCGCCCACTCGCCTGAAAGCATCCAACAATGCTGTATAGGTTTCGATAGAAGGCTTGATACCTTCTCTCACCATATTTGTGAATGCCCTGTATGCCTTCTCATGCCAACCATCAACGGAGTAAGCATGAATCAGAGCCGTGTATGAATGTGAAGTGGGTTTTATACCAGCGTTTTTCATCCTCAGGAATGCATCAGCGGCCATATCACTCATCTCCTTCTTCTTCCCATAGGAACTTATGAGACAAGTGTATGACTTAACATCAGGCTCCAACCCCACTTCCTCTTGCATCTCTAGGAGCAGCTTCTCAACAATTTCAGGTTGCACTCTCTTGCAATAAGCATCCATCAAGATGTTGTAAGTGGGAGTAGAGGGGGACAGGCCCTTAGACTTCAACTCTGCAAACAGTGCCTCAGCTTCCTCAACCTGGTTTGACTTGCAATAAGCATCCATCAGAGTGTTGTAGATAATGATATTTGACGATACACCTTTCTTCTCCATCTCAGCCTGTATTATCAGGGCCTGTTTGCGTAGGCCCTCGTCACAGAATGACTTTATTAGAGCACCACAGACTTCCAAGCTCCATTTTAATCCTTTTCTGCTCATTCTTGCAAAAAAATCCCAAGCCTCCTTGGCTGTTCTACCTTGTTTTCTCATAACAGTGATCATAATAGAACCTGTCGCTTTGTCTGGGGCGATATTGTTCATCTCCATATTATTATAAACTTCCCAAGCATCGTTATACCTGTCAGTGTCACACCGACCTTATATATTTAACATCTTCGTATCTTGTCTTAATCAAAACTAAACAGCATGAAGAGTGATTAAAATCAGTAAACCAGATAGATAATACAGCTTTTTCAGTACCTCCCACTATAAAGAAGACCAGACAATGCAGCATTGTAAACATGAACATCCCTAAAGCGCCTCTTGGAGATGGGTAAACTCCTCCACAAAACCATTATCTTGTCTCCCATTCCACCCCTTCCCAATGCGGGCAACAGTACAGAACAAGCATTTGGAGACACAAGGGAGGGCTCATGCATATCCATCCACTCATACAAGTACAAACAATCCATCATAAATCCTAGTTCAACCAGCAATTTTAACGCCTCCACGCATTTTTCTTCATCCAGTCTACCGTCAAAGACTCCCAATTTCTCCCCCAGCGTCGTATTCTCTGGCAAGTTCCTCGCAATTTTGAGAATCTCACCCACTACTCCACCGACTTCATGACACGAACCATCTTCCAATTGATCATATCTTAGCTCTTCCAATCCTCGCCACTGTTTCTTATTGGGCGTTTCCTCGTCCGCATCAGAACCAGTGTGCTGGAAACGAGCGAGTTTCCACGCAACACGGCGGTCGCTGCGGACCACGAGCTTTGATTGTCGGGGTGGGTCTCTGGTCGAACAACTCCGAGACTTGAAGAATCTGTAGATTGGGTCATCTGGGCACTCTTCTTTGTCTTTGCCATGAAGTCCTAGCGCTGCTTCGGTTTTCTCTTGATCTATATTATCTTCTGCCTCCAGATAATCGAGGAAAATTGAGGGAGAAGGGGAAGAGGTGGACGTCGGATCGCTAGAGCCGTTAGGCGGGGAAAGGACGAAGTTTTTGAACTTTTGTCTAGTGAAGCGGAGGCACGGAGGTGCGAGAGAGATAGAGGAATAGTAACTGGGAGTAGGGAAGATAGGGGAGAAAAGAGGGGAAGAAGAAAAGCGGTGGTGGTTGGTCACAACCATGGCGGTCAATGATTAGACGGCCGTAGTTCCGTTTTTAAAAGCAATATCGAGGTAGCCCAGGCTCACACTTCGGGCCCGAAGAAGTAACGGGCTTGGCTCGAAAACTGATCTCACAAACCATCCAGATTTTTCTAGATGCATTCTGATCGGTAGAATGTTTTTTTATTATATAAATAATTGATTATTTTAATTACTTATTAATGATTAGTGTTTTGAAAAACTAAAATATAATTCTGTCATTAATTTTTTATTATATTTAAATCTTTTCACGTCTTTCAATAGTATAGAAGTAATAATTATAGGATAGTTTACTAGTCATAGGATATTTGTATACGATTGTAAAGGAAGTTAGTAATTCAATATATTGTTATATGTAATTGATATATTACTGATTTAGTATTTGAGTGTGTACGTTTTGGGAAACTAAAAAGTTATTTCTGACATTAAAATTTTTTTCACGTTTTCCAATATCACAGAAGAAATAATTATATGGTAGCTTAACAGTCACCCAATATCTGGTATATGAGTATAGAACATGTTAGTGTTTAAAAGTATTGTTATAAGTACTTGAACTAGTACTGATTTAGTATTTTAGTGTATACGTTTTGAAAAACTAAAAAAGACACTTTTGACATAAAAAATTTGTTATATTTTAAATTTTTTCACGTTTCCCAATATCGTAGAAGTAATAATGATGTGGTAGCTTAATAGTTAAGTGATATCTGGTATATGAGCGTAGAAGACGTTAGTACTTGAATATATTGTTATAGGGGGTTGCAATTCGCAGTACAAAATTACTAATCACCGCAATACAAATTTTTTTAAATCATATTGACATTGTACACATATAATGATGTGTCGCTGTGTTTTTTTTTTCAAAAATGATATCTGAAAGTAAATTTACCCAAGTAGTTTGTAGTTGATTAGTAGTGAATTTTACTAGTTACTTTTTTGTTGTAATCAATACAGGAATCTTCTTTTTTTTAAAAAAAAAAAGTGTTGGATTACATGTTTATGTGTTTATACTATTAATATGACTTAAAAAAAATTTGTACTGCGAATAGCAAAAAACTTTACTATTTGCAGTACAATTTGTTTTTTCACCAAACTTAGTTGAATAAGTTGGAATGTTGTGTGGAGACACTTTTTCTTAAACAAAAGGGAATTGAATGACCAAATTTCAGTCAAAATGATTAAACAACTAAGTTAAAGAAAAAATTCACAACAACTAAGTTAAAGAAAAACTAAGTTCAACAAAACTAAGTTAAAGAAAAACTAAGTTACAATAACTAAGTTAAAGAAAAACTAAGTTACAACAACTAAGTTAAAGAAAAACTAAGTTACAACAACTAAGTTAAAGAAAAACTAAGTTACAACGATGTTCCATCTATCTAACCTAGATTATATTTGATGTATCCAAGGTCCAACAGTGTTTGGATCTCTATAAAAGAACCACTACGGATAGACAGGGGGGAGTGAGGAGTCATCAACCATACAAAACCTTACGAAATGACCCTGGGGGCAAACTCCGATGTGGATCTCTCCTCTTGGTCTATCACGATCGGTATAATTATCGATCGGAAGGTATGTGGCACTTGCCATACCTCCCCCCCAGACAGTAGAGTAGAAAACTACTATCGAAGTGTACTTTGTCGCGTTCACCATCCCCATTTCCGTGGTCAGCCATTTCTCTTGAGGTGCTGGCCCATCCCTATTGCAATGAATCGCTTTTATCATGTCGTTGTACAGTGCTTCGTTAAACATGCTCCTGTATACATGCTTCGCCGGTTCTGTATTCTTCATGTGATGGTGCATTCCTCTACGGACATCTTTCCACCTCTCTTCGTTTGAATACAGGTAATCAGCAATCACCCTGTGTAACAACCCTACCGCTAATACCGTCATTACTGTACAAATACTTACCTTCGCAGCGGATACTACATACACAACGGCAGGTGTACAATGCCGTTAGTCACCCACGTGACTAACAAGGCGAGTTACAATACTACATACTATCGGTCTGATGAATTTGAACATACCGAGTACTCTACACAATACATTACTTTCCCTTGCATACTGAACCATAATTCAAACACAACTCCAATACAATACTATACCGAGTCTACTACAATCCTTAAATTACCGATACAGTTTGGACTTCCAAATTCGCATTACAATACAAATACAAATCCTATAATTCAACTACCCATGCTTACATAGCAGCCCCGTCCTACACTCTCGAACGGCGGTCAGCTTCAAATACCTGTAAAATAAAAATGGTGCCCCTAGGGGCTCAGCAAAATTGCTGCATATGAAATTTGCATATACCGCGTGCTAACCGCGGTATGCCGACTACTTTGGGTCGGATATACATGGAGTTCGTTTACATGCATACATACATACTAATACTACGACAATACAATCAACAATACTTACATACATATACAAGGTTCGTTACCTACCAAGGAAGACAATTTGTTAGTCAACCGTTCATTTAGTTATTCGTTCATTCGGTTTCATCGGATGCTCTCTTTCTACTTGCTCGGGTTCACAAAGCTTACACCAAGCTTAATCTTACTTACTCGTTGTTTTACTCACACTGCGCTCAATACCTTACTCATTATTTACTCATGCTTTACTCAGTCCTCACTACTACCAATACTTACTCTTTCTCAATACTCATCACTTGCTCTCACATACTGAGTACCCACACTCTTTTCCTTACTCGTACTTACTCTTTGCTCGGTACTCACTACATACTCATACTTATTCCTTACTCAATACTCATTACTTTACTCATACATACGCAATACTCAATACTCATTACTTTTGGCCTCCGGGCGGAGTCATACACAAGACTCGCCACCGGGCCTACAAATACAAGGGCTATACACTTAGCTCCTCAAATACTCAAATGTCCGTTTTTACCGGACTACTCAAATTCCCAACACTCCTCTCTCGGAGTATCTTACAATCTCATGGATTAGCATGAAAGTATCTCTCTCGATAACCTCCACTAGCTTAGGGAATTACCACCGTCTAGTATTCTCTGATTTAAGGGTTTCCCCAACGTATCGAATACTCTCATGTTCGGGACATTACTTACATTAGTCGGGTCCTCTCAGTGGGTCGACTAGTTGCTAAGGGGGTTTGGAGATCCCTCATCATTCTTTACTACTCTCATGGTTCATGTCTTGCTCTACCATCAATACCTCTATTAGAGGTTACTTATATATACTTCCACTACTTATTGTTTTGTGGATTGTTCATTTCAGTTCTTTTACCGTTATCGGGAGGTTACTAATCCCGTACACTCTCTCACATTCTAGTGAGTTCATTGGTTTGCGTTATCATTTCTTGGTTCGTTGGTTTAGTGCGTTTCTACATTTTCGTTAATTCACAACCGGACTCCTACTACGAGTCACTAAACAACAAGACTCATTTATGAGTCGGTCTACACACTAAGTTAAGCCACACTATCAATCAAGAGGGGTTAGCTCACACAACATACAGCAAGACATACAATGAAAGGCAATAAACAGTTTTCATGCTTTAGTCTTGATTAGCCGGCATACAGCACACAAATCAACGTAACTCGGTTAGCATACGGGGCATGCGAAAATCATACCTTTCACCGGGGTTAGCTTTACCGTGTGTTCCCTTGTTCCTTGGTTCACACTTGTTCCACTGATAATGTTTCAAACATTATTATTAATACTATGTTCATACGGTATGTAAATAATTACTACTCCCGTACTTATCTCGTTGTCCCGTTATGCTTAGTTTTACTTATGTCAAATTATGTCCTTACTTCTCACTCACTTCCTACACTTGTTTACACTTCTTATGACCTTTAAATATCACCAATCGACTCCTAAACAACTCCTAAAACCAATACCAATCAATCCCCCATGTTCTAGACACTTTAAAACACTTTCTGGGCATTTTTGGGGCTGGTCCGGGACTTGGTCCGGACCTAAAGTCCCAGACCAATACTTCTGTGTACTTTCGGCTCATTTTTCTAGCTGGTCCTGGACTTAAGTCCCAGACCAATTCCTGCATTCACTCTCGGGCCTTTTTTTTGAAGCGGTCCGGGACTGGGTACATATCCTAAGTCCCGGACCCTGCTAAAAACTGCTATTAAGATCATTTTTCAACCCCAAATCAACCCTTAATCCACCTCTAATCATTCCATAAACTTTCCACAAGTTTCCTACATAATTAAACAGCTTAAAACACTCCTTAAAACACCTCATATCATTGTTCCAATCCTTGCTCAATTCTTGCTTAAGTTCTACATTTTCATTCTTGCATTTTTACACTTTGCACTTTTGTGCATTCCTAACTTCCTCTTGGTGGGTTACTACCTTCTACCGACTTCACCACATTACTTATCGACCATTACAATTCCATTCTAGACAAAGGCACTATCTACTCCCAAGTCCATTCTCCATTCACATGCTAAACACTCTAGTTCACCACTAGCAAGATTTATGACTTTTCCTACAACATTTGCTACAGTTTTTGCATACTCCCATCCAACTCTTATTCTCTAGTTCTTGGTGGGTTTAATCCACTCATTTACTCTTCTACTTTATCCCAAGCACACTTAGGTTCACCAACCTCTCAACATCACCTTAACACTCGGTTTTCTACCTAAATTTCACCATAGCTTCGTTGCTTTTATAGCACTGTCCAAAACTCATCTCATCACCAAATTTCGTCCTAAACTAGCCACACCCATACAAGGGACCTACCAGCATTCAAAACAATCATAATTTACTAAATTCTCCTCAAACAACAATACCAATATACATACTCAAATTACTTGGCTCTAAGGTCCTCAATACAAACAACATTCACAAAGTTCCTCACACTACAACCTAATACACTTCTAGCAATGTTTTGGTTTCGTTTATTGAATTACCCATCCCAACATCCTAGTACATATAAGGTATACATTAAGGTAGGGTTTCTTACCTTAGATTTTCTCATAATTCCTCTTTTGCTCCCTTCTTTCTCCTCTCTTCATTTTCGATCAAATTTAGCAATGGGGTTTCCAAACCCCAACTTAACATTCAAGAAACACAAAGTGAATATAATTAAACTCCTTAACCCATTGAATAATTCTAATCCAACGAAAGGGCTTAAATGTCATAAGTTAGGGTTTTACCTTGGAGTTTCAAGAGAGGTTTTTAAGCCTTGAATACAAAGGAGAGTTCCTCCACCATTAGAGAGTTGAACCAAGCTCAAATCAAGAAGAAGACAAGGCATTACAAAGGGGGCAAAAATCGGCCACTATAGAGAGTGAAAAAAATGGGTTTTTCTTGGAACTTTTTACCTTAGAAGGAAGGGGAGACTCCAAGCTTCAAAATGGTGCCATTTTCTCTTCAAATGCCCAAAACCCATGGAGGTCAAACTCCTCCATTTGAAATTTTGAAAAGATAGAAATGTAGAGCTTGATGAGGGGAAGAAGAATATTCAATTTATTTTCGATTTGGGGCTTAAATGAAGCTTGGGCAAGCTTGGAAAGATGGAGAAGCCATAAGAGCTTTTGAGGAGCTTCAAAATCATCCCCAACAGAACAAAGAGGAAGGAGAAGTCTGTTGGGGGAAAAAACGTGGGTGAGAGGAGAGGAATAAGAGAGAGAGAGTATTAAAGTGGTTTTATACTTTTTCTTTCTACTTTTTGCTTTTCTCTTTCTTTTCTTTTCTTTCTTTACTAACTTAGTGTGTGTGAGAGAGAGAGGCTGACTTATATTATAAAAACCGGCCCCCACTGTTCACACATGCTGGAGCGTTTTTCGCTTTTTTTACAGAAAACGCTCGTTAATTTGCCCGGTTTTAGCACTATTCACTAACCGGGCCCGTTTTCCGGAATTTTCTCGTTTCTTTTATTTTAATGGCTCTTAAGCTTCAATTAATGTTTATTTATAGTTATTTAATGAACTATAATTTTTACGAGTTCATTTGACCACTCAAAGTCATGTTTTCGGATTTTCTCGAAAAACGTGCGCTAAAGCTTTATTAGCATTTTAACTCATTATTTGGATCCTTTTTCTTCGGGAATCATTCCCGTACATTAACTAGGCATAAATAAGTCTTAGGAATCCACATTATACTCTAACCGAGGTCTCGTACCTCCTATGGTTATATAACGCTTATTTTAGCGTTTTTCGCTTTTTAAGCGTTTTCTCTTTTCTTTTGGATTTATTTTCCTTACCAAAAATTACTTAGGCGCTATTAGGCCCTTAAATACCATATTAGAATAATTTAATCATCATATTTAAGTTTGGGGTATTTCAATCTACCCCCCTTAAAGAACTTTGCCCTCAAAGTTGGTGAATCTAATATTGTTACTCACATAAGTACTCTATGCTAAGGTAATGACCTCTACATATAATTTTTCAGACTCCAAATGTCTGACTCGATGTATACTACACATCCAAACAGCATGTCACTGCATGCATAGCAATGAAAAATATCCGTTACAAGCTCTCCATGGGGTCCGTCCGCAGATAAATGAGGTACCATCCTCTCCCATGTCGAGCGATCCCTCAGGTACCGGTCACGTTTGAACACTTACGCTTTCTGGTTCACGACCGTCATGACTAATGGCACTTACGCTTTCTGGCCACGGTCCTTTGGTTTAGATCAAATTCATTTGCATATATAGAGATCCTCAGGCACTTACTCATACTTACTTCGGGACTACGCTGCCTCAGTGCCCTTGGAAAAATACAAAACACACACTGTCACCGCACCCAACCGGCCACTTAGGACCGCCGCACGAACGGTGTAGTGGTTTCAAAACTAATCAACACTTCCACTGACTCAAACTAGCTTCACCTCCATGGTTTCAACCAGATACCTGTGCCTAGTCATGGAAGATCCACTAGCATCCATGGGAGCGGTTTCAAAACCGATCATCATTCTCAAGTTTGAAGAAAACATTGTACCAAATTAGTTTTGGGAATTAATTTTGAAAACTTGCATACATCTCCCAAATTCCATTTATGATGATTATACCTATTACTAGTGTTATTACTGTGACCACTTATAGGGAGCTTCAAGAGTCCTTCAACCCCAATGTGATCAGCATTGGTGTTGAACTATCCTTCCACCCCAATTTGGTGTTCAGTTTCCCTTGATCGCTAGCAAATCAAGTTCCACCTCCCACCTCAATTCAAACAGACAAATCGTCAAACATTATTTCGTTTTCTATCTTTTTAATCTTGCTAGTCATAATCACACACATACATTTTCCAATTTATAGAATTCACTTACTCACTTACTAATCGTCTCATCAATTATTACTACATCGTCTCCAACTACTATACTTAAGAAATTCAAAGGTATAATATCCAATTAATTTTCTATCCCCCAATTTATACTCATAAAATACATCGGTTTCATACCAGTTTATACTCATTACATACATCGGTTCCATACCGATTTATACTCCTCAAGTCTCCCATACATACTCATTCCTCATACTATTACCAATCGGGGTTCTCATTCCCCTAGAGTTTCTCTACTCCTTTCCTATTCTTATTTCCTAAATAACCATAATTACACGATGAGTAAATACAAATGTTTATGTAACACAAGTATCAATCATCTAAACAATTACTTTTACGCTATGCGCATTGTAGTTTACGCACTTGTCACGTAAAACTTACACTTTGCGGTTTTCGCTCTATCCCCCTTAAAAGGGATTACGCCCACGTAATCTACCATGTGTCAATGTTGAACATTGGTCGAAGGCATTCAGCCGTCATGGAGTGGTTCAGCTTCCATGCGGTCTATTATACAATGTTCCTTGGCCAATGGGTCTTAACCGTATTACCGGTTAGTCCCTGCATCAAGAATTTTCATCGGAGTTCATCTAACTCTTAACCGGGTTTGGTTCTAGCCTTAGAGGCTTCAAGGTATTGGTGATTAACCCTTTTATTCACTAGGTGTATTTCACTTAGAATTCTGGGCCCACTAGCTTCTACTGCGTGACCTTGATAACTTGGGTTATTCGCCCTTCTTGTTATCTTAAACGTGCTATACATCACCCTTTTATCCCTCTTATTGTGGGAATAAGGTTTATTCCATCAAGCGTGTTATTCTTTTACCGTGCGCGAACTCAATGAGTTTTAGATTTATAACAAGCTCTCTGGCAATCTATTGTACATATTGTTCGTACTCCCATGATTATTCACTGGGTTCCTCCGACTTATTGTCGGGTGAGGTTAAGTCACTGCTTAGTTGTAGTGCGACCTTTATTGTCAGTAGCTTCTGAATTATGCCAGTTCCTCTGGTTCAGTACAAGTGTTCTTTACTTGTATGACCTTGGATTTTCTATGCGTCGGTCCTTGTGACTTCTTAAGTCTCCTTTCACTTTTATTCCAATGGAATTCACATCTTGTGATTGTAGGTGCGTTTCACCCTCTTCGTGCTTCTTTGGCCTTAGGCCGCACGGTTTGTTTCTAAGCTTTTGCTTAACTGGCTTATGCCATGTTTGTTGGTGAAAGGAAGAATTTACCACGATTTACATTTTCTATATTCCTAGCTATCCCACCAGATCATTAACTGCACAAGTGCAATACCAAAACACTCAGTCCTACAGAGTGTAGAGGCGTAAACCCTTGGCAGTAACTCTCTTATGTGATCGCAATAGGAATAATCCTCTCAGTTTGCCATCTCATATTTAACAACTCCATAGCATTGGGTGATTATCCATATACATTGGTCACCTGCTGCGCACCATGTTCTTACCGATTCTATAGTATTGGTCTACATGGCATCCGTTGTTGCTAGCTTTGGCTCATGCATTTCCACCATTTATACCATGGTCCGGTGTTTATACTTCTGAGCTCCTTGAACGTCATTTACTTATACTTTACATTCCCACATAGCGTGTTCCTCCTGAACCGATTACTCTTTGGTTGTCAACAATTGCTATTGAAGCTTATTTCACATCGCTTGGCAATAACTGTATGGTCAAGCTTCACTACATTAGTAGTTCTAAAAGAGGTGTATTATCAGATATTTATTGATGGTATCATCCTCTTAGAATCCATGTGTTTACCGCTCTCACGATCTCACATTTATGAGGGGTATCCTTGCTCGTTGGTTTTTAACCTTTTATCGGTGTCGTCCTTGACCACTTTCTGTATGGTTCACAATGGGTTTTGCAACCGTTGGGTTGTGTATGGTAATAGTTTCATGGCATACTAGCCATATCGCCTAGAGCTCTGCTCATCATAGGCTGTTTCCAAGTGATTATTTCTCCGTAAGCCATCACCGGGTTTGGAAGTGATACTGGGCTTCATGATAAGATCGTCGCATCATGCTTCCGTTTGTTGGAGACCCTTTAAGTATCTTGGTATTGATCGGTACCATTTTTTAATTTGGGGTATCCCCTGTCAAGTGGGATCCCTTCGGTGTTCTAACCGAATGTTCATTCCAATTATGGTGTTCTTATCACGACATTTCATTCAAATGTGTTGACTTGATCCCCTTTATGGATTGCTCCTGGGTGTTATTGATTATGCCATTACATCTGGCTGACATTTATGAATATGTCCAGTTTGTTATGTTACCTTGCAGTTCTAGATCTGAGTTATCCGTTGAGGGTTATTGAGTCTCCCGTTATTAGGGTAGACCATTGGTGTTTTTCCTTATTTTATAATGGGTTTGATATTCTCTTCGGTGATGAATGGTATTTCTCGGTACCTTATGTGATCACCATGTGTGTTTGTGGTAGTTGTCCTGGGGACTCCATCCCGTTCGTTGAACACTTATGTGTTAATGTTAGGTGTTTGCCTTATAGTGTTTAGACTGGGTATTCCATCCAATTATCATGCTTTACTTCGATATCTTCGAGACATATCCAATGTCTTGTTCCGTTGTTAGTGTTTCTCGCACTTTTAACTCTTAATGGTTCTCCTGGAGTGAGTTTCTGACTCCTTAGCTTGTAAGCTTATCTGAGTTCCCTTTGCTCGTTTGAGGTATCCAACTGTTATGGTTTGCATTTACTTATGGTCCGTAGAACGGAGTTGACTACTTCCCGTGTTTCGTACACTACATGTATACATACGTGGGGCACCTTGTTGGTACGTTACCACTTACCTGACTATTTGTCGGGCCCGCAAGCTCTTTCGGAGTGCGGTCGTCCCACATCCCGTATTTGGGTACACTCGTAGTGCTCGTCACACGCCTAGGTGAAGTATTCTATTGTCAACTCCTCTTGTATCATTCTAAGATACTCACTGTAATTCCGTCGGTTTGGTTTTAAAAATCCAAGGTTTAAAAGAAGGGTTTATGGTTTTGAAAGAACATTTGAGTTTTGAAATATTAGTTCGGTGTTAAAAGAAGTTCTTCATGGCGTTGCCATGTCTGAGGTCTTGACCAAGTCCAGCTTCTCGCTGACTGGTATGTTCTTAATACAATGGTTGGGCCGTTAGGCCTTTCAAAGGTTTCATTGTTTCAAGTTCTTAGGATTAGTAATCCTATATTTGCTTCAATCCTCATGGTGGTACTTTAGTAGGTACTTGTTGGTCATTAGAAGTCTTCCAACTGTCCTGCTTCTGCTGCACTTGCCTTGGGCAAGTGCGCGGGTAGGTTGTTTTTTGGTTAACGTATACCAGTTATCGTATCGTTTCTATCCATATTTAATGGTCTTATTAGATCTTCCTTTGATCTTTTGACCCTGGTGATCAATCTTCCTGAGTCATTTCTCAGTGTTTTTGACATGGTTGTCGTCAATCCGGGTGTCTCACACCTTCACTGGGGTTATCGAGACTTGACTTATCCTTAGGAGCCACGTTGTAGTCCCATAGGTGTATGTTTTATGAATACTTCCATAGTTATCTGAACTATGTCGTTCGGTTCTTACGGCCTCTTGGCGTATAGGATTGTTGTTAATCCAACCTCGACTAATTCCTTAGTCGGTTTGTGTACCATTGTCGGTATTATCAAACATTACAGTCCGTAGACTCTCTTGTCTCGGGCTTGTTACTCTGTCCTTTTCGCTTCGTTGCGCGGTTGTGCTCCTCTTCTTGCTGGCTACTCATGGTTCTTGCGACTGCGAAGCATGTCGCCCCATGGTGCCATAAATTCCATTATCCTTTATTTAGGATCTTCAATCCTCCACCATCAAGTGCGGTCGTTGTCATTCAACGGGAACCGTCTTCGGGACTTCTAGTTCTCGGACTCTACCGTATGACAGGTTTTTTTTCTAATAAGGTTTGTTCTAGCAACTACCAGATCGGGTTTTACCCGAGTATGAGAGGTCTTTCCATCTCTCTAGCGTTCTTCTCCCAACTTAATACCGTAGGTTGTGGAGGGCGGGTATGGTTGTTGTAGGTTTCCGGTTCGTACGGAAGTTCCTATCTAGCGTACCTCACACGCTAACACTCAACCCTTAGCCCTAAGTCTCTAATTCCTAACTCGGTATTTTCCTAAACTCGGTATTTCATCCATCAGAGTGATACTTCGCTCTGATACCACATTTTGTAACACCCTTACCGCTAATACCGTCATTACTGTACAAATACTTACCTTCGCAGCGGATACTACATACACAACGGCGGGTGTACAATGCCGTTAGTCACCCACATGACTAACAAGGCGAGTTACAATACTACATACTATCGGTCTGATGAATTTGAACATACCGAGTACTCTACACAATACATTACTTTCACTTGCATACTCAACCATAATTCAAATACAACTCCAATACAATACTATACCGAGTCTACTACAATCCTTAAATTACCGATACAGTTTGGACTTCTAAATTCGCATTACAATACAAATACAAATCCTATAATTCAACTACCCATGCTTGCATAGCAGCCCCGTCCTACACTCTCGAACGACGGTCAGCTTCAAATACCTGTAAAATAAAAACGGTGCCCCTAGGGGCTCAGCAAAATTGCTGCATATGAAATTTGCATATACCGCGTGCTAATCGCGGTACGCCGACTACTTTGGGTCGGATATACATGGAGTTCGTTTACATGCATACATACATACTAATACTACAACAATACAATCAACAATACTTACATACATATACAAGGTTCGTTACCTACCAAGGAAGACAATTTGTCAGTCAACCGTTCATTTAGTTATTCGTTCATCCGGTTTCATTGGATGCTCTCTTTCTACTTGCTCGGGTTCACAAAGCTTACACCAAGCTTAATCTTACTTACTCGTTGTTTTACTCACACTGCACTCAATACCTTACTCATTATTTACTCTTGCTTTACTCAGTCCTCACTACTACCAATACTTACTCTTTCTTAATACTCATCACTTGCTCTCACATACTCAGTACCCATACTCTTTTCCTTACTCGTACTTACTCTTTGCTCGGTACTCACTACATACTCATACTTATTCCTTAATAAATACTCATTACTTTACTCATACATACGCAATACTCAATACTCATTACTTTTGGCCTCCGGGCGGAGTCATACACAAAACTCGCCACCGGGCCTATAAATACAAGGGCTATACACTTAGCTCCTCAAATACTCAAATGTCTGTTTTTACCGGACTACTTAAATTCCCAACACTCCTCTCTCGGAGTATCTTACAATCTCATGGATTAGCCTAGAAGTATCTCTCTCGATAACCCCCACTAGCTTAGGGAATTACCACCGTCTAGTATTCTCAGATTTAAGGGTTTCCCCAACGTATCGAATACTCTCATGTTCGGGACATTACTTACATTAGTCGGGTCCTCTCATGGTGGGTCGATTAGTTTCTAAGGGGTTTGGAGATCCCTCATCATTCTTTACTACTCTCATGGTTCATGTCTTGTTCTACCATCAATACCTCTATTAGAGGTTACTTATATATACTTCCACTACTTATTGTTTTGTGGATTGTTCATTTCGGTTCTCTTACCGTTATTGGGAGGTTACTAATCCCGTACACTCTCTCACATTCTAGTGAGTTCATTGGTTTACGTTATCGTTTCTTGGTTCGTTGGTTTAGTGTGTTTCTACATTTTCGTTAATTCACAACGGACTCCTACTACGAGTCACTAAACAACGAGACTCATTTATGAGTCGGTCTACACACTAAGTTAACCCACACTATCAATCAAGAGGGGTAGCTCACACAACATACAACAAGACATACAATGAAAGGCAATAAACCGTTTTCATGCTTTAGTCTTGATTAGCCGGCATACAGCACACAAATCAATGTAACTCGGTTAGCATACGGGGCATGAGAAAATCATACCTTTCACCGGGGTTAGCTTTACCGTGTGTTTCCTTGTTCCTTGGTTCACACTTGTTCCACTGATAATGTTTCAAACATTATTATTAATACTATGTTCATACGGTATGTAAATAATTACTACTCCCGTACTTACCTCATTGTCCCGTTATGCTTAGTTTTACTTATGTCAAATTATGTCCTTACTTCTCACTCACTTCCTACACTTGTTTACACTTCTTAGGACCTTTAAATATCACCAATCAACTCCTAAACAACTCCTAAAACCAATACCAATCAATCCCCCATGTTCTAGACACTTTAAAACACTTTCTGGGCGGGCTGGTCCGGGACTTGGTCCGGACCCAAAGTCCCGGACCAATACTTATGTACTTTCGGCTCATTTTTCTACCTAGTCTTGGACTTGGTCCTGGACTTAAGTCCCGGACCAATTCCTGCATTCACTCTCGGGCCTTTTTTTTGAAGCGGTCCGGGACTGGGTACATATCCTAAGTCCCAGACCCTGCTAAAAACTGTTATTAAGATCATTTTTCAACCCCAAATCAACCCTTAATCCACCCCTAATCATTCCATAAACTTTCCACAAGTTTCCTACATAATTAAACAACTTAAAACACTCCTTAAAACACCTCAAATCATTGGTCCAATCCTTGCTCAATTCTTGCTTAAGTTCTACATTTTCATTCTTTCATTTTTACACTTTGCACTTTTGTGCATTCCTAACTTCCTCTTGGTGGGTTACTACCTTCTACCAACTTCACCACATTACTTATGGACCATTACAATTCCATTCTAGACAAAGGCATTATCTACTCCCAAGTCCATTCTCCATTCACATGCTAAACACTCTAGTTCACCACTAGCAAGATTTATGACTTTTCCTACAACATTTGCTACAGTTTTTGCATACTCCCATCCAACTCTTATTCTCTAGTTCTTGGTAGGTTTAATCCACTCATTTACTCTTCTACTTTATCCCAAGCACACTTAGGTTCACCAACCTCTCAACATCACCTTAACACTCGATTTTCTACCGAAATTTCGCCATAGCTTCGTTGCTTTTCTAGCACTGTCCAAAACTCATCTCATCTCCAAATTTCATCCTAAACTAGCCACACCCATACAAGGGTCCTACCAGCATTCAAAACAATCATAATTTACTAAATTCTCCTCAAACAACAATACCAATATACATACTCAAATTACTTCGCTCTAAGGCCCTCAATACAAACAACATTCACAAAGTTCCTCACACTACAACCTAATACACTTCTAGCAAAGTTTTGGTTTCATTTATTGAATTACCCATCCCAACATCCTAGTACATATAAGGTATACATTAAGGTAGGGTTTCTTACCTTAGATTTTCTCTCATAATTCCTCTTTTGCTCCCTTCTTTCTCCTCTCTTCATTTTCGATCAAATTGAGCAATGGGGTTGCCAAACCCCAACTCGACATTCAAGAAACACAAAGTGAATATAATTAAACTCCTTAACCCATTGAATAATTCTAATCCAACGAAAGGGCTTAAATGCCTTAAGTTAGGGTTTTACCTTGGAGTTTCAAGAGAGGTTTTTAAGCCTTGAATAAAAAGGAGAGTTCCTCCACCATTGGAGAGTTGAACCAAGCTCAAATCAAGAAGAAGACAAGGCATTACAAAGGGGGCAAAAATCGGCCACTATAGAGAGTGAAGAAAAAATGGGTTTTTCTTGGAACTTTTTACCTTAGAAGGAAGGAGAGACTCCAAGCTTCAAAATGGTGCCATTTTCTCTTCAAATGCCCAAAACCCATGGAGGTCAAACTCCTCCATTTGAAATTTTGAAAAGATAGAAATGTAGAGCTTGCTGAGGGGAAGAAGAATATGCAATTTATTTTCGATTTGGGGCTTAAATGAAGCTTGGGCAAGCTTGGAAAGATGGAGAACCCATGAGAGCTTTTGAGGAGCTTCAAAATCGTCCCCAACAGAACAAAGAGGAAGGAGAAGTCTGGTGGGGGGAAAAACGTGGGTGAGAGGATAGGAATAGGAGATAGAGAGTATTAAAGTGGTTTTGTACTTTTTCTTTCTACTTTTTGCTTTTCTCTTTCTTTCCTTTTCTTTCTTTACTAACTTAGTGTGTGTGTGTGTGTGAGAGAGAGAGAGGCTGACTTATATTATAAAAACCGGCCCCCACTGTTCACACATGCTGGAGCGTTTTTCATTTTTTTTTAGAAAACGCTCGTTAATTTGCCCGGTTTTAGCACTATTCACTAACCGGGCCCGTTTTCTAGAATTTTCTCATTTCTTTAATTTTAATGGCTCCTAAGCTTCCATTAATGTTTATTTATAGTTATTTAATGAACTATAATTTTTACGGGTTCATTTGACCACTCAAAGTCATGTTTTCAGGTTTTCTCAAAAAACATGCACTAAAGCTTTATTAGCATTTTAACTCATTATTTGGATCCGTTTTCTTCGGGAATCATTCCCGTACATTAATTAGGCATGAATAAGCCTTACGAATCCACATAATACTCTAACCGAGGTCTCGTACCTCCTATGGTTATATAACACTTATTTTAGCGTTTTTCGCTTTTTAAGCATTTTCTCTTTTCTTTTGGATTTATTTTCCTTACCAAAAATTACTTAGGCGCTATTAGGCCCTTAAATACCATATTAGAATAATTTAATCACCATATTTAAGTTCGGGGTATTTCACCCTCAAACCACAATTACCATCTCCACGAACATCAATATACCCAGTGATATATTGATAAAGGTTGGATGGGAAATACTGGTAGTATGGGAAGCTGTTTAGGGACATGAATCGATTTGGATTTGATGATCCTCTATTAAGTGATCTTCTATTTGATGGTGCTCCTTCGGACTGGCTCGCCCTTGGTCGGTTACGCTCCCAAGATGAAGGTTCCCGTCGGTTTGGTCTTGAGGTCCCGGTAGGTCTGCCAGTCCCAAACTGTTCTAATGGTTCTCCTAATTGGCACACCATATCTGGATGAAGTAAGTTCTGGATTTGACTGTAACATTTGGCAATCAGAGTCGGATCGTCTAACTGTGCTACCTCAGAAGCAATATCACGCTATCTGTTTTGTTCTGCGTCCTTGTAGGATAGCATATCAATTGTTGATTCATGATTCTCCTAGCTTAGGTTATGCCAGAAATGAGGTATATCCCTCTTTGAGCACAGTATACCATTATCCAGCATGTAGTTTAATTTACATGTACATGGTAATCCATGAGAGGTTACCTTGTCACATCCACAGATTGAGCTATCCATTTGAACATAATCCGCCCTACCAAGCTCCTTTACTAGCTCATCCAAGCATAGGATACTAACCTTCCCGATCAGGTCAGCAATTAGAACCCTCATGTGCTCTCCTCTGTATTTTGTCCTGGCTGACTCGAAATCCTTTTTTAGCTCGCTGATGCTAGTATTCACATGATCGTTAATCTTTGGAAAGATTACATCCAAAGTGTGTTTAGGACTCCTTAATCTCGCCTTTAGAGCAGAATGTGCACTCTCCACCTTGTCAAATGTTTAAGTAAGTTTTATAGATCTATAACAATGACTGTATTGTCTTAAAAATTATAAGACTAACAATCATACCTATTTGTCGTTGTGTTGCCGAAGTGCAACACATTCTTGACCCAAGCCTCCACAAATTTTTCCTTGTGTTTCTCCCAGACTGATGCAACATACGTAATGAAACGTGGATAGCTTCGATATGTATTCTTGAAATTTTGGAGGCTCTCATTGTAGTCCTGCTCTGTGCTTAAGTAGACAACCGAAGTCCACATTTGGACTGTAGCCGCCGCCCTTCCTCTATCACCCATATAAGTCTCGGCTTTCCCCTGAATGTTCCTACTTATGTGCCACCGACATAGAAGATGATGAGATTCAGGAAATACCTGTTGTAAGGCATTCATCAGGGCCAGATCTGTCGGTGATAAATGTTGAGGTTGTAGTCCGACCGAGGAGTTCCCTTAATTGTTCAAGTGCCCACACATACATGTCAGTTGATTTTGATACAAGAAAGTGATAAGTGCGAAACACATCTATCTTTAGGGCTATAATTCTTCCTATTTTCATAACAATTCTTGTCGTATTTCTCACTTATCATATGTTTTTCCTTAGATTTATGTTTTGATATGAACTGATAAATTTTATGTATCAAATGCAGTGAAAAGTCATGGAATCACATAGTTTACTTCACAAGCTTTCCAACGCAACAAACGGCGAGTAAAACGGAGCTCAAACGAAGAATCTGGAGCCTGTCGAAGTTTGCAGACAAGACAAGACGAAAATACACACGTCCGGCTAAAAAAATCCGGACGCACATCCGGACACACATGTCCGGCTAAAACAATCCGGACGCACATCCGGACACACATGTCCGCATCCGGACGCAATTCCAGACGGTCAGCTCAGTTCCAGAATTCACGCGACTGATTTATTTCGGCGCAGTCTTCTCCATTTTCTTCTTCAATTACTGCGTCGTCTTCACCATTTTCTTCTTCAAATTGCAGCGCCCACAACGTTATCTATCTACTACATCAAACATATCACGCGCCGCATCCTCTTCACCCACGCCTGCTGCAAGCTTTGTCCTCTTCCCCCTGTTTCCTTTGCTATAAATAACCCACGCTCCTTCGATCTTAAAAATCATCCCTTCCTGAATCCAGAGCTCATCAATGTTCATCAACACTCACTCTCCCACCATCCATACTCCATTCTTCATCCTTTTCCATCACCAAATTAGCCTTATGTTGTTATTTTCCAGAAAACCAACGAAGAACGACGTTCTGCACAAACCCAGACGCGAACTCCATTAAAGGAGCTGCGTCCGGATTTGTGTCAGGCTAAATAGACCTGGATAGGGTGTGTCCGGATGTGTGTCCGGCTAAATAGACCCGGAAATAGTCTACATTTGCCAGTTTGTTCGTTATTCTTTGTTCTACCCGTTTGTCATCGTTTTGAGGTCGGCATAATCACGGAGTCAAGCCCGAAAGTGAAACAACTCTCCCAAATAGAGTTCTTTCTTCCTTTAACTTACTCTGTTTTAATGTCTATCTTATTATTGATGTTTGTTTTTATAATTATGTTGTTAATAAACTTAGCCTCCCGGGTTTGGAAGCGAGCCTATTTTATATAATTGTGTTATGTAACTTTCCACTATAATTTTAAGCAGTATTTTGATTCTTGTCCTTAATGCGCTTAATCTTCTTGTACAATTTAAAGTGATATTTGTAGTTCTCTTGTTAAAATGAGTTGCTGAGACAAGGTTCTTGAATAGGAAGTTAAAACGGGTTAATGACTAGAAGCGTGTCTCGCCTATAGGTTTCTGTCTCCAATAGAAATTGTTAATAGTGCGATTGGTTGAATTGACTTGGGCATATTTTGCGGCTTGTTATTTCTGCTAGTTAGGGTTTGTTGTACAAGGCCGGTCAATGAACTAATTAAGATTCCTGAGTTTATTGCTAGTGGTGAAAGTTTATATTAACATAATTGGATAAAATAGGTGAGCAGAATAACCCAGGATGCTTCTTTAAAAACAAAAGATTTACAATTTCTATTTCTATTCTGTTTTGATTAATTGTTTTTATTATTGTCTTATAAGTTAGCTTTTAAGCATACTCTTTCCCTTTCAAAAATGATAAAACCTGTTTGCTAGAAGTCTCAGTCAATTTACTACACTATCAGTTATCCACAGCGAGGTCCCCAAGAGTACGACAACCCACAAATCCACTATTCTGCAAAACGATAGGTACACTGCCAAAGTAGAAGTAGTCACATATTTCTCCAACAAGTTTTTGGCGCCGTGCGGGGATCTCCGCACGGTTAATGATGGTTTTTAATTTTATTGAGATTTCTGTTAGTTTTTTTATTTTTATGTTTTATTTTATTTTTGCTTCATTTAATTTTATTTAATTTTACTTACTTTATTTATTTTAGCAATTTTCTTTTATCTCTGTTTAATTTCTTATTGGTTTTTCTATTTAGTTAATTTTTGTTTTTGTGTTTCTTTCGATTTTTAGTTCTATTCTACTTGGTATTTTATTTTTTATTTTTGTAGGCTAGTTACTGATAATGGAGAGCAGCTACGATGAGGTGAGAAAATTGTTGATTGATTTGGAATGGACATACATGCAAGATGAGATATTCTCATATCAAAGGATGGTCAAGGATTATCAACCACCTCAACAATCAAATCGAGAGCCGTATTGTAACACCCCATCCAACAACAAATACATAACAACAATCTGCAGCGGAATACACAACTCATCAATTAACTCAACTCGCTGGTGTTACACGCCGTTAACCACCTACGTGGCTAACAAGGCTAATACACATACATTGTACCGGTCTGATGGGCTAAATTCCCGAGCGACTACACATTACTATCCCTTTCCTTAACAACACACAACGCACTCTTCCAACTATACCGAGTATTTGTAAACTGATGCCGACAACAATTTCGGTCTTACTACACCTACTGTAACATACACTTAAATGATTACCCATGTACGACGACTACCCGTCCTACTCTCGAACGGCTTCCAGCACTTCATACCTGAAATAGGAAAAGAAGAGAGAAAGGGTGGCCCCCAAGGGGCTCAGCACCTTTGCTGGTATGGTAATCCCGCAGCCCATGCTACGGGCCACCACAACTAATTGTCGTCTTAACATGCGGTTGATTATATTTAAATCATGCATGTAACAGTAAACACACATCACATAACATTTCACCTCAATGGGCTCAACAAACGGATAATATATCCTTACTTAATAAGTCACTCTTGGTATTCATTATCCTAGAGTGTTCTCCTCTAATGGAGCTACTTCTTAATAGACGACACTTACCCTAAATCGGGTTATCCTTAAACGCCTCTTATCACAAACTGGGAATCATATCCATGATCCACACACTCCACATTTACAACCTACAACATACACTACATACAACACTTAACAACACTTTGCACGTTCCACGTGCACAACATAATACCGCAATAGATATTGCATCACAACAAAAATACATAACATAACGGGATGGTTTCTCTTTGGAACCAACCCAAACATTGTTTATACTGGTGAGCCTAGAGAATGTTGCCAGGCTCATGATAAGCTCGTTACACATAACAACAACACTCATTACCGTCCTAATTGGACGAGTAACTTAAGTTAAGGCGGTTCGGGTTTGGAGGGCCCGAACACCCCACAAACACATGTTCCCCCTAAACCGATCATAAGTCAGAATAGCTAAGCTTTGGAGTAAGCTAATGGGAGATCAAACCCATGAGGGAAACAACCATAACAAAGAGAAGGGTAAGGCTAGGAAGGATACCCTCTCCAAACAACGCGCGACCGCCAACCGGATTCCTCACCACTGTTATACATACTTACTTTAGATATTAGTTAGAACCCCATTATGGAGTCTATCATGACTACACACCATACAGTATTACAACTGGGTACACCAAGGGAGATCCCTACATTCACTACACATATCACACAATTAACACACCATAGCCGTGGTTAGTACGTCCCATGTACGGGTCGTTTACTCCGAATACCGAACTCATGTGATCCTAGACTCAGTTAACTAAGGTTAACACTTCCAGGTTAATGGTATCGGAGTTGTACACGCCACATAAACGATTACTGTTAAACTCATTACATGCTTAAATCAACGTGGCAAACATACAGAAAAACACATTGGACATACAAGCCGGTGTAATCCGGTAGGACACAGGTTGCAAGAAAACCATACCTGTCACCGGAGTCCACTTTACCACGTCCACTTATGTTCCTCGAGCGATTCTCGAACACTGTTAACATCACATGTGTTTTTATAACATCGGGTTTGCTGATTATTTAATGTCCTAATGCTTAACTTTCCCGTTAACTTAGTTACATAACTTTACATTTTAACTTGTTTTACTTTTACATTTTGATACAACTTTTCACCCCACTTAATTGCCATTTAAAACTCACCTAACATGTCCTTAACAACCTTATAACATCATACCTATCAATCCCCATCATCTACATATCATTTCATAACCTTTAACAACATTTTTGGTCCTACCGGACTTGCCGACCGGACTTACCCAAGTCCGGTCGATTCCAGAACACATTCCGTCAAAATTTTTCTACTCCGACGGACTTGTAAGTCCGGTCCTATGTCCGGTCCATTCCAGAAACTAATTCCCACAGGGTAAACTGGGCCCGACCGAACTTGCAAGTCCGGTCGCAAGTCCGGTCTGCCCCAGATCTTTGTTTTCCTTTTTACATTCAACTCCAAACTTCACCACCCCATATCCTAGTATACCCTAACCTCATTTGGGCACTCAAACACCCCTTATCCATGTGCTAAACTCTTACAATCACTCACCAAAACCATTTTTCATCACAAACTTCTTACAAAGTTCCTAGCACTTAAGGTTTTCTCCTTAAGATTTCTCTAGGTGGTATTTCTCCTATAATGACCACTACACTAAAATGCTCTTCACCTTCATAACATCATCTCCCAAGCATCTCCTCTACTAGCCAAATCCTCTTTCACAACTTCTTGGATTCCTTTCTCAAAACCTTACCTAAACCTCATTCCCTCCTTATACATCAACTTTACCCAACTTTAAACAAACTCTCCAAGACTTTATTCATCCTAAAACACTCATTGAATTCCTAGAACTTCCAAGATAGCACCTAAATCCTTGTAACACCTTAATGCACGTTTCTTCCTTAGTGAAACATTTGTTCACCTTTAATACTTCCTAGTTCACCAAAACTTTCTTAAAAACACTTAGAACTTCTCACACATTTCCCAAATTGGCCATAGCTTCTCTTGTATTTACTCACATCCAAACACTTAGGTTTTTACCTTGTTTCATTCAAGAACACCTAAAATCCATCAAGAACATTTTTCACACAAACTTCACACACTAAGCACTACATCACAATATAGTGCATAACTTAAATTGCTTGGCACTTAGGCCCTTAAATAACATGGCTCTTAGGCCCTTAAATTGCATAACCTTAAACACTGAACTTCCACATAAATAATGCCTTTGACCTGCAAATACATACACCAATACATATGTTCTTTTACTAGTTCTCTTGAGAACACTTTACTAGGTCATTCACCATTTGCTCTTTAGGTAGTTTTAAACAAGCATTATAAGCTTTTTCTCCTAAGGCATTAAAACCACATTAAGATAGCATATTTACCTCTTTGGTTCCTTGCCAACTACTAAACATTATACAAACAACATAATGAGTATTCAACTTTAAGCTCCATCTCATTGTAAACCCTAGGTTTACATTATTTCAAAACATTAATGTAGTTGTTTTACCTTAATCTTTGAAGGGTGTTTGAATATCTATGAAGAGAGGACTCCACCTAGTCCTTGAAAGATTCAATGGAGCTAGAACAAAGCAACACAAGGAGCTCCATCAATGAATATTTTCGGTCACACACAAAACATGGAGGAAACTTGATTTTTCTTTGAGATTCCTTACCTAGGAGCAAAAGAGATCATATATGTGGAAAGACAAGCTCAAGCTCCATCAATGGTGGAACTCCATGGCACCGAAATGGTGATCTTGAAATTTTGAGAAGATAGGAATGAAGAGCTTGATGAGAGGAAGAGAATGGTGGTGTTTGTTTTGATTTGGTTAAGTGAGCTAGGTTTTACAAGAGTTCAAAGGTGGACTTCCTGGTGGTGTGCTGTATGAACGTGAGAGAACAGCAAGAAGAGAGGTTGAAGAGGTGGAGCCGTGTGAAATGAAGAAAGGAATGAGAGAATGAGATAAGTTTGCTTTTTAGAAGATATTTGTACTTAAAAAGCAAATAGTAACTATATTAGTCATCTTTATTTCTTTAACAAGTTAACAAGTGAGTGGTGAGTCACCACACCTTAAAAACGGCCCCCCTTTATTACATAAGGGTATTATAGTCTTTGTTGGTCCATTTAATTACTTGTAACATTATATGTTACAAACTAGTTTATAAAAATCACTATTCACAAAACAAGGCACATAGAAGTGAAATTTTTGATTTCCCATTGATATAGCCACCCAAATGTGATACTATATAGTACACATGTTAATTAAAGAGTAATGATGGACATTTAGCCATTCAAAACTCATTTACAAGACAATTTTTCAAAAACGTGCTTTAAGACTCCTTAAAGCACATTTTGCGTTTTAACTTGTTTTCAAGCTTGGTTTTCTTTAGTAATGATTTAATATGTTCATTAACATATAAAAAGGCATAGGTATGACCATTAGGCCTTATACACATTTATCCCAAGCTTAGAGCACATTTTTGCTCATATTGACTTTAAGGTATTATTTGTTTTTGTTTGGTTTCATTGTCTTCCAAAGCTTCCTAAGGACTTATTTAGCCTTATTAAATCATAATTGAATATTATTTAGTCTTGGTAGGCTCTTTGGGTCCTAACCAAGTTCACTCATAGCTTAGAGCATGTTTTTGCTCAAACTGTGTCTTAGTGCTTTATTGCACTTTACTATGTTTTAAATTCTCCACTGATGTTTCTAAGGCACTTTTTAGCCTTTATATAACATAGTTTGCTATTTAAACCACATATCAAGGTTTGGGGTATTTCACGTATTGGTGGGAAGTCGACCAGGCTAATACACAGTACAAAGAAGCTCAGTTGGGATATGACTACTTCAATCAGAATGAACAGCAATCTACATAAGTGCCAGACGAATTTCTCCCGAGTCAGACCGAGCCGCTAGAAGAGATTCCAGTGGTGACTCTAAGGAGCGAAGATCGATTCGAGCCAGATATTCTTGAAGCTACAAGTTCTGATGAGGAGATAAAGAAACTTATCAGGACATTTTTCTCCGACGCCGAGTTGGAGCAAAGGTCTGAAAGTTACAATTCTCCTCCATCTCCATCCCCAGCACAAAAGGAGCAATTAAAATTTGAAGATATTTTGTCTGAGCCAGTCCGCGAGCTAGAAGAGGATTATCCTATTGAGCCTCAACAACCAGGAGAGGAAATTTACATCCTCGAATCTGAGGAAGGAACACCGCTACCACCAGTCTCTCATCAACTTCCACCCTGGCTCCATAAGCCTCAACAACAAGAGGAGGATGTTTACATCCTCCAATTTGAGGAAGAAAAGTCATCACCACCTGGTCTTCTATTAGAACTCCGTTACCAGCAGTATCCCCTCAAACACCAGGTTTTGTGGAGTATTCATTTTCCTATTTTATTTACCAAGGTGAGGTTTTGTTTTGATCCAGGTGGTTTGTTTTTAATTACTGCCAACTTCGTTTTCCTGGCAAAGCTGTTGTCTACTTCTATTTTTGATCCAGGATAACGAAGCGGAAGTCTAGCCAAAGACTAAAAATACGGGCAACTTACTGGGAGGCAACCCAGTGGTTAAGTTTTATTAGCCTATTATTTTTGTTTTATATTTTATCTTCCATATTTTTCCTAGTTTTAATCTAAAAAATAAAAAAATTATTTTAACGTGTCCGGATCTGCGTCCGGACCAACAGACCCGGACATGTGCAGAGCTAAAACACGTCCGGATTTGCGTCCGGACCAACAAGTCCGGACGTGTGTTTTTTTTACAAAAAAAAAATTCAAAGGAAGAAGGATGTGCTATCAAATGAAGAGGGGATCATATGATTTTGTTGTTTATGGTTTTATTTTAATGGTGTCAGTACTTTAATGCAACACTTTTAGCGTTTATTTTTAGGTAGTTGTGAGTATGTGCAGGTGACATTTTTATCATGGTGTTTGATGATCTCTAAGGCTGGACACTTGCTTGAACGCAAGTGTGAGGAACGCTACTACCCCCATTGTTCGAATTTAAGTGTGAGGAAGGGAACCTTCCACAATCTACGATATCAGGGGAGTTTCAGTTTCTTTATTTTAAAAATGTTTGTGTTCAATCTATCACGCTTAATGCTTATTTTTATATCAGTCCATGATTGTCTTGAATGAAATTCTTCATGAGTCTGGCGTATTTTGAAAGGTCTTTTCTTGATTTTATTTTTGAACAATGAGGACATTGCTCCTCTTAAGTGTGAGGAAGTTAGTAGAGACCTTTCCCTGAAAATGCCCTTTGCGCTTAAATGCCACACTTGTTTTTATTTGTCTTCTTGCATTGAGACAATCACTTCTCTGAATGCTTATAAATATTGAATTCTTGGGTAAAAATTTTTGCACAGATTTTGAAGTTGAGCTAGGTGACCACCTCAAGAATCTTTCTGCTTTAGGTTGTTTGTATACATAGTTTTATTCAAATGAATCTGCTTTCACTAAAATTTGATAGATTAGTTGATTGTGGAAACTGAATTAGTATCTTGGGATTTTGGAAATGATGTTAAAAGTTTGGAATGAAAGGATAAAGCAAGGTACTCCGCTGATAAAAAATTTTCCTAACAAAAGCAGGCCTCGTCTATCTGGTTATTATGTCCTAGGGGTGCCTGAACACCTATCTACCTAAGGTCTCGGGATCTGGGATAGTTGGCCCAACACCGTTATAAGGATAGAGAGAAAAGTCTGGGTTACGGAATAACTCTACAAATTCGTAATTACTCGTTTGTTTTGTATACATCTTGAAGAAGAATGTTTTTGCATGCGAAAAAAAGTTAATTACAGTTTGAATTTTTGTTTTTGATCATGAGTACGTGGTGTTGAAAGGTATCTCGGAATAAGGTGTTACTTCACACCCCTTGTCATCCAAAGGTTAGAAGAAAGAAATGCTGGAAGATCCCAAGATAATCCATATTCAGATTTTGTAATCTAACTTATCAATGCTTTAAAAAATCATTTCTTTTTCACTAATTGCGAAAACCTACAACCAAGAGCAGAACTATTCTTTTGATTGTCACTCCGCTTACTTCCTGTTTGCATCTGTTTGATCTTGAGGTTCGATACTACGGCCTTAGAGATAGATTTATACTTTATTTGCTTGAGGACAAGTAAAAGCTAAGTGTGAGGAAGTTTAGTTAGTAGAGACCTTTCCCTGAAAATATGCCATTTGTGCTTAAATGCCATACTTGTTTTTATTTGTCTTCTTGCATTGAGAGAATCACTTCTCTGAGTGCTTATAAATATTGAATTCTTGGGTAAAAATTTTTGCACAGATTTTGAAGTTGAGCTAGGTGACCACCTCAAGAATCTTTCTGCTTTAGGTTGTTTGTATACTTAGTTTTATTCAAATGAATCTGCTTTCACTAAAATTTGATAGATTAATTGATTGTGGAAACAGAATTAGTATCTTGGGATTTTGGAAATGATGTGAAAAGTTTGGAATGAAAGGATAAGGCAAGGTACTCCGCTAATAAAAATTTTTCCTAACAAAAGCAGGCCTCGTCTATCCGGTTATTAAATCCTAGGGGTGCCTTAACACCTATCTACCTAAGGTCTCGGGATCTGGGATAGTTGGCCCAACACCGTTATAAGGATAGAGAGAAAAGTCTGGGTTACAGAATAACTCTACAAATTCGTAATTACTCGTTTGTTTTGTATACATCTTGAAGAAGAATGTTTTTGCATGCGAAAAAAAGTTAATTACAGTTTGAATTTTTGTTTTTGATCATGAGTACGTGGTGTTGAAAGGTATCGCGGAATAAGGTGTTACTTCACACCCCTTGTCATCCAAAGGTTAGAAGAAAGAAATGGTGGAAGATCCCAAGATAATCTATATTCAGATTTTGTAATCTAACTTATCTATGCTTTAAAAAACCATTTCTTTTTCACTAATTGCGAAAACCTACAACCAAGAGCAGAACTATTCTTTTGATTGTCACTCTGCTTACTTCCAGTTTGCATCTATTTGATCCTGAGGTTCGATACTACGGCCTTAGAGATAGATTTATTCTTTATTTGCTTGAGGATAAGCAAAAGCTAAGTGTGAGGAAGTTTAGTTAGTAGAGACCTTTCCCTGAAAATATGCCATTTGTGCTTAAATGCCACACTTGTTTTTATCTGTCTTCTTGCATTGAGAGAATCACTTCTCCGAGTGCTTATAAATATTGAATTCTTGGGTAAAAAATTTTGCACAGATTTTGAAGTTGAGCTAGGTGACCACCTCAAGAATCTTTCTGCTTTAGGTTGTTTGTATACTTAGTTTTATTCAAATGAATCTGCTTTCACTAAAATTTGATAGATTAGTTGATTGTGGAAACAAAATTAGTATCTTGGGATTTTGGAAATGATGTGAAAAGTTTGGAATGAAAGGATAAGGCAAGGTACTCTGCTGATCAAAATTTTTCCTAAAAAAAGCAGGCCTCGTCTATCCGGTTATTAAGTCCTAGGGGTGCCTTAACACCTATCTACCTAAGGTCTCGAGATCTGGGATAGTTGGCCCAACACCGTTATAAGGATAGAGAGAAAAGTCTGGGTTACGGAATAACTCTACAAATTCGTAATTACTCGTTTGTTTTGTATACATCCTGAAGAAGAATGTTTTTGCATGCAAAAAAAGTTAATTACAGTTTGAATTTTTGTTTTTGATCATGAGTACGTGGTGTTGAAAGGTATCGCGGAATAAGGTGTTACTTCACACCCCTTGTCATCCAAAGGTTAGAAGAAAGAAATGGTGGAAGATCCCAAGATAATCTATATTCAGATTTTGTAATCTAACTTATCTATGCTTTTAAAAATCATTTCTTTTTCACTAATTGCCAAAACCTACAACCAAGAGCAGAACTATTCTTTTGATTGTCACTCTGCTTACTTCCTGTTTGCATCTGTTTGATCCTGAGGTTCGATACTACGGCCTTAGAGATATATTTATTCTTTATTTGCTTGAGGACAAGCAAAAGCTAAGTGTGAGGAAGTTTAGTTAGTAGAGAACTTTCCCTAAAAATATGTCATTTGCGCTTAAATGCCACACTTGTTTTTATTTGTCTTCTTGCATTGAGAGAATTTCTTCTCTGAGTGCTTATAAATATTGAATTCTTGGGTAAAAATTTTTGCACAGATTTTGAAGTTGAGCTAGGTGACCACCTCAAGAATCTTTCTGCTTTAGGTTGTTTGTATACATAGTTTTATTCAATTGAATATGCTTTCACTAAAATTTGATGGATTAGTTGATTGTGGAAACTGAATTATTATCTTGGGATTTTGGAAATGATGTGAAAAGTTTGGAATGAAAGGATAAGGTAAGGTACTCCGCTGATCAAACTTTTTCCTAACAAAAGCAGGCCTCGTCTATCCGGTTATTAAGTCCTAGGGGTGCCTTAACACCTATCTACCTAAGGTCTCAGGATCTGGGATAGTTGGCCCAACACTGTTATATGGATAGAGAGAAAAGTCTGGGTTACGAAATAACTCTACAAATTCGTAATTACTCGTTTGTTTTGTATACATCTTGAAAAGAATGTTTTTGCGTGCGAAAAAAAAGTTAATTACAGTTTGAATTTTTGTTTTTGATCATGAGTACGTGGTGTTGAAAGGTATCGCGGAATAAGGTGTTACTTCACACCTCTTGTCATCCAAAGGTTAGAAGAAAGAAATGGTGGAAGATCCCAAGATAATCTATATTCAGATTTTGTAATCTAACTTATCTATGCTTTTAAAAATCATTTCTTTTTCACTAATTGCGAAAACCTACAACCAAGAGCAGAACTATTCTTTTGATTGTTGTTGGGATAAAACTACACGTTAATAAACATAGATTTATAGCAAACTAATAGGCAAGTGCACCTATTCGGAGTAGTAAAACAAGTGTCGTATCCACAGGGAAATTGTTCAATTATCCTAGTCTTGGTAGTTAATAAAAACTGTAAAAAGGGGTTTAGCCGGAGGCAAGCTTGATTTGTTGTTGGATTAGTACAGAAATAATAAAAACAGTAAAAACAGGTGAATTAAGTGATATGTATGGAAAAGGTATCCTAGGATAGCGGGGGAATTGCCTAAATTACTTAAACAAATTTAGAACCTTGTCTCAATTATTTATTGTCTATTAGAGTTAATAATTGTCAGTTACGAACTCTTAGTTATAGCCTCAGTATTTTCCTGCTCAATCCGGAGTGTAAATACCAAGGTTAATTCCTTTGTGGTACTTAGACTATCTCAAAATCATATGTTGATAGTTACCATAAAAATGCAGTTGTTTGTCACGCAAAGCATTTAACAATATTTGCTGAAAGGAATTAAAACAAGTTTAACAAGTGAGACAGGTGATAAATACTGTTTTACATAATATTAGAATCAAACCCCCATCCTAGGATACAAAAGAAAATTACTCAGACATTAACGGAGATAAGAAGATAGCACAGATAGATTTTGACATTATTTCAGAGAAAGAACGGGTCTGCTCTCGCTCTCACTGCTGCTCTTCTATTTCTTTTGTTACTGCGTGAGTATGGAATGTTGTGGTGTTACGGGAGAAAATGAATGGAAGAGAATGGATGAGTGTGGTGAATGATTTCTTCAGTCTCCCGTCGTACAGGCTCACAGGCACACCCCGTTATGGTTGAAGGTGCTGGGTTTATATAGAGGCAGAGGATGAGGTTGATGATCGAGCTGGAGAGGAGACAGAACTGAGGTTGAGGAGACAGACGCGTGAGGGAATTAAGGTAGGCGCCTGATGTTGTTGATGAAGCAGTTCGACATGTCTGTAGGCGCCGCAAAGAAGAAGCAACTTGGGGAAGACAGTCGGCGAAGAAGAAAACTGTCGCGTTAATTTTTGGATCTGCGTTGTATTTACACACGTCCGCCCCGTGTCCACGTTTGTGTCCAGCCATTTCTAGGCGGACAGCTCATGTCCACGTTTGTGTCCACGCTTGTTTGGGCGGACACATTACTCACGTCTACGTTTGTGTCCACGCTTGTTTGAGCGGACACAAGCCACGTCCGAGTAAAGTTGGGCGGACACAAGCCACGTCCGGGTAAAGTTGGGCGGAGACAATTAGCCATGTCCGGGTAAAGTTAGGCGGACACATTTAGCCTTGTCCTCCCTTAGTTGGGCGGACACAGCCATGTCCTCCCTTAGTTGGGCGGACACAACATGGACGCGAGACTTGAGAACTTTGACTGGCTCTAGATTCTTTGTTTGGACTCCGTTTTTCGAGCCGTCTGCGCCTATGTGTTCGTCTCTTCGTGTACTTTGCTCCTATCTTGGTTTTTCCTCATGTTTTAACCAATAAATTTGTGAGATAACCAATAAAACATAAACTAGAGGAAAAACATACGATAAGTGAGAAATGAGCAGAAAAATGCTGATATAATATATGAAATACACCCATAAAACATGCTCATTTAGACACTTATCACACCCCCACACTTACCTTTTGCTTGTCCTCAAGCAAAACCATGTACCCAAGCATGTAGGGAATGCTCAATATTAACAAATACTATTATGAAGGGTAGGATAAAGAAGTCAATAGTACTTTATCTTAAACTTTTTAGAGGAGTGTGATCCATCACCTACTGGTGGCATAGGTGTACTCAGGGCAAAAATAAAAATTAGAGTTTCGGGGTATGATCCGGAGTACTTCAATGCTTCTTGATTTAAGGTGACTTTAAGAACTTTTACCATGGCCAACTTCTCTCAAGAATGGGCATTGAGGAGAAAACAAAAGGAAAAATAGATTTATGCATTTGTTTCACTTTTGCATAAGAGATGAGAAGATAATATGTAGGCATCAAGCCTTTGTATTTTAAGAACACTCAACTCTCTTGTTGGTTACCAATGGTGTCTCGCAAGTCCCTTATTTAATTCTTGTATATATATTTTGACAGAGAAGCACCCCTTAGCAATCCCTAAGAAAGAAGACAGAAAGAACCCCTGAGTAATAAAAATCTAACCATTGCAGATCATTTGGTCACACCGCATAAAAATGCTCCTCAAAAGTAATCAAAATTTTAAAATTTTTGTACATTTTATACCACTTATCCCACAATTCATAACAGTATTTATTCTTAAAGAGAACAACCCACATATAAAGGGTCCACGATATTGAATTTGGACAAACGCAAGATAAGCAGAGAGATTAAGCATTTAAGCACAAAATGTCACCGAAAAGGGCACACTCCCCCACACTTAAATTGAACAATGTCCTCATTGTTCACCAGAAAAAACAAGGGAAAGTTTCAGAAGACCTTTTCGGTAAGTAGATAAAATAGAGAGAACACAAAGCTCACGAATAATCATTTAAGCATATAAACTCTCCTCTGCTTATTTTATTTAAATAAAAGCATAATTAAAAGTAACTGGTACTCCCCTGAGATTATTTTTGCTAGCGTGTATTGGACTTCCCCCACACTTGAGCTTCAGTCTCAAGTAGCGTAGCTTGGTTGCGGTGTGGTCATGAAGTTGCACCTGCATAAGACACTAGAAGCAACCATACTACAAACGGGGTTAAGAGTTTAGCAAAAACAAAATTTAAAGAGAACCTGAAAATTAAAAGAGCATAAAAGCATATAAAAGATAAGTTCCTCCGGGTTGCCTCCCGGAAAGCTGCCCTTCTTTAACGTCTTTGGCTAGACGCTTTGTCGTTAGATCAATCCTGGGGGGTGGTTATGAGGAGGAGATCCAAAGCATGACTTGATGGTATTTTTGAGTGTCCACCTGGATGCATGTTTACATTTCTTATCCCGCTCTTCATCCGGGATTGGTGGTGGTATCTCTGTAATAGACATGCCGTCTAGAAGGGTGATAAAGAGAAGTGGGGATGATGGTGATTGAGTGTCCCGCACAAACTTGAGATCCTTGGATTTGTTATCTGGAGATCGTCCTGATGCGAACTCCAGCTTTTCATTATAAGCTTGAAGGGTGATTGTCCCCTGGGCTACCGAAATGTGCACATTGGCTGTGGCGAGGAAAGGTCGTCCAAGGATGAGAGGTGTAGTGGAGTTCTCTTCGATGTCTAAAATGACAAAATCGCATGGGAAGTATAAGTGCTCCACTTTGATGATAACATCCTCCACCACTCCGCTTGGGTAAGTTACCGAACCATCTGCCAGTTGCAGGGTCATCTTGGTCTTTTTCATCTCTCCAATTCCCAGCTTTTTGAAAGTGGAGAGGGGCATCAAATTAATGGAGGCACCCAGATCGCATAGGGAGTATGGAAATGAGGTGCTACCAATTGTGACTGGAATGGTGAAGCTACCTGGATCATTGCATTTTGAAGGCAGTGGTTGTTGCAGAATAGCCGAGCAAGCTACATTGAGAGGTACGGTACCGACTTCGGCCAATTTAGTTTTGTTGGAGATAAGGTGTTTGAGGAATTTGGCGTAGTTTGGCATTTTGGCAATGAGGTCTACAAACTGTATGTTGACATTTAGTTGTTTCAGCATTGCCAGAAACTTACCATATTCATTATCCAATTTCTGCTTTTGGAGTCGGTGGGGAAATGGTATAGGCGGTTCTTGTGGAGAAGGTTTTGAAGCTGGTGGAATAGTGAGGATGGTGGGAGATGTTTTCTCTATTGGGACCTCAACTTTTTCATCAGTATCCTCTTGGGATTCTTCCGACCTTTGCGGGATGTGAATCTCGTTTGTTTTCTTACCGCTTCTCAAGGTTATCGCCTTAACCTCTTCTTCTTCTTCTTCTTCAAAGTCGAGCTTTTCATTTTCATAGCCGGCCACCAAGTTCTTGAGGTAAGTATTCTCATATTGAATGCGATTTTTATAGACTGTGGCGGTGCTTTCCAGTTCAGCTACATTCCTTTTGGAAGTTTCGATTGCTACTACCCACTCTTGAAGGGAAGGGTGAAGTTCTGGAACCTTAGCTGTTTTGGCCACCTCCATCTTTTCTTCATTGTGCTCTTTCACATAGATGCATTTGGCTTTCTCTCTTGGATTTGGTTCAGTTTGGCTGGGGAGAGCCCCAGACGGTCTTCGAGCAAGATGTTCTGCAATTTGATTGAATTTACCTTCGATTTTTTGGTTGAAGGCTTCTTGTGCAGAAAGCTGGTTCTGAGTCATAGACATGTAACCCTTCATCATCTCTTTGAGTTCCGCGTTTGGATCAACAGAGGATGAAGATGGTTGTTGTTGTTGTTGGAAACCTGGAGGGGCACCTTGTGCTCTATAACCCGTATTAGAGTTTGGTTGGGGTCTGTTTCCCTGATAGGTATTGGAACTGTTGTTCTGCCCTCCTTGGTTCTGATCATTGTTTTTCCATGAGAAATTCGGGTGATTTCTCCATGGGTAGTTGTTGTTGAAGTTATTATTGTAGGAATTACCGGGGCGGTTTCCTATGAATTATACATCCTCGTACTGGTTTTTACCTTTGCATTGATGAGTTTCATGAGGACCGGCACATATGGCACATCCTTCTGGAGATGAACTTGTAGGTGGGGAAGCTATTGTCTTTACGATTTCATTTTGAGAAGTTGTTAGCTTTTCCACCATCTTGGCAAGGGACGAGATCTGAGCCGATAAATGATCTGTAGGCTCAACATGGAGTAGGCCTGCTGCTCGTGGTGTTCTTCCTTTGGATCTCGTCCACTGTCTGGTATTGCTCGTCATGGTTTCGAGAAGGTTCATCCCTTCTTGAGGAGATTTCATCATGAAACTTCCTCCTGCAGAGGAATTGACGAGTAGTCGGTTTCCATCATCCAAACCGTTGAAGAATGACAGGCAGAGGGATTGATCGTCGAGACCATGGTGGGAACACTTCATTAGCATATCCTTGAATCTATCCCATGCGTCGTACAATGTTTCTCCCGGCTCCTGACAGAAAGTGTTGATTTCTCCTATCAACTACCTTGTTCTACTGGTTGGGTAGTATTTGGCTAGGAACTTCTGGGCCATTTGCAACCATGTAGTGATTGATCGGGATGGAAGACTTCGGTACCACCTGTTTGCTGAATCTGACAACGAGTGAGGAAATAGTTGTAGTCGGATTCTTTCTTTGACGTTTCCGGTTTGACCAAAGGAATTACAGAAGTCTAGGAAGAGACTTAAATGATTTGGGGCTTCATCAGGATTTGCTCCACTAAATTTGCCTAGATCCCGAACGGCGGTGATGTAGTGGGTTTTGAAAGCCCATCGTCCGGTTTCTAGCGGTGTTAGTTCGGGGAGAACTATGGCTGATGCCCTTCCTTCGGTATCCGGTTGGTGGTAATCAGAGAGGGCACGGTGTTCTGGTTGATTTGGTTGATTTTCATGGTTCATTTCTTCTATAACTTCGTTATTAGCCATGTTTTGATTTCTTAGGTTTCTTCGTGCTTGTAACAAAGTGCGCTCGGGTTCGGGTCTCGGACTGATTGGTGGAGAACCTCGGGTTCGAGTATTTGGCATGCACAGAAGATAACTTGTGGTAAACTGCGAAATTAATTAGTAAATAGAAAAAGAAAAGCAAACATATAGGTTAGGCGGATAAGCTTTTAATTAGACAACACTTATATTTTTGTTGTTTTTTATTTTTTTTATTTTATGATTATTAATTTTTTATGACAAGAGTAAAAAGAAAAGAAAATAAGTGAAACAAAATAAACAAAAATAAGTGCAGTTTAAGTAAACAATAAAATTAAAATAAAGAAAAATGACAGAATTAAATTGCAGGAATTGAAATGACAAGGGAAATTAAATGACAGAAATTATAAGTTAGTAGTTAGATGACAGAAATTATAAGTTAGTAGACAGAAATTATAAGTTAGTAGACAGAAATTATAAGTTAGTAGTTAGATTACAGAATTTAAATGACAGAAAATTAAATGACAGAAAATTAAATGTTAGGAGTTAATTTATTGGAAATTTAAAGGACTATGGAAATTAAATGACTGAAAAATAAATGACAATAAAATAAAGAGCTGAAATTAAATGTCCGAAGTTAGATGTCCGAAGTTAAATGTCCGAAGTTAGATGTCCGAAGTTAGATGTTAGAAATTAAACAAACAACAAAATAATATAAACAAAATATTACAGTATAGCAAGTGAACTACCGGAAACTAGGGAAATTGATGGAATCAATCTCCCCGGCAACGGCGCCAAAAACTTGTTGGGATAAAACTACACGTTAATAAACATAGATTTATAGCAAACTAATAGGCAAGTGCACCTATTCGGAGTAGTAAAACAAGTGTCGTATCCACAGGGAAATTGTTCAATTATCCTAGTCTTGGTAGTTAATAAAAACTGTAAAAAGGGGTTTAGCCGGAGGCAAGCTTGATTTGTTGTTGGATTAGTACAGAAATAATAAAAACAGTAAAAACAGGTGAATTAAGTGATATGGATGGAAAAGGTATCCTAGGATAGCGGGGGAATTGCCTAAATTACTTAAACCGATTTATAACCTTGTCTCAATTATTTATTGTCTATTAGAGTTAATAATTGTCAGTTACGAACTCTTAGTTATAGCCTCAGTATTTTCCTGCTCAATCCGGAGTGTAAATACCAAGGTTAATTCCTTTGTGGTACTTAGACTATCTCAAAATCATATGTTGATAGTTACCATAAAAATGCAGTTGTTTGTCACGCAAAGCATTTAACAATATTTGCTGAAAGGAATTAAAACAAGTTTAACAAGTGAGACAGGTGATAAATACCGTTTTACATAATATTAGAATCAAACCCCCATCCTAGGATACAAAACAAAATTACTCAGACATTAACGAAGATAAGAAGATAGCACAGATAGATTTTGACATTATTTCAGAGAAAGAACGGGTCTGCTCTCGCTCTCACTGCTGCTCTTCTATTTCTTTTGTTACTGCGTGAGTATGGAATGTTGTGGTGTTACGGGAGAAAATGAATGGAAGAGAATGGATGAGTGTGGTGAATGATTTCTTCAGTCTCCCGTCGTACAGGCACACAGGCACACCCCATTATGGTTGAAGGTGCTGGGTTTATATAGAGGCAGAGGATGAGGTTGATGATAGAGCTGGAGAGGAGACAGAACTGAGGTTGATTGGAGACAGACGCGTGAGGGAATTAAGGTAGGCGCCTGATGTTGTTGATGAAGCAGTTTGACATGTCTGTAGGCGCCGCAAAGAAGCAACTTGGGGAAGACAGTCGGCGAAGAAGAAAACTGTCGCGTTAATTTCTGGATCTGCGTTGTATTTACACACGTCCGCCCCGTGTCCACGTTTGTGTCCAGCCATTTCTAGGCGGACAGCTCATGTCCACGTTTGTGTCCATGCTTGTTTGGGCGGACACATTACTCACGTCCACGTTTGTGTCCACGCTTGTTTGGGCGGACACAAGCCACGCCCGGGTAAAGTTGGGCGGACACAAGCCACTTGGGCGGACACAATTAGCCATGTCCGGGTAAAGTTAGGCGGACACATTTAGCCTTGTCCTCCCTTAGTTGGGCGGACACAGCCATATCCTCCCTTAGTTGGGCGGACACAACATGGACGCGAGACTTGCGAACTTTGACTGGCTCTAGATTCTTCGTTTGGACTCCGTTTTTCGAGCCGTCTGCGCCTATGCGTTCGTCTCTTCATGTACTTTGCTCCTAGCTTGGGTTTTCCTCATGTTTTAACCAATAAGTTTGTGAGATAATCAATAAAACATAAACTAGAGGAAAAACATACGATAAGTGAGAAATGAGCAGAAAAGTGCTGATATAATATATGAAATACACCCATAAAACATGCTCATTTAGACACTTATCAATTGTCACTCTGCTTACTTCCTGTTTGCATCTATTTGATCCTGAGGTTCGATACTACGGCCTTTGAGATAGATTTATTCATTATTTGCTTGAGGACAAGCAAAAGCTAAGTGTGAGGAAGTTTGATAAGTGTGAAATACATCTATCTTTAGGGCTATAATTCTTCCTATTATCATAACAATTCTTGTCGTATTTCTCACTTATCGTATATTTTTCCTTAGATTTATGTTTTGATATGAACTGATACATTTTATGTATCAAATGCAGTGAAAAGTCTTGGAATCACATAGTTTACTTCACAATCTTTCCAACGCAACAAACGACGAGTAAAACGGAGCTCAAACGAAGAATCTGGAGCCTGTCGAAGTTTGCAGACAAGACAAGACGAAAATACACACGTCCGGCTAAAACAATCCGGACGCACATCCGGACACACATGTCCGGCTAAAACAATCCGGACGCACATCCGGACACACATGTCTGGATCCGGACGCAATTCCGGACGGGTGTAAACGCAGCCCAGTTCCAGAATTCACGCGACTGATTTATTTCAGCGCAGTCTTCTCCATTTTCTTCTTCAATTACTGCGCCGTCTTCACTGTTTTCTTCTTCAAATTGCAGCGCCCACTACGTTATCTATCTACTATATCAAACATATCAGGCGTCGCATCCTTTTCACCCACGCCTGCTGCAAGCTTTGTCCTCTTCCCCCTGTTTCATCTGCTATAAATAACCCACGTTCCTTCGATCTTAAAAATCATCCCTTCCTGAATCCAAAGCTCATCAACGTTCATCAACACTCACTCTCCCACCATCCATACTCCATTCTTCATCCTTTTCCATCACCAAATTAGCCTTACGCTGTTATTTTCCAGAAAACCAACGAAGAACGACGTTCTGCACAAACCCAGACGCGAACTCCATTAAAGGAGCTGCATCCGGATTTGTATCCGGCTAAATAGACCCGGACAGGGTGTGTCCGGCTAAATTGACCCGGACACAGTATACTTTTGCCAGTTTGTTCGTTATTCTTTGTTCTACCCGTTTGTCATCGTTTTGAGGTCGGCATAATCACGGAGTCAAGCCCGAAAGCGAAACAACTCTCCCCAAATAGAGTTCTTTCTTTCCTTTAACTTTACTCTGTTTTAATGTCTATCTTATTATTTATGTTTGTTTTTATAATTATGTGTGATTAATAAACTTAGCCTCCCGGGTTTGGAAGCGAGCCTATTTTATATAATTGTGTTATGCAAACTTTCCACTATAATTTATCTAAGCAGTATTTTGATTCTTGTCCTTAATGCGCTTTAATCTTCTTGTACAATTATTAAAGTGATATTTGTAGTTCTCTTGTTAAAATGAGTTGCTGAGACAAGGTTCTTGACATAGGAAGTTAAAACGGGTTAATGACTAGAAGCGTGTCTCGCCTATAGGTTAATCTGTCTCCAATAGGAATTGTTAATAATGCGATTGATTGAATTGACTTGGGCATATTTTGCGGCTTGTAATTTCTACTAGTTAGGGTTTGTTGTACAAGGACCGGTTAATGAACTAATTAAGATTCCTGAGTTTATTGCTAAAGTGGTGAAAGTTTATATTAACATAATTGGATAAAATAGGAGAGCACAATAACCCAGGATGCTTGTTTAAAAACAAAAGATTTACAATTTCTATTTCTATTCTGTTTTGATTAATTGTTTTTATTATTGTCTTATAAGTTAGCTTTTAAGCATACTCTTTCCCTTTCCAAAAATGATAAAACCTGTTTGCTAGAAGTCTCAGTCAATTTACTACACTATCAGTTATCGACAACGAGGTCCCCATGAGTACGACAACCCCACAAATCCACTATTCCGCAAAACGATAGGTACACTGCCTAAGTTGTAGAAGTAGTCACATATTTCTCCAACAGAAAGGTGAAGGCAATGCTTAAGTTCTTGCCTATACTCGTCACTAACCGATGAATAGGTAACATCAATGCCTATGACGTACGGTGTAACACCCTAACCGCTAATCCTATGTTTACCATCTAATCGTCCGGTTAATCCTACGAGTTCGCAGCGGAAATATTACTACTTACTACGGCGGGTGGTACAACGCCGCTAACCGCCCATACGGCTAGCTAGGCTTACCTTACTTACAGTCACGGTCTGATGAACATAATATACCGAGCTACTAAATTACTTACCAAAACATCGTATGCCAAATACTTACACCCTGGATCACCGAGTATTTAAGTATATTCGATTACATCATTTCTAAGTTCCAAAGGAATGAGTTTCTACCGGCTACTCATCTATACCAATTCCCATTCTATCAAAATCCAAAAAGGTGTACCCCATGGTACACCGGCTAATCAAAAGCTATAGCCATGTACTACTCAGTACACCATCATGTTTCATTGTTTACAATCCAAAAAGAAGATAAAGAAATAAAACTAAGTCTTCACATCTTCATCCTTCGCGGGTACCTGCGTGTAGTAAAAATGGTGCCCCAAGGGGCTCAGCAAACGCTGCGTATAAACTCCGCATATACCGCGTGCTAGCTAGGGCACGCCGACTATTTGACGTCCACTAAACATGTTGTTCATTTATTTCATACATACATGCTTGCATACAACAAACATTCATTCACAATACATTATTCATTCCAAGGCACGATACAATAATGCTCACAATACTTACCTTCACAAGGTTAGCCAAATTATGCATCCGGGTTAATCGGAATGCTTTACTCCTTTACTCGTTACTTACTTTTCTTACTTACACTTACTTACTTACATTCCTTTTACTTACTCATTCTTACTTACTTATTCATACTCAAGTTAAGTCGTCGGGACCTCCGGCCCTGGGGACTACGCCGTCCCACCTCCGGGATTTACTTGACTCACCAATCCGGGATGCTACCCACTTAAGGGATTTGGGCCGCGGACCAGTTTGAGAGTCAGGAATTGGAGCCAACCTCTCGTGACTCCGCATCCTCACGCGTGGCCGAAACTATATCGGACTTCTACTCATTCCAATTTAATTACCAATTTAAGTTAGATTGGTTAGCTTGTTAGGAATAAGTTAGAAGTCCAAACACAATAATAAACGGTCACAATACAATACATCATACATACACACATTCATATTCATCCAAACATTTCATGAATTATACAAACTAAATTTGAAGACAATATACAACCATATACAACACTACATATTCACAAGTAAACATGATAACTCCGATTCGTGCATTTATCTTATTTGGTGATCAATTAGCACACAACACACAAATCAGAGTAACCAAGATAGTATACGGGGCATGAGGAATCCATACCGTTCACCGTTGTACGTGATTCCAAACGTCCTTCGGTGTCACAAATCAAATCCTATTATATATATACAATTGAATGATTAATAAAACTATCATTAATTCAACTCATACTTACTATGTCCTTATACTTCTTACACTTACACTTTACTTACTTATTTTTCATTACTTAAGTTTTACTTCCTTACTTAATGTTGGTATACTTACATACATGTACATACATATATATATGTGGGTATACATATAGTATTTAATTTAATTTTTTTTTTGACCGGACCAGACTTGCGACCGACGTTGCAAGTCCGGTCCATTCAAGTAGCTCGGATTACGGAAATTCTTTTGGCCGACCGACCTTGCAAGTTCGGTCCCAAGGTCGGTCCATTCCAGTAAGTTTTGGTTTCGAAATTCTGGAGTCGACCGACCTTGCATGTCCGGTCCCAAGGTCGGTCCATTCCAGTAAGTTTCGTTACAGGCAAATTTTAGCCCGACCGACCTTGCAAGTCCGGTCGCAAGGTCGGTCCATTCCAGTAGCTTACTCGATGGAAAATTTTTGAGTCGACCGACCTTGCAAGTCCGGTCACAAGGTCGGTCCATTCCAGTAGGTTACAGACGGGAGAATTTTCTAGTCCGACCGAACTTGCAAGTCCGGTCGCAAGTCCGGTCGATTCCAGAAGCTTTCCCGTCTTTGTAAATCTGGGCTCGACCGACCTTGCAAGTTCGGTCCCAAGGTCGGTCCGGCCCAGTATTTGCATTTTTATTTCTGTTTTCAGTCCTCTCTTTTACCCATTACTTCCCCATTGTTCCTACACTTAATCCCACATGTTTTAACACCAATTAAACCTCTTAATACACCCTAGTTCACTCCTTACACAATTCTATACTAATTCACTCACATAATTTTCCAAGTTTCTTTTCAACACTCACCTAGTCTCTTCTCTAGTTGCATTATGCTACAGATTTTAACACTTACACTCCTCTTCTACATCTCCCTCTTCTATTGGCATTTCTAGCACCTCTAATACATTATAACTACATTAACTATCTCTCTCAACTTACCCTCTACCTATCTTAATCAAAATCTGTTACAACATACATTATTCACCTAGTTTCTAGTTTTCTTAAGTGTTCTAATTCTAGATAAATTTTGACATAACCTCCCCTAAAATCTTACATTCTCACCACAACATGTATTCACATTTTGTTACCCATTTCACCTGTTTCAAAACAGCAATAATATCCAAGCTCTCATACACCAATATCAACTACTAAACACTCATAAAAATTTCTGCACATACCCTCTTATTCCCAACTAGGTTTCAATCAGTTTTACATGTCTTTTAAGGTTTCAAAACATTTGTATGCTCTTATACACTACACTACTAATACACTATCATTTTACAATACCAATTTGTGCTACTAAAAATCTGTTACATTATACATTACTAACTACACAAGAGAATGTGATTTACCTTCTTCTTCTTCTAATTGTTTTTCTCTTCTTGCTTCTTCCTTCTCTCTTTCTCCACCGGTTCAGCAAACACTACTTCTCTACTCTACAACCCATATACATACACATTTCAATACACTAAGAAATAACCCTAACTATTATTAAGCTTTAAATAGGTTTTAGGGTTTAGAATTTATTTTACCTTCCAAGGGTGTAGGAGCTGTTTGGGGTGGTTCAAGAACAAGATTTCCAACTCCTTCAACAAGCCAAAATCGGATAGAACACAAGAGGCCAAGCAAGGGTTTAGTCTAAAATTCGTTTTGCCCTTAAGGCTAGGAAAACAATGGAGTTTTGAGAATATTTTTACCTCAAAAGAACAAGGAGAAGGAGGGCCTTCTAATGGTGGTGTTGAAGCTCCAAATGGGACATACCCATAAAAATGAAATTGTAGGTTTTCGAATTTTGGAAAGATGGAAATGTAGCTCTTGGTGAGAGGATTCCAATGGTACACTTTTTATAATTTTTGGAAGAGGTTAAAGGGGGTTACAAGATGAGTGAAGTTAGTATTTTTGTGTGGCTTCTCTTTTCTCCATGGAAATCGGCTGGAGGTAGAAGAAGAAAGAAAAGAGAGTGAGGGAGGAGGGTTGCATGCGTGAGAGAGGGAGTGAAATGGAGGAGAGAGAGTAAAAGTGAGGTAGTGTAGTTACTTTAGTGTTTTTAATTGCTTTTGTCTTTAGCTAATAAGGGGAGAGTGTGAGAGAGTGTGAGGGGGGAAATAAATTGGACCACTGCACACACACACTCATGTACATTTTTATTTTCAATAGTGGACACATAAATTTTGGTTATTTATGCATCTACCCCACAACTTCCCGTTTTTGACAGTTTTTACTAATTTCTCGTTTTCTTGATTTTTATTGGTTCTAAAGCTTCACTAATATTTATTAGTGATTATTTAGTTGACCAAAATTGTTATGAGTCTATTTGACCCGCTTAAAGACACGTTTTCCCGGTTACCTCGAAAAACGCGCTTTAAGGTTCGTTAGTGGTTTTAATCCATTTTTAAGGATCCGTTTTCTTCGGGATTTGTTCCCTTACGATTATTTATACTTAATTAAGCCTCTAAATTATTCATTAGCCTAATTAATCACTATTTTTAATTACGGGGTATTTCATACGGGAAAGCTTGCAGTAGTAATCTAGAGGTAGGGTGTGCAAAGAAGATGGACCCAAGTCGTGTTCGATCCCCTAAATTGTGAAAGTATGCAGAATCATGTTATCTATCAACTTAATATGAAACCTAAAGGATTACAGCTATTTGAGACATTCTAAGTTGACTTACTTGGTGATGTAGTGTAATCGTACTAGTAGTTGTTTTTGTCTAGCTCACTCAGCAAAGTCTGCACCATAGAACGACCATTTCTCTTTTCAAGTTTTGTTTTTTGTATCCTGTTGTATATGTCTTTCCTGGTTGCTGACGTGTCGGGGTTGATTGTGGTGAGCTCTGAACAAATTGCAGAAGGTGGGACACCGACTCGGGTTCTCCGATCGATCATAATCTCCTCCTTTTCAGTTAAGCATTTTCCCATAAAATGTCCCTCTGCCCACTCAGCGAGATCATGGTTATGCCATCTGTTACCCACATTCAAGAAATACCCGTAGCTTGTGTAATACCCATTAATTCTAAAAGGACAACCTCATTACTTTGAACCAAATGATCTGCGTCGGGTGATGACACCAGGTCGTGGTGTCCTTCGTGGTTTCCAATACCTCTCACATGTTATGTGGAAATATTGGCCCGCCCGAGAACTTTGAACTATGGTGTAGATATGGTTGGGATGGCCAACACTATCTACCCAAGCTTTCGCTTCTTCTTTACTCCTAAATGGCTGATCTGTTTGAAATAAGTAACCTGTATCCACCACCAGAGGTCGATTATACATATGTTGCATGTAGTCTTCCATCTCTGCATTATGATCTTGTACGCCTTCATCAAATTTATCCCAACCTTCATCAGTAGTTGAGTCACTTTCCTGTAATAAGGGTCGAGAGAATGTTAGACGAATGTTTAAATATGAAATATTAGTGTGAATATGATTTACAAAGACAATGAACTAAATACTTACTGCGCTTGATACTGAAACAAAATCATGATCGGAATCTGAAGATTGACTCATGTCTAGCTACTTGAACAGTTTTACGAAATATTTTTTAGAAGAGAGTTAAGAGATAGAGAGCTTTGAGAATGTGGAGAGTGAGTGTGTGAAGATGAAATGGAGGAGGCATCCCTTATATAGAGGTTGGTCATGAACTAGCCACAAGGTTACAAGTTCAAAAACAGTAACATGGTACGTGAACAGTGATCTGGTACGTGTACCTCTTCCTGGCAAAAGTAATTACCAACGCTAACTTTTGATTCACTTTGTACTGGATGCAGTAACCTGGTACGTGAACAGTAACCTGGTACGTGTACCTCTTCCTAGCAAAAGTAATTGCCAAAGGTAACTTTTAATTCACTTTGTACCGGATGCAGTAACCTGGTACGTGAACATTGACCTAGTACGTGTACCTCTTCCTGGCAAAAGTAATTACCAACGGTAACTTTTAATTCACTTTGTACCGGATGCAGTAACCTGGTACGTGAACAGTGACCTGGTACGTGTACCTCTTCCTCGCAAAAGTAATTACGAACAGTAACTTTTAATTCACTTTGTACCGGATGCAGTAACCCGGTACATGAACAATGACCTGGTACGTGTACCTCTTCCTGGTACAAGTAATTACCAACGATAACTTTTAATTCACTTTGTACGGGATGCAGTAACCTGGTACGTGAACAGTGACCTGATACGTGTACCTCTTCCTGACAAAAGTAATTACCAACGGTAACTTTTAAGTTACTTTGTACCGGATGTAGTAACCCGGTACGTGAACAGTGACCTGGTACGTGTACCTCTTTATGGCAAAAGTAATTACCAACAGTAACTTTTAATTCACTTTGTACGGGATGCAGTAACCTGGTACGTGAACAGTGTCCTGGTACGTGTACCTCTTCCTGGCAAAAGTAATTACCAATGGTAAGTTTTACTTCACTTTGTACCGGATGCAGCAAAGAGCGAACAAAACAGGGGTCTTTTGAATCTTGACAGTCTCTCCATCCACTAATGTAATAACCTCAAAAGGTGGTATTTTGTACTCACAACTCAGATCCAATAGCTTCGTGATGATCTCTTCGTTATGATCATCATCCAGAATGACCACACTTGGAACAGAAAGATGTAGCAAGAACTATTTCTCCTCATCAGGATATAGTGTCCCACCACTCTTTAACTGCCCCCTACAGCCGGGATTTTAACTATCTTTACTCCAGCTGAAGCAGACGACCACATCCTGATCATTAGATCTTTAGCCACAACACTCAACAGACCACCAATGGACCAAGCAAATGCCTCACTGATCATCTCCATAGATTCGATAAACGAAAAATTCCCCTCCGTCGCATTAGCCAGTCCATGCAGAGATCCTGTGTTGTCAGGTCGTGCCTTAAGCAAGCACCCAAAAAAAAAATTAGTATCTAACTTTTGTACCAGACACAGACCTCGCCTGCTCCATGTTACCGTTTTAACCTTACTTTTCTCAGTAGCCGTTGAACTAGCCGTTGGACATGTCAGTGACCGTTACTCAAATATTTAAACAATGTGTGCGTGGCATAGTGCCCATATAATTCACACCTTGTGTGCTCTCGGAATCTGTCTAATTACATCTTGTGTGAAATCTTCATACCTTACGCCACATTTTGCTCTCAAAATCAAATGGAGTTTCCTTTCTGTTTGCACGTTAATTATGTAGCTACTTTTGGTCGTCATGGAGCAAATTTGATAGAAGAATGGGGCACTAACGCGTAGAAGTTACTATGCTATATCCTAGTAATCTCCGTGATCTGCAACGACGAGTAATTTGAGCCCTACAATCCCTCCTCGGTAGAATAAACATAACAACAATGGTGTATTTGGGGCTGGAGGGCGACTACGAGTGGACTTTTATTCATGTACGAAATGATACATCAGTTCGCCGGATGATGGAGAATTATATGGAGTATAATGATTTCATCGATCATATTCCATTACTTGTTATTTATGATCCTATTGAGCCCGATGATGATGATTTTCAATACCAAGAACCAATTTATGAGATGCGACGTAATGTAATAGCACAGGGAATAGAGAGACAAAGGTCAGGAAATAATTAGGTTATTGGTTATTGTGTAATTGATCTTGTTAGTTCTCGTGCTAGTAACCTTAGGTTTGTAATGAAATGATCCCATATATTAGTAAGCTTAGGACGTGGAATAAACGTGTTGTTATACTTTTCTGGATTTATAATCATTGGTAGATGTTTGGACGTGGAATAAACGTGTTGTTATACTTTTCTGGATTTATAATCTTTGGTAGATGTTTGGATGTGGAATTAGCGTGCTGTTATACTTTACTGGATTTATAATCTTTGGTAGATGTTAGATAGTTATTCACTTTCAATTCTGTGATTCATAGGATTTGAATTCTAGGACTTTTGTTAGGAATTTCTACATTTTGATATATTTCAGTTCTCGTGACATATACATTAGGTTTGTTCCGCTTGGTAGATGTTACCGACGCTTATGAGTGTGTTGATGCATGTGAAGTATCCTCCCGAAAGCAGACTGCATTAACCAAGTTCAATAACGACAATACAAGATTCCTTTTCCTACTCGATACACGTGCTTGCTCTCCAATCATCAAGCTACAATCTTGCTGATTTAAAAGCTCTACAGAAGATTAAAATAGATACTAAGAAAGAAAAAATGAATGTTTTCAGTTTATATACCCGATGCTGGTTTACAATGAAGAGCAAAAGAAACGATGCATTTCTAGAAAAATTTTAACATAGTCTCCCCTATTTTTATTCTCTCCACCGGTTCTAAGAACCTCCTCAAAATCAACCAAAAGGTCATCAATAAGGTCACCAGCAATTTCAGCAATAATTCCACCATCACCAAGTCCACTAGAAAATAACTACATCCACACAAATTGTACTAAAGTATATTACACCAAGTAAAAATGAAAGACAACAAATAGTTCCAAGATGTTACTATAGTTTATTACATCTAAATCCTGGATGAGAACCACTAGGGTGCACCATGCTGGCGCTAGTAACTATCCCATATGTATAAAGAGCTGAACACATCCTCAAGACCATGAGTTGTAGCCCTTTGTTCATCTTTTGGCATCCCCTGGCGATAGTATGACCAGTCCCATGCACGGTTCTCTTGATAGTGTGGACGTGCAAGCTCACTTGCCTCAGACAGTAGCTGCAACACACTTGTTCAGGTAAGTATACGTGAAAAATAAAAGTGATATCTCATGAAGTACTATAAAAATATGACTTACTAGAGAGGGTTCTGGATGATGAACCAATGTGGTCTCATAACTCTCAGGGTTTAGGATCTTCGGGTGTGTGTGCTTGGTGTACCAATCTAGGTAGAGTGGGTCACAAGCATGCAACAGCGCAGTTGTACGCTCATACCCTAGAACCAGCACTTTAGGTGTGTTATCCCACAAACTATACATGGGGGGGGGGGGGGTATACACAGGTGTATGGTTGGTTTTTTCCTCTTTTTTCAGACCTTGGGTTAGGTCTAATAGGAGTTTCAGGGATACCCTGAATGTACCCAAACTGGCGTAGACAACGCCCTGACATGTACGGCTCATTCAACCCCATAATCTATATGGTACCTCTGTACCATGTACGCCCTCCATGAACATTAACATTGTCCCGACCGTAGGGAAACCAATCAATCTACAATGTGATAATAGTAAAATGTAACCAACAATGAAAGACAAAAATAATAATGGTTCAATGTGTTAGTAACTACAAACACTTACATTTAGAGCAGTCAAAGCATCTAGATGCTCACGATAGCTGAAATACCCCTAACCTTTAAATAATTAAATAATGGTAAATAAATATTATCTAGGGGAATATTAAACCCTGAGAAAAGTATATTAACAGTTAGGCGTTAAAAACGCACCTAAACTCCTTAACGTAAAAAACGGGCGTTAAGCCGAACCTTAAGCTAAACAAGTTATATAAGCTATAAACCTCATATGAAGTTAATCAAGGATCATTATATGACCCTTCAAACACAGGACCTCATCTAAAACTGAGTAAAAATACAAAATGCCCGGGAGTTCCCTTACGGGCCCAAAAGTTCTGGAAATACTTTATAGGATGAAGTAAAGCTTTACGCTTCATTCCAAATGCACCATAACACTTTACTAAACATATAAGATAAAGTCCTCATGCTAAATTCTCAGTTAAACGCAAAGTGCTTGGAAGTTCCCGATGGGGGCCCCATAAACCCCCGGGAATGTCCCGGAGAGGTACCGAAGTGGCACGAACTCCTATATAAATCATTCTTGGAGTTCCTAACATCATTATTCATCATTATAAAGAGAAATCTCAATCTACTTCTTCAAAAATAAACAAAGTGCTCGGGAGAATTTCTTAACGCTCCTATTTTGCTCGGGAGTGTCCCGGTAGCCCGGAAATTATGTCATGAGTTGATATAACCCCATATAACTCAATGTAACACCTTAATATATTATTATTATTGACTATAAACAATCTTTATAAACACTTGGAACTCATAGCGACTACTTATTTTCCAGAATATCCTTAAAGCACAAAAACGCACCTTTAGAGGTCATAAAAACACTTTCTACGCTATTGCCTTGAAGTTTTTGAGGATCCACGAGTTTTTAATATTAATTGGGGAGGAATTGACCATATAAATCAATTAATTCCAGTTCTAAAATCATAGCACAAGTAGGGCCGATTTAATGATCAAAAAGTAGTATAAAATCAGCATTTTACCTTAGAAACTTTCATCTTTTACCTTGGTATAAATGAACCTATTAAATGTTTTGACTTATAACATGTTACAATATGATCTTAATACAATATAGTATGATAGGAATCAAATTAAAAATCAGTCCCATGTGACTACCAAAGGGGCCGCCATTTTAGGTGTTTTGACTAGGATTTTAGCTTGTAAATTGTCTCATGGAATGATGACTCATCTTCCATGTGCAATGTCATAATGTGTCAAATAATTCCAGTCAAATGAGACCTCCATTATCGATTTCCTGCAAGAAAATGAGAAGGATTAGTTTAGGAAAAGTCATGGAAATTAAATACATAAAAGAATAAATCTAGATCTAGCTTTATACCATGTGCAAGTAAACAAATAAAACAGCCCATGTTCTATCCTATAGCTGGTGATTATGCTCAAGAGAAAGGGGAGTTTGATTGCTGAATGATAGTCAAATAAAACAGCTACCTAATTAGCATGATTCCCTTGTCAAATATAAACAAAAACCATGTGCATACAAGCAGCACATTACCGAAAATGAGCAAGAAAAGGAGGTGTGATTGCCTTATAAAAATTAAACTAAGATACCTACCTAGGCATGTTCTAATGTATTCAATTATCAAGAATCAATACCTACATTCAGCTCACATTACCGAAATCAAACAAGAGAACATGGCAAGCTAGTATTAATAATTTGACTTAAAAATTCAAAGGAGACAACCACCTACCTTAGCCTTTGTCCTCTTGTTTCAATTGTCAAACAAAGCCATTCTCCTCCTTGCCAATCCAGCCGAAAGCAAGCCAATAATATAAACATTTTATTGAGCCAATAATCAAATGAATAAACTAAGAAACGTTAGCCAACTTTGACATTTTGTGTCAAATGGAAAATTCCATTCAATTCCCATTCTCTTAAGCACCATACGGCACTACCATTTCCTTTGCCCCATTCAGCCGATTGTGTAAGTTCTCCATTCCCTCCTTTTTCTTTCTTCCTTTGCTAGTTTATTCCTTAGAGCTTCAAAGGTTCATTAATGGTGTATTAAGTTCTAACACCATTTTTATGTAGATTTTCCTAGTTAATTCTACTAAGTCTTGAAGCAAGAATCATCCTAGCAATCCTACAAGGTTTCGCCAAGCTTAAGAACTCCAAGAAGTCTCCTTGATTCAACAACAACACAAGGAACAACAAGAATAAGTTAAGGTATATTTCATGCTTGAAAATCCTAAGTCATTTCCGAAAATTTAGAGCTTCTAAACCTATGTTCTCTTCATCATTTCATGAAGGAAACTTGGATCTACAATCATCCCAAGGTGTACCAAAAATACCTTGTTAAATACCTAAGGTAAACTCTTGTAAAACTACTCCAAATCTTATTTATAAATCCTTGTTAGAAGTCTAACACATGGATCTCCTAAATCTACATATGGAGGCCAAATACTCTTCATCAAAATAGCATTTGAAGAGCTTGGAATTCAAGGAGAAGTCAAGTACAAGAATTATCTTGATTTAAGGAGTAAGTTTCTATAATTAAGGTTTATTAAGTTTAAGTTTGATTTAAGCTTCAAACTTTGGTAAAAAAGTTATGTACAACCCTTGGATAAATTAAGGCCGAAATACTATAGGTTATAATGTCAAGAAAATAATTTATAACATATAAGGTACGATTATTACCTTAAGGTATAAATATGTGTCACAAAATTTATTTATGATGCATATAAAATCTAGCCGAAAACTCTAGGGATAAAATGTTCTATTTTGAGCTTATAATCATTCTAAGATTAACATAACTTTTAGAAGTGTTATATGGCTTATACACATTTATATATACATATTATAAAGTTTAAATCAAGTTTTAAAACCATATGGTAAAGGTTTAATAAAACCAAGAGCAAGGTATATTATTTGGTGATTTTTGAAGTATATAAGTGTATTAGCTTATTTTATAAATTTTGGGATTATTAAAAATAGCTACAAGTATTTAAATGGCTAGTTTATTAATTTATGTGGCTAAAATGTAAATTTTGAGAAGTATAGGGTATTAATGGGATTGCCGAAAGTTACAGAGTTTATTTGGTATACTTATGATATAATATAAGGTAGGAATTAATATTATGAATTTTGGTGAATTTAAATAAGTGTTTAAGTGTTAAAATGACATTTTATAAAGTTTTGGGGCTATTTTGTAATTTATGGAAACTATGGAGTAAAACCGAATTATATGTATATTTTCTGGATATATTAAAGTATTAATTATGAAATTAAGTCTTGGTCGAAGTGTTGACCAAAAACTTTGGGTTAAAATGATTTATGACATAAAATATTAAGTTTATAAAAGTTTTGGGGTGAATATGTAATTATGAAAGTATATATATATATATATATATAACTGAATTGAATATGGGGGCGGAAATATAAATTATAGAAAGTTATGGGTCATTTCGGTATTAAAGAAATTTAAATATTAAAACTATAGTTTATAAGTTAATATGTAACTTATATAAAGTTTTGGGGTTAAAATGTAAATATAGGAAACTTATATGATAAAACTGAAAGTTTATAAGGTTATTTAGTAATTTATAAAGGTTAGTGTATTTGTTTTGCAATTACCGAAAGATAAGTGGTTAAATGTTATTTTACAAAAGTTAATGTGTACATTATGTAAATACCAAAATTATAAGGTTAGTTTTGTAATTTAATAAAGAAAGGAATTAAAACTAAGTAATATGGTACATTATGGAGTATAATGTAAAGTTTATAAAATAATTGAGGTTATAATAAAAATAACCAAATGATATTAATAGATTGACTAAGTGAATGTAACACCCCAACTCAATCCAAATGTGGTCTCGCAACTTAACAGTATATATATAAACATGTCACAGCGGAATTCTTTACAATCCAGGACCTTGCCACGGTCTGACTACAGAATATACCGAACATTAGTACAATAACCTTAACCAATTACATACCCTTCTTACAATCCTCTCACAACCTATACATCTTACTAACTCAATTGTCATACGAGTGTACATGCACAACTCGTAGGTCACACTTAATCCTTAACACTTGTATCCTCTTCTTACTCTTGCGACGGCCGCCTTCTGATGTACCTGTGTAGTAAAAAACCCCCAAAGGGGGTCAGCACGAATGCTGGTACGATCCCCTCATGGCCCCCAAGCTAACGTGGCTACGGCGACTAATTGTCGATAGCATGGAGGTTGATTATGCACAACATAATAATGAATGCTGTAAACAACCATCCAAATATGAACAATCAAAGTTCACACACAATGAATGACTTAAATGCGTTCCCTTAATTAGAGAGTTAGTTATTTAACTCCTTAAGTAATGTTCCCTCTTAATCTTAATCCAACCTTATCTCACCTCAACCTTAGTCTTATCTTAATCTTAGAACAACCATCCTTTAATAAGGAGTGGATGTCACTTATCTTAATCTTAATTATACAAACCATCCTTTAAAGAGGAACGGTTGCAACTCATCTTATTAACCTTAACTTAATCTTAATCTTAACTTAATCTTAATCTTCAATACAAATCATCCTTTAAAAAGGAATGATTGTAACTTATCTTAATCTTAACTTAAGTATGCCAACCGTTCTCTCATTGGGAACAGGTTAGCCCTTAGTTCGTTGTTTATTTTTGTAGGGCTTGGTTAACCCTAGCCAGCAGCAGGACACTTACCAGCAATAAACAACATTCTTAAATTGTTGGGGATGTAGGCTTGATCCCCCCACGCCATCTTAAAGCCACCTACCTTGGACTGGATGTCCAATGTAGCCGAGCCGGTCAACCGACCCAAGGCTACTAGTCCGAGGACTAGTCCTTAATCGGAAGTCGAATCTGCTATAGATACTGACCCCCTTTCCTTAGCATGCATGACCGGAGATCGGTCCCGGGTTTCCTCACTCATGTTCCAGTTAGTAGTAGTCTCAAGACCATGTTTGTTGGTTAACCTCTTTCGGTTTATATCGTCCCTTATTAGGGGCGTTGCTTAGTCTCACTCAATTCCTTACTAAACATTGGTTAGTAAGTTCTCACGGTATGTTGTGTTAGTTTTCAATCACACAACAATACAATATATATAATATGTTCCGGTTGCATGCTTTATCTTGTTTAGTGAGCACACAAAACAAATAGCACACAAGCCGAGGGACACCTCGTTAGTAAGCAGGTCACAAGAGAACTGTACCGTTCACCGTTGGCCGTTCAGTTGCTTAATCTCTTCCGGAGTCCAATTTCCAAGTCCTAAAACATTCATTCAGTTTTAGGTGGTTAATCACTTAACTTAATTCAACTTACTTAACTTACTTAACCCTTAATGATCCCCACCTAACACCTCTTAAGTCTTACAACTTAATCTTACAAACCTAATCTTAAACTTTTAAGTTTATTCTTAACTTAATCCCTTAGGTCTTTATACCTCTAATCATCATTGCCCCCTTAATGGGGTACCATTAATACCACTAAACTCTCTTAGGGTTTCTCTTTTTTTTTTTTTATGGTCCGACCGACCCACCGACCGACCCACCCCTGGGTAGGTCGGCTGCAGAGAACATCCAACTTCACAGTTTCAGCCCGACCGACCCAGACTGGGGTCGGTCCCCTGGGTAGGTCGGCTGTAGAAACTTCTCATACATTGTCAAACGTTCTCCAAATTTTTCCTCAAGCCTCCTAATGTGTTCTAACATCATTTGGCACATCAAACACACCTTATAACCTCCACCAAATTCATTAAAACAACTTCCAAAGATCTTCTCAAACATTTGCGCACTCCTAACACTTATCATATAATTCCTTACATTACCAACTTGTATCTTTACCAAAACTTCAACCAACCCAAGTGTTCCCTCCTTAACAGTTTGGGCACTTCATAAACATTATTTTCCATCTTCAGTTCATTTACCAAAACTTCCTCAAGTCATCTTGCATAACCATGCACAAATTCCTCTCTTTTCCATTTGTTACTCATCATTCCTAAACTCTTGGGCATACCTAAACATTTCTTGTCATCCTCTTAGCACCTCAACCTTGTTCTTCTTTACCTTAACTATACTACACCCTCCTTGGACATTTCCACCTCCTTTTACTCACTTACTCACCATTATCACGATCATACGCGCTTTTACATTCCTAGTCATTTTCCTTGATGACTTACAACATCCTCCTACCTTTTTCACTTCTATCACCCAAGTCCACACATTACCATTCAACTAAACCTTACTAGTCCACCACTAACATCATCACACTTACACAAGGTTCTCAAAACTCTCATTGTCTTACTCTCTAGTTCATACCTAAATCTCCTTAAGGCATTATACACCTTTCCTTAAAACTTATGCACAAGTCTTACATTCCTCACATCATGATTTTGGTGTGTTTAGTACACTCGCCAGTCCTCTAATTCCTCCTAGACATCTCTAGGTCACTCTAAACCTCAAGAACTCCTTAGTTAACTCATTTCCACCCAATTTTTCTTTTCATGCTCCCTAGTAAACCCTAGGGCATATTAACTCACCACCACCACTTAAACACTTTGTTTTCTACTCAAATTTCGCCATAGCTCCTCTAGTATATTATCATGCCCAAACACATTATTTTCCTCACTCAACCATCTCATTCACAACAAACTCAATATATTGCAATAATCTTAAATTGCATAGCACTAAGGCTCTTAAATGACATGGCTCTTAGGCCCTTAAATAACTTAAACTTAAGCACTGAATTTCCCACATATAAAAGCTTTCAACCTGCAAATACACTCATCAATCTCATAGTAGTTATAATGCTCTTAAAATCCACCTTAAACTTATATTACTAACTCATTCTCATTAGCTCCTTAATCACAAGTTCATAAGCTTGTTTAAGTTCTTTTTCTTAGGTTATATAACCCAATACACAATGTAAGCTCTAAGCCATTGGTACTTATCTAAAACTCATTCCTTAATCTTAAACCACCATTAGGTAAGCATTTTACCTTGTATTCTCAAGCTTATCTTAATCTCCTCCTTAGACCTTCTTCTTGCATAGATCTCGGCCACCACTTAAATTCCCCTTGCCAATGTTCTAATCAATATTCAATGACTCATATGAGTACTAAACAATACACTAACCTCAAGGAATAAAAACCTAGGTTAGAAATGTGTTCTAAGACATAAAAGTGGATGATTACCTTTGAAGTCTCAAAATAGACTTGGGAATTGAATGAAATAGGACCTCCACTAGTCCTTGGTGAATAAATCAAGCTAGAACAAGGCATAAAAACAAGGCCCCATGAGTAGAAATTTTCGGCCATGTAGAAGAAATGGTGGAAACTTGATTTTTCTTACATATTCTTTACCTTAAGAGAATGGAGAAGCTAATGAGCTCTTCAAACTTGATTTTCCTCCATCAATGGAGTTTTCTCATGGCACCAAAATGGAGCTTTGAAAGATTTGAAAAGATAGGAAGGTAGGTCTTGACCTAACTAAGACAAATATGCAATTTGTTTTGGATTTGGAGCTTGGAGTTGTATTTGGCAAGTGATTGAAGATGGAGAACCATGGAGAAGCAACACTCTCGGTTTTGGAACAGAGAGAAGAAGAAGAAACCGTGGGTGAAAGAGAGAAATGGAGGAAAGAGGAGAAAAGTGAGCTAATATAAGATATTTTGCTTTAATAAAGCAAATAGTAACTTTTTTACTTATCTCTTCTTTTCCTTTCTCATTTGATGACTCATGTGGTGACTCCCCACATAAAAACCGGCCACCCTCTTAATATAAGGCTAACATGGTCTTTGTTGACCAATTAATTGACTTATATTGATTAAAACTTAAACTAGTCACTAAATAGTTACTATTCACTAATCAAGGCACATAATCGGGAAATTTTTGATTTCCCATTGATTTAGACCTCCTAATGTGATACTAATTAGTACACATGTTGATTAAAGAGTAATGATGGACATTTAGCCAATCAAAACTCAATTCTAAGACAATTTCTCAAAAATGTGCTTTAAGACTTCTTAAAGCACTTTTTGTGTTTTAACTTGTTTTCAAGCTTGGTTTTCTTTGCTAATTGATTTAAAATGACCATTAGGATATTACTAAGGTCTTATCATGATATTTGGGTACTCACCCAAGTCTCTCCAAGCTTAGAGCACATTTTTGCCCTAATTGCCCTTAAGGCATTTTCTTGTGTTTTCCTTAGTTTAAAATTGTCTACCAATCTTTCTAAGGCATATTTTAGCCTTACTACATCCTAATTTGATGTTCACTTAGCATACTTAGGTTTGGGGTATTTCAGTGAAAATAATTATGGATATATGATTAAGGAAATAAAGATATACAATACAATGGAAATTCATTATCACATGTGGTACTACATAAAGTAACGAACTGTTAAACTACCTTGAACCACTGTAAAATAACAGGGGAAATTAAAGAACATACGGGGTTAGTATACTACGAGTATTAGTTCTGTAGTGACAGTACTGTAATACTTAGTGAATAGTTATATTAACGTTACCCGGTATTGCATGTAAATATAACAATGTACGGGAAGAAAGTACTAGAGCGTGAACTGTCAAGCTAGCAAGTTACACGGTGAATGGTATGTTAATTGTGTGGTCTGAATGTCCTAAGGATTTTCCTGAGGTCCAGACGTTGTGTGTTTAATTGATAAGAGCGATATCTGTGATTTATGTATATGATATTGTATACTGTATTGCTCGACACTATTGCGTTTTATTTTATGCGAACGTCTTATGACTGGAAGTTTATACATCTAAACTGGAACAAGACTAACTGACCTTTAGGTATTACAAGAACCTAACTGATGGTCAACTGTTATAGTCTTAACTCAAGGATTAGATATTGTTTCACTGACTAAAGGGCTAACTTATAAAGAGAGGAATCCAGACTGTTTCGACTTTCTGGTTGCACATCGTGATCACTACGAGGGACTATATCAAGAGTCACTCAAGGGAATCCATTGTCCACATTTGACGATGGCAGAGGGCACTGCTGTTGGTGCACATGTACGACCGGATCGGTCAAAATAATTATCCAGGGCCATAAGGTCAGCTGGTAAAGGTTCCATTAGAACCCAGGGGACTACTGTCCATTAATAAGTTATCAAGGGTTGTCTTAACATGACGCCTGAGGTGGAATTTAATTGGAAAAGTTTAAGTGGTTGGTTTAAAAGGATAAGGGTCATGTTACCTACTAACAAGTACAGTTAATTAATACGCTTATCTTGTTTGGTTATTGCTATGGTTTATTGGTGTGTGACTATCTGGTTGTTGTTTATTATTGTGATGATATTGACAGGTGAACTATTGTGTGTGTATTTAACATTACAGTCATTACTATTGTTGTAAAATGGATTATCATGTAATGAATCTAATATCAAGATGGCTAAACGACTTAAGGAATCTAGATGACTTAAGACTACATTTAGCATACCAGCATATCGTTTGCTGAGCCCTTCAATGGGAAAAACATTTCAGGTTACTGAATGAAGATACAAGCCGGAGTGCGGGTCACAGGGTAGCTGATGTGTTTTCATTAAACACCTTTAAGTTTTTATGTATTGTATTAAGGAGGTTGTTGTATTTGGTTTAGTTCCTTAGTTTGGATTTGGTTTGTAATATTAAGAGTGCTCAGTATCTTGTTCATCACAGCGGTGAGGAGTTGAAGTTGATGGATGGAGAAAGGTTGCCTTGTTACTCACATGGGTGAGTAACGGCGTGTAACACCAACGTTAGATAGTCTTATTTTCCGCTGCGAATTATATTTTATTATACTATGACTTGCGACGTTATTACAGGTTTAGGATTAGGGGTGTTACGAATAGCCTTGCAGTGAACGATGATCATTAACTTGAGAGTTAGATCTCACCCGTCTTAGAGCCCAAGGTCTGTCATCATTAGCACGCCAGTCTGGGCTAATCGCTGGTCTTAATGTAGGGAAGTACGCATAAATCTAGCACTGTGCATATAAAAACAATAGAATGATTAAGCAGTACCAATTATTAATACTCAGTGAGTTATATACTAGATGCACATTAGGACACATACCTCAAGTAATGTCATGCAACCACCTATTCAATTGGAGTCGGCACGAGAGGCTATCCCTAGCTGGCGATATAACCATGCAAGAGTACCAGCTCCCCATGCATATTTATGAAGCTTCTTAGCTTTCTTCATGGGAGCTACTAACCAAAACAGTTGTGGACTCAGACGACCATGTAATTTTCTAGCTAATATGGTGGTACCGATCAGATGATACAACCAACCACATGCCTGCTTCATTGGGTCTTCACGTCCATGCCTACAGTGCTGCACCAAGCCCGCAATGGATACAACACCGGTATTCCACAGTGTCTCTGTCATAGTTTCAACATCTCTCCCAAAATCAAGACACTCATCCATTACTTCTTCAGCTCAGGGGTGATGACTGCCCTACCAATGGACGACCAACGATGGGGATTTGCAGTATCATCCACACATCGTGTAGGGTAATCGTCATCTCACTGAATGGCGTATGGAATGAGTTTGTATCAGGCTGCCACCTCTCCACAAAAGCACTGATGAGGGACATATTGTTGTGTGGCATTGTAATATCCTGTAGGTGCTGTATACCAGAATACTGAAGCATGTTCCTTGCTTTTGCAAGAAACTTGATCTTTTGGCCAGCTAGTAAGCATCACCTTACAGGATTTGAAACTCAAAACCCCACGATCCTAGATAATGACCAATATTTAACACTTACAAAACGTAGTATGTTTTGAATGATCAAATACAGGAGAAGATAGAGAACATAGACTCCTTAGTCGAGGACCATAAGTCAAGCGCTACATGACCCCCGACGCTAGTGATAACACTAGTGAGTAGTGGACCGCCAAGAACTGGCACTTCTGTCAACTTCCAAGAGGTAGGAATCACTGGGACCATCGCTAGCGCTGCTTCCTCGTCGGTGTCATCCTCCTGGTCCATGACATCATCATCTTCATCATCATCCTCCTCATCCACGTCGGGTGAGTCATCATCATCATCAACACCAACACCATCGTCATCAACTCGTGGCGACCACTCGGTCATCACATGGTCCACATCAGCACGTGCGGGTGATAGGCATGGTAGACGTGATGAACTACCACCACCTGACGTCTGAGCTTCTACGGGAGCAATCTGGTGGCTTCCTTCGCCCGATATGTTGTAGCTAACGCTGTTCAGTGGTCCTTCAGACCAAGCACTACTTGATTATGACACCACTGGCATGCGTCCCCTCGGTATATGATCGTACATCGCCGAGTCCACCGCTTCCCTTGGTGGTGCAGGTATCTGAAACGCCGGGTCGTTCAAAGATTGACCCGGATGGAACGATAAGTGGCGTGGTGCTTCCATGAGGGGGGCATAATTACTCGGCCCTTCAAGAGGAGCACGTGCACCACGACGGTACGAGGCCGTCATAGGCTGCTCCATAGCCCGGTCTTTCTTCTTCTTCTTCGTGTATACATTTTGCACTACTTTTTCAGTCGATCCATCACTGCATATGAATGTCACATAGTTATATTTCATTCATAATAACTTTAACATAAATAAAATGGGCAAAAAAATGTCAAACAGCTATATATCCATGTCATAACAACTTGTGATTCATGTGAATACTCTTACTTATACTAGTTCCATTTTAATAACATTAATAACACATATCCATGTAACACTTATAACAATCTATCATTAGTCTTATATGATTATTTAATAACATTAAAACCACACAATAAAAAAGAAAATCCAGTCGAGCCCGGAAAAGGCTCTCCTTATTCCAAGTAGAGCCCAGCACCGGCTCTCCTATTCCGAACTCAAGCCCAGGCGGGGCTCGCCTTTGCCCATCGCGAGCCGTGGGAGTTCTCTCCGTGCCACAGGTCGAGCCCAGGCGGGGCTCGCGTCTCCTTCAGCCACCGAAGTTCCCCATCGAGCCCAGGCGGGGCTCTTCTCTTCCAAGGTCAAGCCGTAGCGGAACTTGCCCGTCTCCAACTCGAGCTCAGGCGGGGCTTGCGTGTGTTGGTCTCCATCGGCAGCGTCTTCGAGCCCAGGCGGGGCTCTACTTCACCCAACGCGAGCCGCAGTAAGGCTCTCCGCAACCAAGGTCGAGCCGCTACAGGGCTCTACTTCACCCAACTTGAGCCGCGGAAGGGCTCTACTTCGCCCAGGACGAGCCGCGGCAGGGCTCTAGTGCCCAGTTATTTTTTTTCAAAATTTTCATGTTTCACCCGAAATTTCCATACTAGATCTAGCTCAATTGATGTTGAATTTCAAAAAAATAACACCAAATTCATACTCAGGACACCCAAATCTATAAGTTGGAATTTTTTTTTTGAAAAACTCACTGGAAAATTTTTCCGGCAGTGGTGCCGCGGTGGTTGGCGGTGGCTGATGGCGGCTCCGGCGGCGGCTCCGGCAGGCAGAAGAGAGCTTCTGAAGGGAGAGAGTGAGTAAGAGAGAAATGAATAATCTAAGGAAAGTTAGGCTATTATAGTGCGAGCGTTTTTTACCCGAAATTGACGTTTTGAACTACGATTTCGGTACGACGTTCTGAAAGTGTGACAATGTTTGTAATTTAGTCAAACACAACGTAAAATGTCATTAACTTATGTGGAATTGCAATTATAACATTTAAATACGATTAAAAAGGGTTTAACGTCTTTTATTACAATTAGAGTGTTTTTCACCCCAAAATTGGCGTTTTTAACTACGAATTCTATACGCCATTCTGAATATGCACCAATGTTTGTAATTTAGTCAAACATAACATAAAATGTCGTCCAAATTACGTGGAGTCACAATTATAATCATATTGACGCAATAAATACGGGTTTATACGACGTTGTAAACAATCAGAGTGTTTTTTTACAGTTTACGCTAAATAAATTATTTTTAAAAAACAAAAATTACAACATGACATCATTACATGTGTACAACGTCAATATGAATTAAAAAAAATTATACTGCGGTGATTAGTAATTTTGTACTACGAATAGCAACCCAAATTGTTATAAGTACTCGAGATACTACTGATTTAGTATTTGAGTGTGTATGATATGAGAAACTTAAAATGTATTTTTGTTATAAATTTTTTAATATATTTACATTTTTTCATGTTTTTCAATGTTGCAGAGTAATAATTATGGGGTAGTTTTACTTCTCATATCTAGTATATGATCATAAGTGTACATGGTAATTTAAGTAAAACTCACTTAGTATTTGAAATAAAGAGTAGTATTAATATTTACTAGTAAATGAATTTAACACAGACTAGTATTCGAGTAAGGCTTTTTATAGATACGTATTACAATAGAGTCGGTATTTCTTCGTTTACCACTGGACATAAAACTAAATTGACAAATGGGTAGATGAATAGTCAAAACAAAAATAAACATGATATATATATATATATATGTTCACATACTTAATTTGTAAACACTATCACATTCATAAGACGTATGCTTAATTTGTAAACATCGTATACTTCGCACTATTACATTGATATACTTGATTTGTAAATATTCGTGTACTTAACACTGTCACATCCATATACTTAATTCCTAAACATTCGTATACTTTGCATTATTACATCCGTATACTTAATCTGTAACCATCTGTATACTTAACATTATCACATCTGTATGCTTCACACTATTACATTTGTATACTTAATTTGATAGAATTCGAATACTTAACACTATCACATTCATATACTTAATTTGTAAATATTCTAATACTTAACACTATCACATTGATATACTTGATTTTGTAAAAATTCGAATACTTAACACTGTCACATCTGTATACTTAATCTGTAAACATTCGTGTACCTTGCACTATTACATTCGTATACATCACACTATTACATTCGAATACTTAATTTGTAAACATTCATATACATACCACTATCACAAATTCATCTGCTAATGCTCTGATAAGTCAAACACTATTTTTTTACAGATACCTATGATTATTATACAATAATTATAAACCTTATTCTTGTTGGGTGAAGCCTAATATGTTGTCTTACTCACTATAGAGTACACAAAAATACTCATCATTGTCTTCCTTTTGGATTTTGCATTTGTAATGTGTTGGTTCTACTTCATTCTCTCTCTCTCTGGAGTGTAGGGGATGTCAATTATGTGTGGTTTCTGTTGTCACAATGAAGAAAGTAGAAAGAACTGATAGGACTACCAGCAGGTTCACCCTCGCCGGCTCCGATCCAGGAAGAGAAGAAGGTTTACTTGGGCGTTGGATGATGAAGATGAGGATCCACAGAAGGTAAATGAGAAGGAGGTGAATGCCAGACCCTAACCCAAATCGTAGAAGTTACAGGAAGGTGTTTGCGAAACCCTATCGTAGAAGTTGCTGGGGAGAGAAGTTGCAGGAAGAAGGTGAACTCGAGACATTCCCAAAAAATCATAGAAGTTAAAGGATGAGGAGTTAATGGATTTGAGGTGAATTAATTTGAGAGGGAATGATTGCTTTCAAAAAAAGTGAGAGAGAATGGAGGTAGAGGATGACCGGGAAAAGAATGAAGAAAAAAAAAGATTTTGGTAATTGGTATGGGAATTCAAAAAGTCTAGTAATTATTATAATCTATATAGGGGTTATTATGGGCTATAAAATAGGTCTGCTGAACTTTAATTAATACTATTTTCATTTTAAAAAAGGAGATGACAAAAAAATAAATACTTAAATCTTGACCATTAGGTTAGATCTAAAGGACTAAATTGAGTCCAGAAAAATCAGGGACATGAAGTGTCCAGACCTAACCCTGATTCAGAAGTAATCTTGGTCAATTACAAAATTTCGTTGATGTTTGGATCCCAAATGAAGAGATAGTCAATAAAGTTTGGGGGATTCCAAGACTCAAATATCGTCATTATTCTAGTCCATTGTGCTAGAAAGCTTATGAGTGGAAAAGTTGGTCCATTATCCAAGATAAGTGGAAGATCAAAGAGCTTGGTCTAATATTCAATAGTAATAACTCTCTGAAAGTTATAAATAACAGAAAGATATTATTAATGAAAATTGACATCCTAGCCTATCATGAAGAAATCTAGTAGAAACAAAGATCCAAGGATTATTGGATTAAAGGAGACAAGAATACTCGTTATTTCATGCTCAAGCCTCTTCTCTTAGGAGATCTAAAGAAATTATCGGTCTTATGGATCCCGGACAAGTGATGTAATACTATTGGAACAATATTGAATCCATTTGCTAGAAATCATTTGCAGTCTATGTTCTCATCTCACCCTCAGATCGATAGTGACTTTATCTGCATTGTGAAGGGTAGACTCAAACCTAGATTTATTTCAAAGCTGTCTAGACGGTTTGTAGTTGATGAAATACTTATTGTTGTCAAACATTAGATCGGATAAAGCTCCTGAACCTGATGGGTTCAATAGAAAGTTCTATAAAAACTATTAGCATATTATTGGTAATCAAATTGTGGAGGCTATCATGCCCATTCTCAAAGGTCATCCCTTGCCTATTACCATGAATGACTACTTCGTTACTCTTATTCCTAAGATCTCTGGGGTCATAGATATTAACAAATTCAGACTTATTGCGCGGTGCAATTTCATTTATAAAATTGCGCCCAAGACCTTGGCTAACAAAGTGCATCACTGCCTACCCCATCTTATATCTCCCAACCAATCTGGTTTTATGAAGGGTAGACTGGTCACAGACAATATCATTTAGCTGGAGAGCTCCAACACTTTTTAGAGATGAGTCAAGCTACCAAGAGAGGATTTATTGCTCTTAATACGAATCACAGTAAGACATATGATAGATTGGAGTGGTCTTTCCTTCAGCAGGTGCTCACCTCGATGGGATTTCCATGGAATTCGATCGGTTAGATGCTCTATTCTCATCAATGGCAAGTCGGGATATGTCTTTTGCCTGGTCTAGGGGAATAAGACAAGGTGATCTCCTGTCCCCTTTTTATTCATTTTGACCCAGGAAGCTCTTTCTAGCTTTCCTTATAAAAGTTGATAGCAAGGGAGAATTGAAAAGTATTCAGCTCACCCCTCTTTGTCTTTCCATTTCTCACCTTCCTTTTGTTGTTGATATCTTTTTTTTTTGGTGGCCAGCCCTACTAACATATACTTCCTCGATGAAACCTTAGCCAAATTCCTCCAAGCCTCTGGTCACAAGATTAATCAGGTAAAATCTGAGCTTGTTTTAGCAAAAAAAAAAAAAATACTCCCCTAACATCAGAAATAATCTAGCCAATTTGCTCAGTGTGCAATAAGTTCCTTTTTTTCACCAAATATCTCGGCCATCCCCTCAAAATTGGTAGGAACAAAGTTGATCTTTTATCTTATTTCTTAGACTTAGTCCACAAAAAATTCCAATTGGTCCAAACCTATGGCTCAAGCAGCTAGATCCATCATGATCTCTAGTGTTCTTCAATCCATTCCCAATTACACCATGTCTCTTTTCTCTCTCCCAAAGATTACTATCATTAAACTCAATTCAGCTTTCTCATCGTTTTGGTGGGGACGTAAGGTGGATAGGAAGTCTCTCCATTGGTTAAAATGGACAAAGGTTTGTAAGATAGTGGATAATGGTGGTTTAGGGTACATGGAGGTTGAAAATTTTAACAAAGCTCTCCTAGCCAAGCAATATTGGAGATTGTTAATCTATCATAATTCATTGGTGGCAAAAGTGATGAAAAATATCTATTATCCTAACAAAAACATTAGAGATATTGATTCGGGCAATAAATGCAGCTCTATCTGGAAATCCATCTCCTCAATGTGGGACTTTCTCAAGGAAGGCACCAAAATTTAGTAAGATACAAGTACTTGCTCTTCCTCGAACAAAGTAGAGGCAGGTATGGGTAAATGGCATTGGGTCTACTCGAAAGATCATTTTTTCTCAGTCAAGTCTACTTACAATCATTTCATTGATACCTCGGTTGGTGTCAGCCCCTCTAATCCATCTCACTATGCTAGTAAAGTGTGTAATAAAATCATCCCTACCATTTTTTGTCCTAGTGTGAAGCTCAATCTCTGGAAGTTCTTGCTCAATATTACTCCCTGTCAAGATAATCTTGCTAGACGAGTTGGAGGTTCGTCTAATTTTTTGAAATACCCCGAACCTAAGTATGCTAAGTAAACATCAAATTATGATTTAGTAAGGCCAAGATATGCCTTAGAAAGATTGGTAGACAATTTAAACCAAGGAAAACACAAGAAAATGCCTTAAGGGCAATTTGGGCAAAACATGCTCTAAGCTTGTAGTGACTTTGATTAGCACCCAAATACCATTATAAGACTTTAGTAATACTAATGGACATTTTAAATCAATTACCAAAGAAAACCAAGCTGAAAAACAAGCTTAAACACAAAATGTGCTTTAAGACTCCTCAAAGCACCTTTTTGAGAAATTGTCTTAGAAATGAGTTTTGAGTGGCTAAATGCCCATGATTACACCTTAATCAACATGTGTACTAATTAGTATCACATTAGGAAGCCTAAATCAATGGGAAACCAAAAATTTCACGAATATGTGCACTAATTAGTGAATAGTGCTCAAATAGTGCTAGTTTTGACTTAAGTCAACCTTAATTAGTTAAATGGCCAAACAAGGCCTTATGTATGTTAATTAGTAAGGGGGGACGGTTTTAAGGGGATGAGTCACCATAGACTTCATCAAATAAGAAAATAAGAAGAGATAAAGTAAAGAAAGTTACTATTTGCTTTTATAAAGCAAAATATCCTTTATTAGCCTACCTCTCTCCTCTCTTCTTCATTTCTCTTCTTCACCAACGAGTTCCTCTTCTTCTTCTCTGTTCTAAACCGTTCCCAACCAGCTCCATACTTGCTCCACCTTGCTTTGTCCATAACTTGCTCATTTTAGCTCCAAATCAAAAACTAAGCATAGATTTCTCTTAGTTAGACCAAGGCCTTGCTTCCTATCTTTTCAAAATTTGAAAAGCCTCATTTTGGAGCCATGGGAAATCACCATTGAAGGGGGAAAAATAAGCTTGGAGGGTGCATTAGCTTCTCCATTCTCTTAAGGTAAAGAATATGTAAGAAAAGTTAGGTTTCCACCATTTCTCCACATTACCGAAAATTAATACTCATGGGGCTTCATTTTTATCCATTGTTCTAGCTTGATTCTATTCTCCAAGGGCTAGAGGAGGTCCTTCTTGATTCATATCCAAGCCTACCTTAAGACTTCAAGGTAAAATATTCATTATAAGACCTTAAAACACATTTTTAACCTAGGTTTTCATTCCTTAAGGTTAGTGTATTGTTTAGCACTCATGTGAGTCATTGAATATTGATTAGAACATTGGCAAAGGAAATTTAATGAGTGGCCGAGATTCATTCAAGAAGAAGGTCTGAGGAGGAAGTAAAGATAAGCTTGGAAAAAACAAGGTAAAATGCTTACCTAATGGTGGTTTAAGTTTTAAGGGGTGGTATTTAGATAAGTACTAATGTAGCTTAAAGCTTACATTATGTAATGGGTTATATAACCTAGGAAAAAGAATTTAAACAAGCTTATGAACTTGGGATTAAGGAGCCAATGGGAATGAGTTAGTAAGATAAGTTTAAGGTGGATTTTAAGAGCATTATAACTACTATGAGATTGATGGGTGTAATTGTAGGTTGAAAGCTATTACATGTGGGAAATTCAGTGTTTAAATTTATGTCATTTAAGGGCCTAAGAGCCATGTCATTTAAGGGCCTAAGAGCCATGTCATTTAAGAGCCTTAGTGCTATGCAATTTAAGATTATTGCACTATATTGAGTTTATTATGAATGAGTTGATTTGGGTGAGAATTATGATGAAAAAGGATTGATGTGTGTGAGATGATTGAATGAGAAAAACCATGCATTGGGCATGATAATATACTAGAGGAGCTATGGCAAAATTTGAATGAAATGAGTTAACAAGTGTTCTTGAGGTTAGAATGCCGAGAGTGTCTAGGAGGATTAGAGGTTAGGAGGGTTTAAGATTGTGTACTAAGGTTGAGTGTTCATGATTGTATTAAGGGTGAAAAACTAAATGTTGGTATAGTAATATACTAAGAAGCCATGTCAAAATTTGGAGAGAAAACTAAGTGTTTAAGGTGTTCTAAGGAGATTTTATGACTAAGGATGTTCTAGTGATCACTAAGGGTTGTTTTGGTGAAAATGGATAAACTATGGAGTCCTTGAGTACTAGGAAGACCTAGGGATGTCTAAGAGGGACTAGGGGTTATAATGGTGAGTTTTATGCACCAAAACCATGGTTAAGGAAGCTAGGAAACTTGTACAAGGTTTGAAGGAAAAATAAGGTATAATGACTTGTAAGGATGTAAGCATGTGCTAGATTATATATAGCTTTGAGAAGTTTGAGTAAAGCAAATGGGTGTGCAAAATGATTCTTGAGGAGTATTAAGATGGTGTGTGAAGAACATAATAATTAGTTGAGGTCTTAGGCAAAGTCACAAGAGGGAAGTGTAAGGAATCAAGTGTTAAGTGCAAGAATTTGTAAGAAATTGAGTGTCAAGTTTGGTGACTTTTGAGGAAGGTTTAGTGCATGTTTTAAGGTGTTTAAACATGTAGGAAACATGTGGAAAGATTGTGGAATGAGTGGGAAAAGATTGGGGTGAATTTGGAGTTCAAAATGAGGAGAAAAGCACTTTGGAAAATAGGTTCTGCTGTGGACCGCCCCTGTGGGGAGGTCCAGGCAAATTGCGCAGGAAATTAGCTTCTGGTTGGGACCGCCACGAGGGGCGGTCCAGTGCAGAGAAAAAGAAAAAAAAATTGTTTTGGCTTCTAATGATGGGGGATTGAATGGTAATGTTTTAGATGATGTTTAGGCCTTGTTTGGTGACATGTAAAGGCCTTAAGAGGTGTAAACAAGTATGAGGTGTAATGAGAAGTGATTAACTTATATGATTAAGTTTAAATTACAATGACTTAGTGGTCCAACATTAGGGATTGATGATTAGAAAGATAAGCATATAATGACTTAAGAGATTAGGGTAAGTAAATGATTTTAAGTGTTCAAGATTAAGTTTATAAGAATTTAAGAGGTGCTAAATGGGGATTGATATGTAATGATAATATACGGTTGTTTAAGACATGTTTGGTGAGTAACAATGATAATTAAGTGGGTGAACAAGTATAAGGTATTAGGAGAAGTGATTCACTTAAGATTAAGTTTATAAGAACTTAAGTGATGTTAGATGGGGATCATTAGTGACCAAGTGAGTTAAGTAAGTTAGCTTTATTGGAAAAGTAATTAACAACCTAAAATTGAATGAATGTTTTAGGGTTTGAGAATTTGGACTCCAGAGGAGAGTAAGCAACCGAACGACCAACGGTGAACGGTACAGTTCTTCTTGTGACCTGCTTGCTAACGAGGTGTCCCTTGACTTGTGTGCTATTTGTTTATGTGTGCCGACTAAACAAGATAAAGCATGCAACCGGAACATTATGTTTATTGCATTGTTGTGTGATGTTTGGAAACTAACACAACTTACCGTGAGAACTTACTAACCAACGTTTAGTAAGGAATTGAGTGAGACTAAGGAACGCTCCCTAATATTAGTTTGTTAATAACTGAAAGAGGTTTAACCAACAAACATTGTCTTGAGACTTCTACTAACTGGAATTTAAGGGGGGAGTGAGGAACCCGGGACTGACTCCGGTCATGCATGCTAAGGAAAAAGGGGGTCGGTATCTATCAGATCCAACTTCCGCTTAAGGACTTGTCTTCGGACTTGTTGCCTAGGGTCGGTTGCCGGCTCAGCTACATTGGACATACAGCCCAAGGTAGGAGGCATTAAGATGGTGCGGTAGGATCACCTAAATCCTAAATTATAAGATAAGTTGTTTATTCAACCAGTAGAGTTAATAGCTCATTGGCTAGGGTCGCTTTTGACCCGACAAAAATAAACATTGAGATAGATACAATCATTTCTATTTAAAGAGTGGTTTGTATTCTAAGATTAAGATAAGGTTTGAGATAAGTTGCAACCATTCCTTTTTAAAGGATGGTTTGTATTATAAGACTGAGATAAGCTACATCCATTCCTTTTTAAAGGATGATTGTTTCTAAGACTAAGATTGAGGTAAGATAAGGATGGACTAAGATTAAGAGGAAACATAACCTAAGGTGTTAAATAATTAACCCTCTAATTAAGGGAACGCATTTAAGTCGTTCATGGTGTTTGAACTTTGATTGTTCATAATTGGTTTGTTGTTTATTGCACCTTCTATTATATTGTGCATCTAATCAACCTCCATGCTATCGACAATTAGTCGTCGTAGCCACGTTAGCTTGGGGGCCATGAGAGGATCGTACCAGCATTCGTGCTGACCCCCTTTGGGGGCTGTTTTTACTACACAGGTGAACGTCAGGAGGCGGCCGTCGCAAGAGTAAGATGGGGTACAAGCGTTACGGGTTAAGTGTGGCCTACGAGTTGTGCATGTACACTCGTATGGCAATTTGAGTTAGTAAGATGTATAGGATGTGAAGGGATTGTAAGAAGGATATGTATTTGGTTAAGGTAGGTATGTACTAATGTTCGGTATATTCTGTCAATCAGACCGTGGCAAGGTCCTGGAGTGTATTGAATTCCGCTGTGACATTTATATATATGTTGTTAAGTTGCGAAACCACATTTGGATTGAGATGGGGTGTTACAAAAAGTGGTATCAGAGCGTAGTTACGCTCTGAAGACAAGAAATACCAAACTTAGGAGAATACAGAGTTTGAGCTTGAGTTATGGGTTAAGGGTTGAGTGATAGAGTGAGAGGTGCGTTAGCTAGGACTTCCCGTTGCTTACTGGATATCCATAGTACCTAAGCCCGCCCTCCACATCCCTAACCCTGAATACGTGGAACAAACACCAGAGAGAAGAAAGCCTTCTCTTACTCGGGAAAAACCCGATCTGGCAGGTAGTTAATAGTAAGCAATACGAGAAACATCTTGTTGAACAACAGTTCACGGGAACTTGAACCTTTTAATTGGAGCGCAACGTGGAGATAGGCGCTGCCATCAGAATTTTACCAGTAAGAGAACGGTAATTACCGACAACATGGGTCGACATGCTACGCAGTCGAGTTACACCGTAATACCAATGATAAGAAAAGCACTACGGGTGCAATAGAAAGGAAAAGGGAAGCGACATGAGTACCGGACAGTGGTCCGAATGAGCATAACAGTGGGATAATACATAACATGAGAGTTAAGATTACTGGAAGGACTAGCTAGAAACGGGAACTCCAAACCCCATACGATGAGGAAGGTTATAAAACCTGGCCGACATAGCGCAGGCGACAATAAGAACGGGTACTACTGTATACCGGAATAGGACTACGATGTAGTGCCTAAGGGAGAACCATTACTTAGTAATCATGACAAAATACGTGAAGACGGGAGCGAGGATTAAGACATAAGTAAGTAACGAGGGGTTCCCTCAAAAAAGAGGAACACCCTGACAAATGACAGTACTGTCAAAACAACCAGGAAACTGCCGGATGGCTAGTTATCCTAAATAAGAGAACGTCGAAGGAGTCCCGAGGACTACCAAAGATATGGAAACTAGGTGGAAGTACCACTACCGACGCACACGGTACCGGAAGCTCATCTTGCATGGTGCACTTGTCATAGCAAGTGCTACCACGGTTAAGCTACACGGAAAGCCATCATGGCGAGATAACCGAACGCTACAATTGTAGTACACACTAATACCGGATTGTAAATCTATAAGAACGGGAGAGTGAGACCTTGGAAGGGCCTAACGGCCTGACCATGATGAGATGAGTGGATACACCAGTCAGCAGGGAGCTGAACTTGGACAGAATACTAAACGATATAAATATTAGCAACGGTATAACCTACTACAACAACAACCGACAGTACGGTAAGAACACCAATCCCGAACTCCAAGAGGAAAACCTAAGAGATCGCTCAGTAATGCGAGCAAAACACTACGTAAGTGATAACGTACAAGGAATGCATTACGGAATACAATGGAGACCGTCGACATAAAAACTTTCAACAAGAATGGGATAAGACTCCCAGATTGATCACTAAGAATACCAATAATAAGCATTCTTCAATGAAGATGTTGGAAAACCCAGAAAACAAGGATAAAAGAAATGAACGTAAGCTATAACCTGCTAAGGATTAAAGACGTACAACCCTGGAAAAGGAAAGCTCAGAGGACTACCCCCACAGAGCGGGCATAGTCGAGCCGAACAAACTGATGAATGACAGTTAATACTGTTTGTCTAACTCATTAACACCCAAGTATGATTGATCATCAACGGGTGGCGTAGTCAACGGAAGTTGAACGAAGCGTTGAGATGGAAGTATAAGATGACAGGATGATATCCAACTTGGACACCGTAAGGCAAACGCCTAATACGAACTTAGCCTTATTTGCTAAAAGACATAAGTCTAGTAAAATGACAGTATTGTCAAAGACATTAAGTAACCTCAGATCACCTGAATAAACTTCCATAGCAGGAAGCAGGATGCAGCAACTTACCATGAAATCCGATACTACATTTAAAATGTAACCTAACGGTGGATAGCGTCTAAGAACCAGAATCTTAAGAGGATAACCCACAAATGAGTAAGAGTACAGGGAGTGAACCGAGCACCGGCTCTCACCCAATGACATTAAGCACTAAGAGCCTACGAGCCAAGGATGTTAACCACATCAGAGCCCGAGGCGCAGTAAGTTGTAAAAGAGCTTATTCAAGCCATGAAGGAACTACAATGTGTAGATGTGAACGGTTACAAACCTATAACTTAGATTGTGGAAAATATTGCCAGGAAAAGGCACCAATGAGAATAATGAGATAGTACATTGGCAGGGGCGGAGAACGAACCATGCCTTTTAGGGTGGGGACACCTCTCCTTGTTGTGAGGCCAAGAGTGGGAATAAACCCCTCAAAAAGGGCTTTCACTTATTAGAGAAATAATACGTTTGTAAGAGAATGGAAACTGTAAACCTTGAAATTACCTTAGAACATACCAGATACACTTGAGTAATAAGGAAGGCTGCAGAGACAGACCTCATATCCAACACCCAGGATTTAAGAATCAGTAATCGTCAGAGATAAACATAGTGAGTGCGCAAAATGGCACGTCAAATGACCAACGCTCAGAAGAGCTTGTGAGTAAATGGATGACTTCTTCAGTAACCGGTTAGATTACATGGTAAATAACATCATAAAGGATGAAAGAATGTGAGAAAAATTAGCCTACTTATGAACCTGAAATTGAAGTATAACACCTTCATATTAAGAGATGACCATTTTACAACACGATACGGCAACCGCCATACACCGAAATGAGAGAACCCCCAGTGTGTTTACACCAAGAAGGGATTGAATGTAAGATAAGATGTTAGAGTAAATGAGTAAGTAGTTGCGCCATCAATGGGCAACATGTTAAAGGCCAGCTACCACGGTAGTAGTGGTTGTGAGTACAATATTTATATAAGGGGATTAAGTCATGGTGCGCGGTAAAGCGACCGTTATGTATAAGCTGTCAAATATTGACACTAAGGCAATTAAATTTATAAGCTAAGACCAATATAAGTAAGGGAATAAGATGGTAGACGAACTGTGCATTGATGCCAGTAGTCTGGACCTGGTTAGGTAAGATTTCACAGGAAGCACACTACCCATTCCTTAAGGAACTGGAAGTGCATTCCTAGTAGAACAAATATGAGAAAGAAGATAAGAGGCTCTATGGGAAGAGACCTCAGTCGCTAAGAGACCGAATCAGTACGGGATACAGAAACAACTAGAGCATACAATACCCAAGAACGCAGTAAATGGATTTCCCTTGATTAAATTCAAGAAGAACAATAAGTGTTATTATGGAACGATGAAAGAGGAGATCGACAGTAGAATACTTCATAATTAGCAATAGCTAAATGTGTGACGGACACTACGAGTTTACTAAAATGAGATGTGGGACGACTGCACCCCACAGGGGCTTGTAGGCCTGACACGCTCATTTATGAGTTAGTCGGGTAAGTAGTAATGTACCAGTAAGGTACCCCATGCATGTAGACGAGTGGTGTAAGGAACACGGGAAGTAGTCGACTCCGTACCACGGACAACGACGCAAGATCAGAAAAGAGCAGCTACTACCGCAAACAGTCGAAGAGAAAAATCAGTTGAACCAACAACACAAAGGAATCAGAGAACAAATAATTAAGGACTATGAAGTGCGAAGAGCACGGATTGTTAAGCATAGACATTGGACATGTCTTAAAGTGTTAAGGATAAGACTGTAAAGCGCAATAAGCACTAAACAGTAGTTTCAGATTAAGGGTCATCCTCAGACCAAAGGTCAGTTGGAGAGAACAATTTAGACATTCGAGAAAACACTAAGAGTATGAACATTAGATCTCCAGAGAGACTGGATAGACAAGCTACAACTCAGTAAGGCAATGTATATAAAAAGATAACACGTGTCCACTGAGATACCAATATTCCTAAACTGTAAGGAGGTAGAAGGATATACAATACTATGAACAACTAGAAAGGCAGTTAAGCCTAAGATTATCAGAGTCGCGCAGCGGAAGCTAGCAGACCAGTACTTTTGAGATTAGACCAAACTAAGTTAAGAAAATGGTATAAGTACCGTTAGGATGCTTGGTGAGAATTAGACATCTTGAACCTATGTTCAAGGATGATATAATGTTGATTACGTGGGCGTAATCCATTTTAAGGGGGGTAGAGCGAAAACCGCTTAGCGTATGTTTATGTACTGAGTACATTAACTACGGAGTGCATAGCACAAAAGAATTTGAGAATTTGTTTTACATAAACATTTTGAGATAAATTATGGTTATTGCGTATAGAAGATGTGAATACCATACATATTAAGTACCTATCTTGTTAACTCCGGTGTGAGTACAAGTTAAGAGAATTAAGGAAGAGGATTAAGGAGACTTAAGGAATATGGAATATATGAGATATAGGTCGGTATGAAACTACATGTGAGATAAGAATAAGATAACACTATGAGATATTATTTGATATGAGTATGAGGAAGGAAATTGTAATCCTATGAGGTATAAGATGGTGAGAGTTGGTATGAGACTGTTATAGAACTTAGTAGGAATTTAAGCCCTGAGGCGAGTATTAAGAGATGAATTGGGAATGTTTGATGGACTGAGTCCACACCTTTGAGATGTATTGATTATGATTAGAAGAACTAAAAAGATAGAAAATTGGACATGAGTGAATTATTTGATGTTTGAAAATGACGTGGGAGGTGGAACTTGATTTTCTAGGGATCAAAGGAAACCGAACACAAATTGGGGTGGAAGGATAGTTCAACACTGATGCTGATCACATCAGGGTTGGATGATTCCTGAAACTCCCTACCAGTGGTCACAATTAAATCACGCTAAGGATAGAGACATTAGGATAAAATGAAATTGGAGTTGATTGTATTTTTATTTAGAGGAATTACTCCTCACATGACCTCGTAAAAAGGATTACCTTTTTACTGAGTCTCGCCCATGAAGTCGAGGACGCACGAGCCTTTGTCTTCGGACCGGTGACATGGGGAGAGCTGAGTTGTTTAGTATTCTGGCCCATGGTGACGAGGATGAACGAGCCATTGTCTACGGACCGGTGACATGGGAGAATACGTTGGAAACTATGTGAATGTTTTAATCATCAAAAGGAACAAAGGGAATTTTGAGTGATATACATGCTTAAGCATGTTGTGTGATATTTGAGTTTAAGCATATGGCGGATCTAATGATTCAATGAGTTTAAGTATACATAAGTATGAACAATATGATCTATGGAATGAGGTAAGACATGTATTCTAATAAGATAAGATGCATGGGAACTTTGGGGACAAAGTTCTTTTAAGGGGGGTAGATTGAAATACCCCAAACCTAAGTATGCTAAGTAAACATCAAATTATGATGTAGTAAGGCCAAGATATGCCTTAGAAAGACAATTTAAACCAAGGAAAACACAAGAAAATGCCTTAAGGGCAATTTGGGCAAAAACATGCTCTAAGCTTGTAGTGACTTTGATTAGCACCCAAATACCATTATAAGACTTTAGTAATGTACTAATGGACATTTTAAATCAATTACCAAAGAAAACCAAGCTGAAAAACAAGCTTAAACACAAAATGTGCTTTAAGACTCCTTAAAGCACCTTTTTGAGAAATTGTCTTAGAAATGAGTTTTGAGTGGCTAAATGCCCATGATTACACCTTAATCAACATGTGTACTAATTAGTATCACATTAGGAAGCCTAAATCAATGGGAAACCAAAAATTTCACGAATATGTGCACTAATTAGTAAATAGTGCTCAAATAGTGCTAGTTTTGACTTAAGTCAACCTTAATTAGTTAAATGGCCAAACAAGGCCTTATGTATGTTAATTAGTAAGGGGGGACGGTTTTAAGGGGATGAGTCACCATAGACTTCATCAAATAAGAAAATAAGAAGAGATAAAGTAAAGAAAGTTACTATTTGCTTTTATAAAGCAAAATATCCTTTATTAGCCTACCTCTCTCCTCTCTTCTTCATTTCTCTTCACCAACGAGTTCCTCTTCTTCTTCTCTGTTCTAAACCGTTCCCAACCAGCTCCATACTTGCTCCACCTTGCTTTGTCCATAACTTGCTCATTTTAGCTCCAAATCAAAAACTAAGCATAGATTTCTCTTAGTTAGACCAAGGCCTTGCTTCCTATCTTTTCAAAATTTGAAAAGCCTCATTTTGGAGCCATGGGAAATCACCATTGAAGGGGGAAAAATAAGCTTGGAGGGTGCATTAGCTTCTCCATTCTCTTAAGGTAAAGAATATGTAAGAAAAGTTAGGTTTCCACCATTTCTCCACATTACCGAAAATTACTACTCATGGGGCTTCATTTTTATCCATTGTTCTAGCTTGATTCTATTCTCCAAGGGCTAGAGGAGGTCCTTCTTGATTCATATCCAAGCCTACCTTAAGACTTCAAGGTAAAATATTCATTATAAGACCTTAAAACACATTTTTAACCTAGGTTTTCATTCCTTAAGGTTAGTGTATTGTTTAGCACTCATGTGAGTCATTGAATATTGATTAGAACATTGGCAAAGGAAATTTAATGAGTGGCCGAGATTCATTCAAGAAGAAGGTCTAAGGAGGAAGTAAAGATAAGCTTGGAAAAACAAGGTAAAATGCTTACCTAATGGTGGTTTAAGTTTTAAGGGGTGGTATTTAGATAAGTACTAATGTAGCTTAAAGCTTACATTATGTAATGGGTTATATAACCTAGGAAAAAGAATTTAAACAAGCTTATGAACTTGGGATTAAGGAGTCAATGGGAATGAGTTAGTAAGATAAGTTTAAGGTGGATTTTAAGAGCATTATAACTACTATGAGATTGATGGGTGTAATTGCAGGTTGAAAGCTATTACATGTGGGAAATTCAGTGTTTAAATTTATGTCATTTAAGGGCCTAAGAGCCATGTCATTTAAGGGCCTAAGAGCCTGTATTTAAGAGCCTGTGCTATGCAATTTAAGATTATTGCACTATATTGAGTTTATTATGAATGAGTTGATTTGGGGTGAGAATTATGATGAGAAAAATTGATGTGTGTGAGATGATTGAATGAGAAAAACCATGCATATGGGCATGATAATATACTAGAGGAGCTATGGCAAAATTTGAATGAAAATAAGTTAACAACGGTGTTCTTGAGGATCACAATGACCGAGAGTCGTCTAGGAGGAATTAGAGGTAAGGAGGGTTTAAGATTGTGTACTAAGGATTTGAGTGTTCATGATTGTATTAAGGGTGAAAAACTAAATGTTGCGTATAGAAATATACTAAGGAAGCCATGTCAAAATTTGGAGAGGAAACTAAGTGTTTAAGGTGTTTTAAGGAGATTTTATGACTAAGGAATGTTCTAGTGATCACTAAGGGTTGTTTTGGTGAAAATGGATAAACTATGGAGTCCTTGAGTACTAGGAAGACCTAGGGATGTCTAAGAGGGACTAGGGGTTACAATGGTGAGTTTTATGCACCAAAACCATGGTTAAGGAAGCTAGGAAACTTGTACAAGGTTTGAAGGAAAAATAAGGTATAATGACTTGTAAGGATGTAAGCATGTGCTAGATTATATATAGCTTTGAGAAGTTTGAGTAAAGCAAATGGGTGTGCAAAATGATGCTTGAGGAGTAGTTAAGATGGTTGTGAAGAAACATAATAATTAGTTGAGGTCTTAGGCAAAGTCACAAGAGGGAAGTGTAAGGAATCAAGTGTTAAGTGCAAGAATTTTGTAAGAAATTGAGTGTCAAGTTTGGTGACTTTTGAGGAAGGTTTAGTGCATGTTTTAAGGTGTTTAAACATGTAGGAAACATGTGGAAAGATTGTGGAATGAGTGGGAAAAGATTGGGGTGAATTTGGAGTTCAAAATGAGGAGAAAAGCACTTTGGAAAATAGGTTCTGCTATGGACCGCCCCTAGTGACCGCCCCTGTGGGGAGGTCCAGGCAAATTGCGCAGGAAATTAGCTTCTGGTTGGGACCGCCCCAGTGCAGAGAAAAAGAAAAAAAATTGTTTTGGCTTCTAATGATGGGGGATTGAATGGTAATGGTTTTAGATGATGTTTAGGCCTTGTTTGGTGACATGTAAAGGCCTTAAGAGGTGTAAACAAGTATGAGGTGTAATGAGAAGTGATTAACTTATATGATTAAGTTTAAATTACAATGACTTAGTGGTCCAACATTAGGGATTGATGATGATTAGAAAGATAAGCATATAATGACTTAAGAGATTAGGGTAAGTAAATGATTTTAAGTGTTCAAGATTAAGTTTATAAGAATTTAAGAGGTGCTAAATGGGGATTGATATGTAATGATAATATAAGGTTGTTTAAGACATGTTTGGTGAGTAACAATGATAATTAAGTGGGTGAACAAGTATAAGGTATTAGGAGAAGTGATTCACTTAAGATTAAGTTTATAAGAACTTAAGTGGTGTTAGATGGGGATCATTAGTGACCAAGTGAGTTAAGTAAGTTAGCTTTATTGGAAAAGTAATTAACAACCTAAAATTGAATGAATGTTTTAGGGTTTGAGAATTTGGACTCCAGAGGAGAGTAAGCAACCGAACGACCAACGGTGAACGGTACAGTTCTTCTTGTGACCTGCTTGCTAACGAGGTGTCCCTCGACTTGTGTGCTATTTGTTTATGTGTGCCGACTAAACAAGATAAAGCATGCAACCGGAACATTATGTTTATTGCATTGTTGAGTGATGTTTGGAAACTAACACAACTTACCGTGAGAACTTACTAACCAACGTTTAGTAAGGAATTGAGTGAGACTAAGGAACGCTCCCTAATATTAGTTTGTTAATAACCGAAAGAGATTTAACCAACAAACATTGTCTTGAGACTTCTACTAACTGGAATTTAAGGGGGGAGTGAGGAACCCGGGACTGACTCCGGTCATGCATGCTAAGGAAAAAGGGGTCGGTATCTATATCAGATCCAACTTCCGCTTAAGGACTTGTCTTCGGACTTGTTGCCTAGGGTCGGTTGCCGGCTCAGCTACATTGGACATACAGTCCAAGGTAGGAGGCATTAAGATGGTGCGGTAGGATCACCTAAATCCTAAATTATAAGATAAGTTGTTTATTCAACCAGTAGAGTTAATAGCTCATTGGCTAGGGTCGCTTTTGACCCGACAAAAATAAACATTGAGATAGATACAATCATTTCTATTTAAAGAGTGGTTTGTATTCTAAGATTAAGATAAGGTTTGAGATAAGTTGCAACCATTCCTTTTTAAAGGATGGTTTGTATTATAAGACTGATATAAGCTACATCCATTCCTTTTTAAAGGATGATTGTTTCTAAGACTAAGATAAGACTAAGATTGAGGTAAGATAAGGATGGACTAAGATTAAGATGAAACATAACCTAAGGTGTTAAATAATTAACCCTGAAATACCCCAAACCTAAGTATGCTAAGTAAACATCAAATCATGATGTATTAAGGCTAAAATATGCCTTAGAAAGATTGGTAGACGATTTAAACCAAGGAAAACATAAGAAAGTGCCTTAAAGGCAATCAGGGCAAAAACGTGCTCTAAGCTTGGAGAGACTTGGGTGAGTACCCAAATATCATGATAAGACCTTAGTAATATCCTAATGGTCATTTTAAATCAATTAGCAAAGAAAACCAAGCTTGAAAACAAGTTAAAACACAAAATGTGCTTTAAGAATTCTTAAAGCACATTTTTGAGAAATTGTCTTAGAATTGAGTTTTGAGTGGCTAAATGTCCATCATTACTCTTTAATCAACATGTGTACTAATTAGTATCACATTAGGAGGTCTAAATCAATGGGAAATCAAAAATTTCCCGATTATGTGCCTTGATTAGTGAATAGTAACTATTTAGTGACTAGTTTAAGTTTTAATCAATATAAGTCAATTAATTGGTCAACAAAGACCATGTTAGCCTTATATTAAGAGGGTGGCCGGTTTTTATGTGGGGAGTCACCATGTGAGTCATCAAATGAGAAAGGAAAAGAAGAGATAAGTAAAGAAGTTACTATTTGCTTTATTAAAGCAAAATATCTTATATTAGCTCACTTTTCTCCTCTTTCCTTCATTTCTTCTTCTTCACCCACGGTTTCTTCTTCTTCTCTCTGTTCCAAAACCGAGAGTGTTGCTTCTCCATGGTTCTCCATCTTCAATCACTTGCCAAATACAACTCCAAGCTCCAAATCCAAAACAAATTGCATATTTGTCTTAGTTAGGTCAAGACCTATCTTTCTATCTTTTCAAATCTTTCAAAGCTCCATTTTGGTGCCATGAGAAAACTCCATTGATGGGGGAAAATCAAGTTTGAAGAGCTCATTAGCTTCTCCATTCTCTTAAGGTAAAGAAAATGTAAGAAAAACCATGTTTCCACCATTTCTACACATTACCGAAAATTACTACTCATGGGGATTCATTTTTATCCATTGTTCTAGCTTGGTTCTATTCTCCAAGGGCTAGAGGAGGTCCTACTTAATTCATATCCAAGCTTGCTTTGAGAATCCAAGGTAAAACATTCAGTTTAATACCTTAGAACACATTTTTAACCTAGGGTTTACTCCTTAAGGTTAGTGTATTGTTTAGTACTCATATGAGTCATTGAATATTGATTAGAACATTGGCAAAAGGGAATTTAAGTGGTGGCCGAGATCTATGCAAGAAGAAGGCCTAAGGAGGAGATTAAGATAAGCTTGAGAAAACAAGGTAAAATGCTTACCTAATGGTGGTTTAAGATTAAGGAATGAGTTTTAGATAAATACCAATGTGGCTTAGAGCTTACATTGTGTATTGGGTTATATAACCTAAGGAAAAAGAACTTAAACAAGCTTATGAACTTGTGATTAAGGAGCTAATGAGAATGAGTTAGTAATATAAGGTTAAGGTGGATTTTAAGGGCATTATAACTACTATGAGATTGATGAGTGTATTTGCAGGTTGAAAGCTTATATATGTGGGAAATTCAGTGTTTAAGTTTAAGTCATTTAAGGGCCTAAGAGCCATGTCATTTAAGAGCCTTAGTGCTATGCAATTTAAGATTATTGCAATATATTGAGTTTGTTGTGAATGAGTTGGTTTGGGTGAGGAGATATGATGAGAAGAACTTGATGTGTGTGAGATGGTTGGATGAGGAAAAATAATGTGTTTGGGCATGATAAAATACTAGAGGAGCTATGGCGAAATTTGAGTAGAAAACAAAGTGTTGAAGTGGTAATGGTGAGCTAATATGCCCTAGGGTTTACTAGGGAGCATGGAAAGAAAATTGGGTGGAAGTGAGTTGACTAAGGAGTTCTTGAGGTTTAGGATGACCTAGAGATGTCTAGGAGAAGTTAGAGGGATGGTGAGTGTTTTGAGCACACCAAGATCATGAGATGAGGAATATAAGACTTGAGCATAAGTTTAAGGAGGAGGTGTAAAGATTAAGGTGATTTGAATATGTTCTAAGGGGAATTAATGACTAAGGAAGTACTAGGAAGTTTTAGAGGTTGTCTTGATGAAAAAGGGGTGAGATTAAGTGTGGTGATGAGTATAATGATTTAGGCATTTCCTTGGAGGATTTAAGAATCAAGAGAAGGTAATTGAGCATGTAGGACTTAGGCAAATGTTGGTAACTAACTAGCAAGGAGATAAGGTGTTGGAGGATGGAAGCTTAAGCTTAGGAAGGAACTTTAAGTAAAGGCATAAAAAGAGTTTTAGATAGTGAGAGATGCTTGGGAGATGATGTTATAGTGGTGAAAAGAACATTTGGCATAGTGGTTACACTAGGTATGAACCACCACCTAGAAACCTAGAGGAAAGCATTGCAAGAGTAGCATTATTACAAGGAAAATGCATAATGACTAAGGTGGATCTTGGTGGATGATATAAGGTATTTTAAGGAGGGCTTAAGGTGTATTTGAGGTGCCCAAATGAGGTTATAACATATTAAGATATATGAGGAGAAGTTTGGAGTTGAAAAAGGATTTAGAAACAAGTTTTAGGAGCCGACCGGCCTTAGGACCGGACTTGCAAGGTCGGTCGGGCTCAGTTTACACTACCGGAAAATGTTTCTGGAATCGACCGAACATAGGACCGGACTTGTCAAGTTCGGTCGAGCTTAAATTTCCCTCGGGGAAACTCTCGGGAATGGACCGACCTTGGGGACCGGACTTGCAAGGTCGGTCGGGGTAGAATTTTCAAACGGTGAAGTGTTCTGGAATGGACCGACCTTAAGTAAGGTCGGTCGGAAGTTCGGTCGGACCCAAAAAAAAAAAAAAAAAAAAAGAAAATTTAAATTCTAAGAATGGTAATGGGTAATGAGGTATACCCTTGGTAGGGTGGTAATGATTAGGACCCTAAGAACTTAAGGAATTAAGTTAAGATTAAGTATAAGTTTTAATGTTTAAAGTTAAGTTTGTAAAATTAAGTGTAAGACCTAAGAGGTGTTAGGTGGGAATCATTAAGGAATTAAGTAAGTTAAACAAGCTAAGTAAGTCATATTAAGTTAAGTGATTAACAACCTAAAACTGAATGAATGTTTTAGGTTTGTGAATTGGGACCCCGAAGAAGGTTAAACAAACAACGATCGACGGTGAACGGTACAGTTGTTTCTTCTTGTGACCTGCTTGCTAACGAGGTGTCCCTCGGCTTGTGTGCTATTTGTTTTGTGTGCTCACTAAACAAGATAAAGCATGCAACCGGAACATATTATATATATATATATTGTGTTGTTGTGTGATGTTTGAAAACTAACACAACATACCGTGAGAACTTACTAACCAATGTTTAGTAAGGAATTGAGTGAGATTAAGGAACGCCCCCTAATGAGGGACGATATGAACCGAAAGAGGTTAACCAACAAACAGGGTCTTGAGATAACTACTAACTGGAACTTGAGTGAGGAAACCCGGGACCGATCTCCGGTCATGCATGCTAAGGAAAGGGGGTCGTTATCTATAGCAGATTCGACCTCCGCTTAAGGAACTTGTCTTCGGACTTGTTGCCTGGGGCCGGTTGCCGGCTCAGCTACGCTGGACTCCCGTCCAGAGTAGGTGGCATTAAGATGGTGCGGTGGGATCACCTAAATCCCAGGTTCGAATTAGATACAACCAATCCCTTCCAGGAAAGGTTTGTATATTGAGATTAAGATTAAGATTAAGGTACGATTAAGTTAAGTTACAATCATTCCTTTTTAAAGGATGATTTGTATTATTAAGATTAAGATTAAGGTGAGGTTAAGATAAGTTGCAACCATTCCTTTTTAAAGGATGGTTTGTAATATTAAGATTAAGATAAGCTACATCCACTCCTGATTAAAGGATGGTTGTTTCTAAGATTAAGATAAGAATCAGATTGAGGTAAGATAAGGATGGACTAAGATTAAGAGAGAACATTACTTAAGGAGTTAAATAACTAACTCTCTAATTAAGGGAACGCATTTAAGTCGTTCATTGTGCGTGAACTTTGATTGTTCATATCTGCGTTGTTGTTTACTGCACTTTCTATTATGTTGTGCATATAATCAACCTCCATGCTATCGACAATTAGTCGTCGTAGCCACGTTAGCTTGGGGGCCATGAGAGGATCGTACCAGCATTCGTGCTGACCCCCTCGGGGGCTTCTTTTTACTACACAGGTGAATATCAGGAAGCGGCCGACGCGAGAGTAAGAAGAGGATACAGCTGTTAAGGGTTTAGTGTGGCCTACGAGTTGTGCCTGTACACTCGTATGGAAGTTGAGTTAGTAAGATGTATAGGATGTGAGGGGATTGTAAGAAGGATGAGTATATGGTTAAGATTGTTGTACTAATGTTCGGTATATTCTGTAGTCAGACCGTGGCAAGGTCCTGGATTGTAAAGAATTCCGCTGTGACATGTGTATATATTACTGTTAAGTTGCGAGACCACATTTGGATTGAGTTGGGGTGTTACAAAAAGTGGTATCAGAGCGTAGTTACGCTCTGAAGACAAGAATTACCGAACTTAGGAGGATACTGAGGTTGAGGTTGAGTTATGGGTTAAGGGTTGAGAGATAGAGTGGGAGGTGCGTTAGCCAGGACTCCCCGGTGTTTACCGGATATCCATAGTACCTAGGCCCGCCCTCCACATCCCTAACCCTAAATGTGTGGGACAAACGCCAGAGAGAAGAAAGCCTTCTCTTACTCGGGGAAACCCGATCTGGCAGTTAGCTAACAGTAAGCAATACGAGAAACGACTTGTTGTACAACAGTTATGGAGAATTGGGAGATTTTCAATGGAGCGCAACAGAGAGACAAGCGCTACCTATGGAATACTATCAGTAAAAGAACGGTAATTACCGGCAACATGGGTCGACATGCTACGCAGTCGAGATTACCCGCAATACCAATGATAAGGAAAGCACTACGCGTGCAATGGATAAGGAAATTATAAGAGACATGAGTACCGGACAGCGGTCCGAGTGAGCATAACAGTGGGATAAAACCAAGCATAAGGATTGAGATTACTGGAAGGTCCAGTTAAGGAACGGGAACTCACATAAATGGTTTACCGAAATAGGACTACGATGTAGTGCCTAAAGGACAATCATTACTTAGTAACCACAACAAGATGTGTGGAGACAAGGGCGAGGATTAAGACATAAGAAAATATTAAGGGGTTCCCTCAGGAAGAGGAACGCCCTGGTAGATGACAGTACTGTCAAACAACAAGGAAACTGCCGGATGGTCAGTTATCCAAAATAGGAGATTATCAAAGAAGTCCCGAGGACTACCAAGTACATGGAAATTAGAAGGGAGTATCACTACCGACGTACCTTGTACCAATAACCCATCCTGCATGGCGCACTTGCCATAGCAAGTGCTACCACGGTTAAGCTACACGAGAAGCCATCAAGGCGAGATAGGAGAACGCTACAGTTGTAATACATATTTATACCGGATTGTAAATCCATAAGAACAGAAAAATAAGACCTTGGAAAGGCCCGACGGCCTGACCATGATAAGAAGAGATGACACACCAGTCTGCTGGGAGCAGAACTTGGACAAAGTATAAAACCGTATAAATATTAGCAACAATACCACCTACTACAACAACAACAACCGACAGTACGTTGAGTACACTAATCCCGAACTCCAAAGGGAAAACCTAAGAGATCGCTCGGTAATGCGAGCAAAAACACTATATAAGCAATGATATACAAGGGATGTATTATAAGATACTATTGAGACTATTGAAGCATCGACTTACAACGAAAACGGGATAAGACTCCCGGAGTGACCATTAAGGACACCAATGGCAACATTCTTCAATGAAGATGTTGGAAAACCCGGAAATCAAGGATAAAAGAAATAAACATAAGCTATAACCTACTGAGAATTAAAGTCGTACAACCCTGGAAAAGGAGAGCTCAGAGGACTACCCCCACAGAGCGGGCATAGTCGAGCCGAGCAGACTGATGAATGACAGTTAATACTGTTTGTTTAACTCATTAACACCCAAGTATGATTAGTCATCAACGGGTGGCGTAGTCAACGGAAGTTGAACGAAGCGTTGAGATGGAGTATAAGATGACTGGATGATATCCAACTTTGGACACCTTGAGGCGAACGCCTAATACGAACCTAACCTTGACTATTGAAAGACATAAGTCTAATAAAATGACAGCATTGTCAGAGACCTAAGTAACCTCAGATCACCTGAACACTTCCATAACAGGAAGCAGGAAGTAACAACTTACCTTTACCCTGTAATCCGATACTATATTTAGTATGTAACCTAATGCTGATGGTGTTCCAAGGGACCGGAGTTTATGAGGATAACCTACAATGAGTAAGAATACAAATGAAACTGGGATTAAGCATTAAGAGCCTACGAGCCAAGGATGTTAACCACATCAGCCCGAGGCTCTATTTATAAGAGACTTGTTTAAGCCACGAAGGGACTACATTTGTAGATATGAACGGTTACTAAACCTATAACTAGATTGGGAGGAACATTACCAAGAAAGGGTACCAATGAGAAAATTGAGATAAGCTAAGGACGGGAGCGGAGAACGAACCACGCCTTTTAGGGTGGGATACCTCTCCTTGTTGTGAAGCCAAGAGTGGGAGTGAACCCCTCACAAAAAAAAAAGGGGCTTTCACCTATTAGAGATAAAATACACTCTATTTAGAAAATGGAAACTATGAACCTTGAGATTACCTTAGAACGTACCAGATACACTTGTATAAGGAAGGTTGCACAAATAGACCCCATATCCAACACCTAGTATTAAAAATTAGTAATGTCAGAGATAAACATTGTGACTGCACATTATGGCACATCAATTAGACAATGCTCAGAAGAACTTGTGATTCAGCGGATGACTTCTTCAGTAACCAGTTAAACTACATGGTAGATAACACCTTCATATCAAGAGCCAACTATTTTACAACACGGTACGACAAAGAACTCCCAATGTGTTTACACCAAGAAGGGATTGAGTATAAGGTAACACATTAGAATAAGTGAATAAGGGGTTGCACCATTAATGGGCAACATGGTAAAGGCCGACTACCACGGTAGTAGTGGTCGTGAAAACAATAGTTAGATAAGGGGATCAAGTCATGGTGCGCGGTAAGGCGACCGTTATGTATAAGCCGTCAAATAATGACACAGAGGCAATGAGATTTATGAGTTAAAACCGATATAAGTAAGGGAATAAGATGATAGACGAACTGAGCATTATGCCAGTAGTCTGGACCTGGTTAGGTAAGATTTCGCAGGAAGCACACTACCCATTCCTTAAGGAACTGGAAGTGCTTTTCTAATAGAATGAAATGAGGAAGAAGATAAGAGGCTCTATGGAAAGAGACCTAAGCTATTAAGAAATGCAATCAATACGGAATACAGAAAGGAGCTGGAGCATACCATACCCAAGAACACAGTAAATGGACTTCCCTTGATTGACTTCAAGAAGAACAATAAATGTTATTTGGAACATGAAAGAGATCGACAACAGAATACTTCATAATTAGCAATAGCTAAACGTGTGACGGACACTATGAGTTTTACTAAAACGAGACGTGGGACGACTGCACCCCACAGGGCTTGCAGGCCTGACACGCTCATTTATGAGTTAGTTGGGTAAGTAGTAATGTACCAGTAAGGTACCCCATGCATGTGAACGAGTAGTGTAAAGAACACGGGAAGTAGTCGACTCCGTACCACCGACAACGACGCAAGATCAGACAAAGCAGCTACTACCACAAACATTGAAGAGAAGAATTCAGTTGAACCAGTAACGCAAGGGAATCAGAGTACAGATAATTAAGGACTATGAAGTGCGAGAAGCACGGATTGTTAAGTATAGACATAGGACATGTCTTAAGATGAGTAAGATTAACTGTAAAGTGCAATAAGCACTAAACAGTCTTTAGATTAAAATCATCCCGAGACCAAAGATCAGTTGAGGGGAAACAATTTAGACATTCGAGAAATACTAAGAGTATGAGCATAAAATCTCCAAGGAGAATAGATAGACGAGTTACAACTCATCAAGGCCGTGTATATATAAAGATAACACGTGTCCATTGAGAGACTAATATTCCTAAATAGTAAGGATGCAGAAGGATATGCAATGCTATCAAAGCTAAGTGAGGCAGTTAAGCCTAAGAACATCAGAGTGGCGCAGCGGAAGCTACAGATCGCTACCTTTGAGATTAGACCAAACTAAGTTAAGGAAACGGTATAAGTACCGTTAAATCCTCGATACAGAGACTAAGTCATTTCTGATCGAATTATAAATAAGATAGATGATGTGAAAGCTATAATGCTCGTGAGAATTAGACATCTTGAACTTATGTTCAAAGATCAGTAATGTTGATTACGTGGGCGTAATCCATTTTAAGGGGGGTAGAGCGAAAACCGCTTAGCGTATGTTTGTGTACTGAGTACATAAACTACGGTGTGCATAGCACAAAAATTTGAGAATATGTTTTACATAAACATTTTGAGGTAAATCATGGTTATTGCACACAGAAGATGTGAATACCATACATATTAAGTACCTATCTTGTTAACTCCGATGTGAGTACAAGTTAAGAGAATTAAGGAAGCGGATTAAGGAGACTTAAGAAATAAGAATATATGAGGTATAAGTCGATATGAGACTATGTGTGAGATAAGAATAGGATAACACTATGAGATATTATTTGATATGAGCATGATTAGGATATAGTAATGCTATGTGGTTTAGACTGATATAGAATTTAGTAGGAATTTAAGTCTTGAGGTAATTACTAAGAGATGAATTGGGAATGTTTGATGGACTGAGTCCACACTTTGGAGATGTAGTGATTATGATTAGAAGAACTAAAAAGATAGAAAATTGGACATTAGTGAATTATCTGATGTTTGAAAATGACGTGGGAGGTGGAACTTGATTTTCTAGGGATCAAGGGAAACCGAACACAAATTGGAGTGGAAGGATGGTTCTACACTGATGCTGATCACATCAGGGTAGGATTATCCCTGAAACTCCCTACCAGTGGTCACAAGTTAATCACACTAAGGATAGAGGCCTTAGGATAAAATGAAATTGGAGTTGATTGTATTTTAATTAGAGGAATTATTCCTCACATGACCTCGTAAAAAGGATTACCTTTTTACTGAGTCTCGCCCATGAAGTCGAGGACGCACGAGCCTTTGTCTTCGGACCGGTGACATGGGGAGAGCAGCGTGTTTTGTATTCTAGCCCATGGTGACGAGGACGAATGAGCCATTGTCTACGGACCGTGACATGGAGAATACGTTGGAAGTTATGTGAATGTTTTAATCATCAAAAAGGAACAAAGGAATTTTGAGTGCTACACATGCTTAAGCATGTTGGGTGATATTTAAGTATAGAATATGGTGGATCCGATGATCCAATGAGATTAAGTATATAAGTATGATCTATATGATCTAAGGAATGAGGTAAGACATGTATTCTAATGAGAATAAGATGCATGGGAACTTTGAGGACAAAGTTCTTTTAAGGGGGTAGATTGAAATACCCCAAACCTAAGTATGCTAAGTAAACATCAAATCATGATGTATTAAGGCTAAAATATGCCTTAGAAAGATTGGTAGACGATTTAAACCAAGGAAAACATAAGAAGTGCCTTAAAGGCAATCAGGGCAAAAACGTGCTCTAAGCTTGGAGAGACTAGGGTGAGTACCCAAATATCATGATAAGACCTTAGTAATATCCTAATGGTCATTTTAAATCAATTAGCAAAGAAAACCAAGCTTGAAAACAAGTTAAAACACAAAATGTGCTTTAAGAATTCTTAAAGCACATTTTTGAGAAATTGTCTTAGAATTGAGTTTTGAGTGGCTAAATGTCCATCATTACTCTTTAATCAACATGTGTACTAATTAGTATCACATTAGGAGGTCTAAATCAATGGGAAATCAAAAATTTCCCGATTATGTGCCTTGATTAGTGAATAGTAACTATTTAGTGACTAGTTTAAGTTTTAATCAATATAAGTCAATTAATTGGTCAACAAAGACCATGTTAGCCTTATATTAAGAGGGTGGCCGGTTTTTATGTGGGGAGTCACACATGAGTCATCAAATGAAAAGAAGAAAGATAAGTAAAGAAGTTACTATTTGCTTTATTAAAGCAAAATATCTTATATTAGCTCACTTTTCTCCTCTTTCCTTCATTTCTTCTTCTTCACCCACGGTTTCTTCTTCTTCTCTCTGTTCCAAAACCGAGAGTGTTGCTTCTCCATGGTTCTCCATCTTCAATCACTTGCCAAATACAACTCCAAGCTCCAAATCCAAAACAAATTGCATATTTGTCTTAGTTAGGTCAAGACCTATCTTTCTATCTTTTCAAATCTTTCAAAGCTCCATTTTGGTGCCATGAGAAAACTCCATTGATGGGGAAAATCAAGTTTGAAGAGCTCATTAGCTTCTCCATTCTCTTAAGGTAAAGAAAATGTAAGAAAAACCATGTTTCCACCATTTCTACACATTACCGAAAATTACTACTCATGGGGATTCATTTTTATCCATTGTTCTAGCTTGGTTCTATTCTCCAAGGGCTAGAGGAGGTCCTACTTAATTCATATCCAAGCTTGCTTTGAGAATCCAAGGTAAAACATTCAGTTTAATACCTTAGAACACATTTTTAACCTAGGGTTTACTCCTTAAGGTTAGTGTATTGTTTAGTACTCATATGAGTCATTGAATATTGATTAGAACATTGGCAAAAGGGAATTTAAGTGGTGGCCGAGATCTATGCAAGAAGAAGGCCTAAGGAGGAGATTAAGATAAGCTTGAGAAAACAAGGTAAAATGCTTACCTAATGGTGGTTTAAGATTAAGGAATGAGTTTTAGATAAATACCAATGTGGCTTAGAGCTTACATTGTGTATTGGGTTATATAACCTAAGGAAAAAGAACTTAAACAAGCTTATGAACTTGTGATTAAGGAGCTAATGAGAATGAGTTAGTAATATAAGGTTAAGGTGGATTTTAAGGGCATTATAACTACTATGAGATTGATGAGTGTATTTGCAGGTTGAAAGCTTATATGTGGGAAATTCAGTGTTTAAGTTTAAGTCATTTAAGGGCCTAAGAGCCATGTCATTTAAGAGCCTTAGTGCTATGCAATTTAAGATTATTGCAATATATTGAGTTTGTTTGAATGAGTTGGTTTGGGTGAGAGATATAGAAGAACTTGATGTGTGTGAGATGGTTGGATGAGGAAAAATAATGTGTTTGGGCATGATAAAATACTAGAGGAGCTATGGCGAAATTTGAGTAGAAAACAAAGTGTTGAAGTGGTAATGGTGAGCTAATATGCCCTAGGGTTTACTAGGGAGCATGGAAAGAAAATTGGGTGGAAGTGAGTTGACTAAGGAGTTCTTGAGGTTTAGGATGACCTAGAGATGTCTAGGAGAAGTTAGAGGGATGGTGAGTGTTTTGAGCACACCAAGATCATGAGATGAGGAATATAAGACTTGAGCATAAGTTTAAGGAGGAGGTGTAAAGATTAAGGTGATTTGAATATGTTCTAAGGGGAATTAATGACTAAGGAAGTACTAGGAAGTTTTAGAGGTTGTCTTGATGAAAAAGGGGTGAGATTAAGTGTGGTGATGAGTATAATGATTTAGGCATTTCCTTGGAGGATTTAAGAATCAAGAGAGGTAATTGAGCATGTAGGACTTAGGCAAATGTTGGTAACTAACTAGCAAGGAGATAAGGTGTTGGAGGATGGAAGCTTAAGCTTAGGAAGGACTTTAAGTAAAGGCATAAAAAGAGTTTTAGATAGTGAGAGATGCTTGGGAGATGATGTTATAGTGGTGAAAGAACATTTGGCATAGTGGTTACACTAGGTATGAACCACCACCTAGAAACCTAGAGGAAAGCATTGCAAGAGTAGCATTATTACAAGGAAATGCATAATGACTAAGGTGGATCTTGGTGGATGATATAAGGTATTTTAAGGAGGGCTTAAGGTGTATTTGAGGTGCCCAAATGAGGTTATAACATATTAAGATATATGAGGAGAAGTTTGGAGTTGAAAAAGGATTTAGAAACAAGTTTTAGGAGCCGACCGGCCTTAGGACCGGACTTGCAAGGTCGGTCGGGCTCAGTTTACACTACCGGAAAATGTTTCTGGAATCGACCGAACATAGGACCGGACTTGTCAAGTTCGGTCGAGCTTAAATTTCCCTCGGGGAAACTCTCGGGAATGGACCGACCTTGGGGACCGGACTTGCAAGGTCGGTCGGGGTAGAATTTTCAAACGGTGAAGTGTTCTGGAATGGACCGACCTTAAGTAAGGTCGGTCGGAAGTTCGGTCGGACCCAAAAAAAAAAAAAAAAAAAAGAAATTTTAAATTCTAAGAATGGTAATGGGTAATGAGGTATACCCTTGGTAGGGTGGTAATGATTAGGACCCTAAGAACTTAAGGAATTAAGTTAAGATTAAGTATAAGTTTTAATGTTTAAGTTAAGTTTGTAAAATTAAGTGTAAGACCTAAGAGGTGTTAGGTGGGAATCATTAAGGAATTAAGTAAGTTAAACAAGCTAAGTAAGTCATATTAAGTTAAGTGATTAACAACCTAAAACTGAATGAATGTTTTAGGTTTGTGAATTGGGACCCCGAAGAAGGTTAAACAAACAACGATCGACGGTGAACGGTACAGTTGTTTCTTCTTGTGACCTGCTTGCTAACGAGGTGTCCCTCGGCTTGTGTGCTATTTGTTTTGTGTGCTCACTAAACAAGATAAAGCATGCAACCGGAACATATTATATATATATATATTGTGTTGTTGTGTGATGTTTGAAAACTAACACAACATACCGTGAGAACTTACTAACCAATGTTTAGGAAGAATTGAGTGAGATTAAGGAACGCCCCCTAATGAGGCGATATGAACCGAAAGAGGTTAACCACAAACAGGGTCTTGAGATAACTACTAACTGGAACTTGAGTGAGGAAACCCGGGACCGATCTCCGGTCATGCATGCTAAGGAAAGGGGGTCGTTATCTATAGCAGATTCGACCTCCGCTTAAGGAACTTGTCTTCGGACTTGTTGCCTGGGGCCGGTTGCCGGCTCAGCTACGCTGGACTCCCGTCCAGAGTAGGTGGCATTAAGATGGTGCGGTGGGATCACCTAAATCCCAGGTTCGAATTAGATACAACCAATCCCTTCCAGGAAAGGTTGTGTATATTGAGATTAAGATTAAGATTAAGGTACGATTAAGTTAAGTTACAATCATTCCTTTTTAAAGGATGATTTGTATTATTAAGATTAAGATTAAGGTGAGGTTAAGATAAGTTGCAACCATTCCTTTTTAAAGGATGGTTTGTAATATTAAGATTAAGATAAGCTACATCCACTCCTGATTAAAGGATGGTTGTTTCTAAGATTAAGATAAGAATCAGATTGAGGTAAGATAAGGATGGACTAAGATTAAGAGAGAACATTACTTAAGGAGTTAAATAACTAACTCTCTAATTAAGGGAACGCATTTAAGTCGTTCATTGTGCGTGAACTTGATTGTTCATATCTGCGTTGTTGTTTACTGCACTTTCTATTATGTTGTGCATATAATCAACCTCCATGCTATCGACAATTAGTCGTCGTAGCCACGTTAGCTTGGGGGCCATGAGAGGATCGTACCAGCATTCGTGCTGACCCCCTCGGGGCTTCTTTTTACTACACAGGTGAATATCAGGAAGCGGCCGACGCGAGAGTAGAAGAGGATACAGCTGTTAAGGGTTTAGTGTGGCCTACGAGTTGTGCCTGTACACTCGTATGGAAGTTGAGTTAGTAAGATGTATAGGATGTGAGGGGATTGTAAGAAATGAGTATATGGTTAAGATTGTTGTACTAATGTTCGGTATATTCTGTAGTCAGACCGTGGCAAGGTCCTGGATTGTAAAGAATTCCGCTGTGACATGTGTATATATATACTGTTAAGTTGCGAGACCACATTTGGATTGAGTTGGGGTGTTACAAACCCTCTAATTAAGGGAAGCATTTAAGTCGTTCATGGTGTTTGACCTTGATGGTTCATAATTGGTTTGTTGTTTATTGCACCTTCTATTATATTGGATTCTAAATCAACCTCCATGCATCGAGAATTAGTCGTCGTAGCACGTTAGCTTGGGGGGCCTGAGAGGATCGTACCAGCATCGTGCTGACCCCTTGGGGGCTGTTTTTACTACACAGGTGAACGTCAGGAGGCGGCCGTCGCAAAGATAAGATGGGGTACAAGCGTTACAGGTTAATGTGGCCTACGAGTTGTGCATGTACACTCGTATGGCAATTTGAGTAGTAAGATGTATAGGATGTGAGGGGATTGTAGAAGGATATGTATTTGTTTAAGGTTGGTATGTACTAATGTTCGGTATATTCTGTCAATCAGACCGTGGCAAGGTCCTGGAGTGTATTGAATTTGTTGTGACATTTATATAGATGTTGTTAAGTTGCGAAACCAATTTGGATTGAGTTGGGGGTGTTACATTTCTTTGTGGGGATAAGGATAATCTTGTTCATTATTCTTTCATTGTTGTGTTGTTGTAGAAATTTGGAAGGATATGGTTTGTGATAACGTTGCCCCTTCCTAATCATGAGGTTCTCATTGATTGGTTCTACCAAATAGGTAGTATTTGGGACGGAAAAAAACTTTCTTGTATTGCTAATAACCTATAGGTATTTATGCGGCCAGGATTAAAGTTAAACACAATATGGAGCTTTCTTGGTGGAGAAGGTGGGTGATAACAGAGCTTTCATTGATGCTTACATACAGGTTATGAATAACAACAATTCCTATAACAAAGTCCTCGCTTAGTGGTCTTCTCCTCCTCCTGGTGTGAGCGTCGGTTTCTGAACCAGTATCCTAAGTTGATTCGGATCTGATCGGGTTCTAGGTCCGCTTATAACCTAAGTTTGATAACTAAGTGTGAGCCTCGATTTTTAAACCCTATCCTAGGTTGATTCGATTTATTAGGATCTAATTGGGTTTTTAGGTCCACTTATAACCTAAGTTTAATAACTAAGGCATATAACCATAATTATTAAAACCTAAGCAAGCTCACTGGAACCTATTATGAGTCGCCACCTAATTTAACCTAGATCAAATTAGGAAAGGAGAGTTCGGGTTCGGGGGCTTGATATTTGACTTAATTAGGGTTACAATTACTTCATTACACCCTAGAAGTCGTTTTTTCCTCTACTTAGTTTAATTACGGCTTATTACGAGTCGTTGAACCTAAGTGCGCGCTTCTGATTTTTTTGTATTTTAAACATTTTTGACAAAAATTAAAGTGAAAAGTGAAATTACCTAAGCTAGGGTTTTCGGAGGAAGAATTAGGTCAAATTTACTTATGTCCATGGCCACGGACCAATGTCCAAGACCACGGCCCCTAGTTAACCTAGTTATATAGAAAAGTTGAATTAAAAAAACGAAAATTTGAAAAGTCTGGGGCCACGGACAAGATGTCCGTGGGACCGGACATTATTTAGAAAAACCTAAATTTTGAAATTTCAATAAATCCCGCCGCTGTCGTGGGTGTCCGTGGCAACGGACAACCCGTCTGTGGTCCTAGACCACAGGTCCGAGGTCACGGACACCATGGACGGGGTTTTCTGGTGGTTCCCGATGGAGTTTTCGGCTCAAAATTTATGTACGTGTAGCCTGAAAAGTGTACAAGATGTTAATTCCCTAGGTAAACCCTAAGGGCATATTAGCTAACCATTACCACTTCAACACTTGTTTCTTACTCAAATTTCGCCATAGCTCCTCTAGTATTTTATCATGCACCAACACCAAAGTAGTTTTTCCTCATCCAACCTCTCACACACATCTTAAGTTGTTTTCTTCATCATTATTCCTCAACCAAACCAACTCATTCACAACACACTCCAATATATTGCAATAATCTTAAAATTGCATAGCCTAAGGCTCTTAAATGACATGGCTCTTAGGGCCCTTAAATGATTAAAACTTAAACACTGAATTCCACCACATATATAAGCTTCAACCTGCAAATACACTCATCAATCTCATAGTAGTTATAATGCCCTTAAAATCACCTTAACCTTATATTACTAACTCATTCTCATTAGTCCTTAATCACAAGTTCATAAGCTTGTTTAAGTTAGCTTTTTCCTTAGGTATATAACCAATTACACAATGTAAGCTCTAAGCCACATTGGTATTTATCTAAAAACTCATTACTTAATCTTAAACCACCATTAGGTAAGCATTTACCTTGTTTTCTCAAGCTTATCTTAATCTCCTCCTTAGGCCTTCTTCTTGCATAGATCTCGGCCACCACTTAAATTCCCTTTTGCCAATGTTCTAATCAATATTCAATGACTCATAGAGTACTAAACAATACACTAACCTTAAGGAGTAAACCCTAGGTTAAAATGTGTTCTAAGGTATTAAACTGAATGTTTTACCTTGGATTCTCAAAGCAGCTTGGATATGAATTAAGTAGGACATCTCTAGCCCTTGGAGAATAGAACCAAGCTAGAAAACAATGGATAAAAATGAATCCCCATGAGTAGTAATTTTCGGTAATGTGTAGAAAATGGTGGAAAACATGGTTTTTCTTACATTTTCTTTACCTTAAGAGAATGGAGAAGCTAATGAGCTTTCAAACTTGATTTTCCCCCATCAATGGATTTCTCATGGCACCAAAATGGAGCTTTGAAAGATTTGAAAAGATAGAAAGATAGGTCTTGACCTAACTAAGACAAATATGCAATTTGTTTGGATTGGAGCTTGGAGTTGTATTTGGCAAGTGATTGAAGATGGAGAACCATGGAGAAGCAAACTCTCGGTTTTGGAACAGAGAGAAGAAGAAGAAAACCGTGGGTGAAGAAGAAGAAATGAAGGAAAGAGGAGAAAAGTGAGCTAATATAAGATATTTTGCTTTAATAAAGCAAATAGTAACTTCTTTACTTATCTCTTCTTTTCCTTTCTCATTTGATGACTCATATGGTGACTCCCCACATAAAAAACCGGCCACCCTCTTAATATAAGGCTAACATGGTCTTTGTTGACCAATTAATGACTTATATTGATTAAAACTTAACTAGTCACTAAATAGTTACTATTCACTAATCAAGGCACATAATCGGGAAATTTTTGATTTCCCATTGATTTAGACCTCCTAATGTGATACTAATTAGTACACATGTTGATTAAAGAGTAATGATGGACATTTAGCCACTCAAAACTCAATTCTAAGACAATTTCTCAAAAATGTGCTTTAGAATTCTTAAAGCACATTTTGTGTGTTTTAACTGTTTTCAAGCTTGGTTTCTTTGCTAATTGATTTAAAATGACCATTAGGATATTACTAAGGTCTTATCATGATATTTGGGTACTCACCCAAGTCTCTCCAAGCTTAGAGCATTTTTGCCCTGATTGCCTTAAGGCACTTTCTTATGTTTTCTTGGTTTAAATCGTTACCAATTTTCTAAGGCATATTTTAGCCTTAATACATCATGATTTGATGTTTACTTAGCATACTTAGGTTTGGGGTATTTCAGGGTTAATTATTTAACACCTTAGGTTATGTTTCTCTTAATCTTAGTCCATCCTTATCTTACCTCAATCTTAGTCTTATCTTAGTCTTAGAAACAATCATCCTTAAAAAGGAATGGATGTAGCTTATATCAGTCTTATAATACAAACCATCCTTTAAAAAGGAATGGTTGCAACTTATCTCAAACCTTATCTTAATCTTAGAATACAAACCACTCTTTAAATAGAAATGATTGTATCTATCTCAATGTTTATTTTTGTCGGGTCAAAAGCGACCCTAGCCAATGAGCTATTAACTCTACTGGTTGAATAAACAACTTATCTTATAATTTAGGATTTAGGTGATCCTACCGCACCATCTTAATGCCTCCTACCTTGGACTGTATGTCCAATGTAGCTGAGCCGGCAACCGACCCTAGGCAACAAGTCCGAAGACAAGTCCTTAAGCGGAAGTTGGATCTGATATAGATACCGACCCCTTTTCCTTAGCATGCATGACCGGAGTCAGTCCCGGGTTCCTCACTCCCCCCTTAAATTCCAGTTAGTAGAAGTCTCAAGACAATGTTTGTTGGTTAAATCTCTTTCGGTTATTAACAAACTAATATTAGGGAGCGTTCCTTAGTCTCACTCAATTCCTTACTAAACGTTGGTTAGTAAGTTCTCACGGTAAGTTGTGTTAGTTTCCAAACATCACTCAACAATGCAATAAACATAATGTTCCGGTTGCATGCTTTATCTTGTTTAGTCGGCACACATAAACAAATAGCACACAAGTCGAGGGACACCTCGTTAGCAAGCAGGTCACAAGAAGAACTGTACCGTTCACCGTTGGTCGTTCGGTTGCTTACTCTCCTCTGGAGTCCAAATTCTCAAACCCTAAAACATTCATTCAATTTTAGGTTGTTAATTACTTTTCCAATAAAGCTTACTTAACTCACTTGGTCACTAATGATCCCCATCTAACACCACTTAAGTTCTTATAAACTTAATCTTAAGTGAATCACTTCTCCTAATACCTTATACTTGTTCACCCACTTAATTATCATTGTTACTCACCAAACATGTCTTAAACAACCTTATATTATCATTACATATCAATCCCCATTTAGCACCTCTTAAATTCTTATAAACTTAATCTTGAACACTTAAAATCATTTACTTACCCTAATCTCTTAAGTCATTATATGCTTATCTTTCTAATCATCATCAATCCCTAATGTTGGACCACTAAGTCATTGTAATTTAAACTTAATCATATAAGTTAATCACTTCTCATTACACCTCATACTTGTTTACACCTCTTAAGGCCTTTACATGTCACCAAACAAGGCCTAAACATCATCTAAAACCATTACCATTCAATCCCCCATCATTAGAAGCCAAAACAATTTTTTTTCTTTTTCTCTGCACTGGGGCGGGTCCCAACCAGAAGCTAATTTCCTGCGCAATTTGCCTGGACCTCCCCACAGGGGCGGTCACTAGGGGCGGTCCATAGCAGAACCTATTTTCCAAAGTGCTTTTCTCCTCATTTTGAACTCCAAATTCACCCCAATCTTTTCCCACTCATTCCACAATCTTTCCACATGTTTCCTACATGTTTAAACACCTTAAAACATGCACTAAACCTTCCTCAAAAGTCACCAAACTTGACACTCAATTTCTTACAAAATTCTTGCACTTAACCCTTGATTCCTTACACTTCCCTCTTGTGACTTTGCCTAAGACCTCAACTAATTATTATGTTTCTTCACAACCATCTTAACTACTCCTCAAGCATCATTTTGCACACCCATTTGCTTTACTCAAACTTCTCAAAGCTATATATAATCTAGCACATGCTTACATCCTTACAAGTCATTATACCTTATTTTTCCTTCAAACCTTGTACAAGTTTCCTAGCTTCCTTAACCATGGTTTTGGTGCATAAAACTCACCATTGTAACCCCTAGTCCCTCTTAGACATCCCTAGGTCTTCCTAGTACTCAAGGACTCCATAGTTATCCATTTTCACCAAAACAACCCTTAGTGATCACTAGAACATTCCTTAGTCATAAAATCTCCTTAAAACACCTTAAACACTTAGTTTCCTCTCCAAATTTGACATGGCTTCCTTAGTATATTTCTATACGCAACATTTAGTTTTTCACCCTTAATACAATCATGAACACTCAAATCCTTAGTACACAATCTTAAACCCTCCTTACCTCTAATTCCTCCTAGACGACTCTCGGTCATTGTGATCCTCAAGAACACCGTTGTTAACTTATTTTCATTCAAATTTGCCATAGCTCCTCTAGTATATTATCATGCCCATATGCATGGTTTTTCTCATTCAATCATCTCACACACATCAATCCTTTTTCTCATCATAATTCTCACCCAAATCAACTCATTCATAATAAACTCAATATAGTGCAATAATCTTAAATTGCATAGCACTAAGGCTCTTAAATGACATGGCTCTTAGGCCCTTAAAATGACATTAAATTAAAACACTGAATTTCCCACATGTAATAGCTTTCAACCTGCAATTACACCCATCAATCTCATAGTAGTTATAATGCTCTTAAAATCCACCTTAAACTTATCTTACTAACTCATTCCCATTGACTCCTTAATCCCAAGTTCATAAGCTTGTTTAAATTCTTTTTCCTAGGTTATATAACCCATTACATAATGTAAGCTTTAAGCTACATTAGTACTTATCTAAATACCACCCCTTAAAACTTAAACCACCATTAGGTAAGCATTTTACCTTGTTTTTCCAAGCTTATCTTTACTTCCTCCTTAGACCTTCTTCTTGAATGAATCTCGGCCACTCATTAAATTTCCTTTGCCAATGTTCTAATCAATATTCAATGACTCACATGAGTGCTAAACAATACACTAACCTTAAGGAATGAAAACCTAGGTTAAAAATGTGTTTTAAGGTCTTATAATGAATATTTACCTTGAAGTCTTAAGGTAGGCTTGGATATGAATCAAGAAGGACCTCCTCTAGCCTTGGAGAATAGAATCAAGCTAGAACAATGGATAAAAATGAAGCCCCATGAGTAGTAATTTTCGGTAATGTGGAGAAATGGTGGAAACCTAACTTTTCTTACATATTCTTTACCTTAAGAGAATGGAGAAGCTAATGCACCCTCCAAGCTTATTTTTCCCCCTTCAATGGTGATTTCCCATGGCTCCAAAATGAGGCTTTTCAAATTTTGAAAAGATAGGAAGCAAGGCCTTGGTCTAACTAAGAGAAATCTATGCTTAGTTTTTGATTTGGAGCTAAAATGAGCAAGTTATGGACAAAGCAAGGTGGAGCAAAGTATGGAGCTGGTTGGGAACGGTTTAGAACAGAGAAGAAGAAGAGGAACTCGTTGGTGAAGAAGAGAAATGAAGAAGAGAGGAGAGAGGTAGGCTAATAAAGGATATTTTGCTTTATAAAAGCAAATAGTAACTTTCTTTACTTTATCTCTTCTTATTTTCTTATTTGATGAAGTCTATGGTGACTCATCCCCTTAAAACCGTCCCCCCTTACTAATTAACATACATAAGGCCTTGTTTGGCCATTTAACTAATTAAGGTTGACTTAAGTCAAAACTAGCACTATTTGAGCACTATCACTAATTAGTGCACATATTCGTGAAATTTTTGGTTTCCCATTGATTTAGGCTTCCTAATGTGATACTAATTAGTACACATGTTGATTAAGGTGTAATCATGGGCATTTAGCCACTCAAAACTCATTTCTAAGACAATTTCTCAAAAAGGTGCTTTAAGGAGTCTTAAAGCACATTTTGTGTTTAAGCTTGTTTTTCAGCTTGGTTTTCTTTGGTAATTGATTTAAAATGTCCATTAGTACATTACTAAAGTCTTATAATGGTATTTGGGTGCTAATCAAAGTCACTACAAGCTTAGAGCATGTTTTGCCCAAATTGCCCTTAAGGCATTTTCTTGTGTTTTCCTTGGTTTAAATTGTCTTTCTAAGGCATATCTTGGCCTTACTACATCATAATTTGATGTTTACTTAGCATACTTAGGTTTGGGGTATTTCAATCTACCCCCCTTAAAAGAACTTTGTCCCCAAAGTTCCCATGCATCTTATCTTATTAGAATACATGTCTTACCTCATTCCATAGATCATATTGATCATACTTATGTATACTTAAACTCATTGAATCATTAGATCCGCCATATGCTTAAACTCAAATATCACACAACATGCTTAAGCATGTATATCACTCAAAATTCCCTTTGTTCCTTTTGATGATTAAAACATTCACATAATTTCCAACGTATTCTCCCATGTCACCGGTCCGTAGACAATGGCTCATTCGTCCTCGTCACCATGGGCCAGAATACTAAACAACTCAGCTCTCCCCATGTCACCGGTCCGAAGACAAAGGCTCGTGCGTCCTCGACTTCATGGGCGAGACTCAGTAAAAAGGTAATCCTTTTTACGAGGTCATGTGAGGAGTAATTCCTCTAAATAAAAATACAATCAACTCCAATTTCATTTTATCCTAATGTCTCTATCCTTAGCGTGATTTAATTGTGACCACTGGTAGGGAGTTTCAGGAATCATCCAACCCTGATGTGATCAGCATCAGTGTTGAACTATCCTTCCACCCCAATTTGTGTTCGGTTTCCTTTGATCCCTAGAAAATCAAGTTCCACCTCCCACGTCATTTTCAAACATCAAATATTCACTCATGTCCAATTTTCTATCTTTTTAGTTCTTCTAATCATAATCAATACATCTCAAAGGTGTGGACTCAGTCCATCAAACATTCCCAATTCATCTCTTATACTCGCCTCAGGGCTTAAATTCCTACTAAGTTCTATAACAGTCTCATACCAACTCTCACCATCTTATACCTCATAGGATTACAATTTCCTTCCTCATACTCATATCAAATAATATCTCATAGTGTTATCTTATTCTTATCTCACATGTAGTTTCATACCGACCTATATCTCATATATTCCATATTCTTAAGTCTCCTTAATCCTCTTCCTTAATTCTCTTAACTTGTACTCACACCGGAGTTAACAAGATAGGTACTTAATATGTATGGTATTCACATCTTCTATACGCAATAACCATAATTTATCTCAAAATGTTTATGTAAAACAAATTCTCAAATTCTTTTGTGCTATGCACTCCGTAGTTAATGTACTCAGTACATAAACATACGCTAAGCGGTTTTCGCTCTACCCCCCTTAAAATGGATTACGCCCACGTAATCAACATTATATCATCCTTGAACATAGGTTCAAGATGTCTAATTCTCACCAAGCATCTAACGGTACTTATACCATTTTCTTAACTTAGTTTGGTCTAATCTCAAAAGTACTGGTCTGCTAGCTTCCGCTGCGCGACTCTGATAATCTTAGGCTTAACTGCCTTTTAGTTGTTCATAGTATTGTATATCCTTCTACCTCCTTACAGTTTAGGAATATTGGTATCTCAGTGGACACGTGTTATCTTTTATATACACGGCCTTACTGAGTTGTAGCTTGTCTATCCAGTCTCTCTGGAGATCTAATGTTCATACTCTTAGTGTTTTCTCGAATGTCTAAATTGTTCTCTCCAACTGACCTTTGGTCTGAGGATGACCCTTAATCTGAAACTACTGTTTAGTGCTTATTGCGCTTTACAGTCTTATCCTTAACACTTTAAGACATGTCCAATGTCTATGCTTAACAATCCGTGCTCTTCGCACTTCATAGTCCTTAATTATTTGTTCTCTGATTCCTTTGTGTTGTTGGTTCAACTGATTTTTCTCTTCGACTGTTTCGAGTGTTTGGTAGTAGCTGCTCTTTCTGATCTTGCGTCGTTGTCCGTGGTACGGAGTCGACTACTTCCCGTGTTCCTTACACCACTCGTCTACATGCATGGGGTACCTTACTGGTGCATTACTACTTACCCGACTAACTCATAAATGAGCGTGTCAGGCCTACAAGCCCCTGTGGGGTGCAGTCGTCCCACATCTCATTTAGTAAACTCGTAGTGTCCGTCACACATTAGCTATTGCTAATTATGAAGTATTCTACTGTCGATCTCCTCTTTCATCGTTCCATAATAACACTTATTGTTCTTCTTGAATTTAATCAAGGGAAATCCATTTACTGCGTTCTTGGGTATTGTATGCTCTAGTTGTTTCTGTATCCCGTACTGATTCGGTCTCTTAGCGACTGAGGTCTCTTCCCATAGAGCCTCTTATCTTCTTTCTCATATTTGTTCTACTAGGAATGCACTTCCAGTTCCTTAAGGAATGGGTAGTGTGCTTCCTGTGAAATCTTACCTAACCAGGTCCAGACTACTGGCATCAATGCACAGTTCGTCTACCATCTTATTCCCTTACTTATATTGGTCTTAGCTTATAAATTTAATTGCCTAGTGTCAATATTTGACAGCTTATACATAACGGTCGCTTTACCGCGCACCATGACTTAATCCCCTTATAAATATTGTACTCACAACCACTACTACCGTGGTAGCTGGCCTTTAACATGTTGCCCATTGATGGCGCAACTACTTACTCATTTACTCTAACATCTTATCTTACATTCAATCCCTTCTTGGTGTAAACACACTGGGGGTTCTCTCATTTCGGTGTATGGCGGTTGCCGTATCGTGTTGTAAAATGGTCATCTCTTAATATGAAGGTGTTATACTTCAATTTCAGGTTCATAAGTAGGCTAATTTTTCTCACATTCTTTCATCCTTTATGATGTTATTTACCATGTAATCTAACCGGTTACTGAAGAAGTCATCCATTTACTCACAAGCTCTTCTGAGCGTTGGTCATTTGACGTGCCATTTTGCGCACTCACATGTTTATCTCTGACGATTACTGATTCTTAAATCCTGGGTGTTGGATATGAGGTCTGTCTCTGCAGCCTTCCTTATTACTCAAGTGTATCTGGTATGTTTAAGGTAATTTCAAGGTTTACAGTTTCCATTCTCTTACAAACGTATTATTTCTCTAATAAGTGAAAGCCCTTTTTGAGGGGTTTATTCCCACTCTTGGCCTCACAACAAGGAGAGGTGTCCCCACCCTAAAAGGCATGGTTCGTTCTCCGCCCCTGCCAATGTACTATCTCATTATTCTCATTGGTGCCTTTTCCTGGCAATATTTTCCACAATCTAAGTTATAGGTTTGTAACCGTTCACATCTACACATTGTAGTTCCTTCATGGCTGAATAAGCTCTTTTACAACTTACTGCGCCTCGGGCTCTGATGTGGTTAACATCCTTGGCTCGTAGGCTCTTAGTGCTTAATGTCATTGGGTGAGAGCCGGTGCTCGGTTCACTCCCTGTACTCTTACTCATTTGTGGGTTATCCTCTTAAGATTCTGGTTCTTAGACGCTATCCACCGTTAGGTTACATTTTAAATGTAGTATCGGATTTCATGGTAAGTTGCTGCATCCTGCTTCCTGCTATGGAAGTTTATTCAGGTGATCTGAGGTTACTTAATGTCTTGACAATACTGTCATTTTACTAGACTTATGTCTTTTAGCAAATAAGGCTAAGTTCGTATTAGGCGTTTGCCTTACGGTGTCCAAGTTGGATATCATCCTGTCATCTTATACTTCCATCTCAACGCTTCGTTCAACTTCCGTTGACTACGCCACCCGTTGATGATCAATCATACTTGGGTGTTAATGAGTTAGACAAACAGTATTAACTGTCATTCATCAGTTTGTTCGGCTCGACTATGCCCGCTCTGTGGGGGTAGTCCTCTGAGCTTTCCTTTTCCAGGGTTGTACGTCTTTAATCCTTAGCAGGTTATAGCTTACGTTCATTTCTTTATCCTTGTTTTCTGGGTTTTCCAACATCTTCATTGAAGAATGCTTATTATTGGTATTCTTAGTGATCAATCTGGGAGTCTTATCCCATCTTGTTGAAAGTTTTTATGTCGACGGTCTCCATTGTATTCCGTAATGCATTCCTTGTACGTTACCACTTACGTAGTGTTTTGCTCGCATTACTGAGCGATCTCTTAGGTTTTCCTCTTGGAGTTCGGGATTGGTGTTCTTACCGTACTGTCGGTTGTTGTTGTAGTAGGTTATACCGTTGCTAATATTTATATCGTTTAGTATTCTGTCCAAGTTCAGCTCCCTGCTGACTGTGTGTATCCACTCATCTCATCATGGTCAGGCCGTTAGGGCCTTCCAAGGTCTCACTCTCCCGTTCTTATAGATTTACAATCCGGTATTAGTGTGTACTACAATTGTAGCGTTCGGTTATCTCGCCATGATGGCTTTCCGTGTAGCTTAACCGTGGTAGCACTTGCTATGACAAGTGCACCATGCAAGATGAGCTTCCGGTACCGTGTGCGTCGGTAGTGGTACTTCCACCTAGTTTCCATATCTTTGGTAGTCCTCGGGACTCCTTCGACGTTCTCTTATTTAGGATAACTAGCCATCCGGCAGTTTCCTGGTTGTTTTGACAGTACTGTCATTTGTCAGGGTGTTCCTCTTTTTTGAGGGAACCCCTCGTTACTTACTTATGTCTTAATCCTCGCTCCCGTCTTCACGTATTTTGTCATGTACTAAGTAATGGTTCTCCCTTAGGCACTACATCGTAGTCCTATTCCGGTTCTAGTCCGTCTGTTGTTATTCGTATTCTAGTGTTTGCCTCGTTCTACTGCGCTATCGGCCAGGTTTTATAACCTTCCTCATCGTATGGGGTTTGGAGTTCCCGTTTCTAGCTAGTCCTTCCAGTAATCTTAACTCTCATGTTATGTATTATCCCACTGTTATGCTCATTCGGACCACTGTCCGGTACTCATGTCGCTTCCCTTTTCCTTTCTATTGCACCCGTAGTGCTTTTCTTATCATTGGTATTACGGTGTAACTCGACTGCGTAGCATGTACCCATGTGCAGGTGTTCCGTTCCCTTACTGGTAAAATTCTGATGGCAGCGCCTATCTCCACGTTGCGCTCCAATTAAAGGTTCAAGTTCCCGTGAACTGTTGTTCAACAAGATGTTTCTCGTATTGCTTACTATTAACTACTTGCCAGATCGGGTTTTTCCCGAGTAAGAGAAGGCTTTCTTCTCTCTGGTGTTTGTTCCACGTATTCAGGGTTAGGGATGTGGAGGGCGGGCTTAGGTACTATGGATATCCAGTAAACACCGGGAAGTCCTAGCTAACGCACCTCTCACTCTATCACTCAACCCTTAACCCATAACTCAAGCTCAAACTCTGTATTCTCCTAAGTTTGGTATTTCTTGTCTTCAGAGCGTAACTACGCTCTGATACCACTTTTTGTAACACCCCATCTCAATCCAAATGTGGTTTCGCAACTTAACAACATATATATAAATGTCACAGCGGAATTCAATACACTCCAGGACCTTGCCACGGTCTGATTGACAGAATATACCGAACATTAGTACATACCTACCTAACCAAATACATATCCTTCTTACAATCCCTTCACATCCTATACATCTTACTAACTCAAATTGCCATACGAGTGTACATGCACAACTCGTAGGCCACACTTAACCCGTAACGCTTGTACCCCATCTTACTCTTGCGACGGCCGCCTCCTGACGTTCACCTGTGTAGTAAAAACAGCCCCCAAAGGGGGTCAGCACGAATGCTGGTACGATCCTCTCATGGCCCCCAAGCTAACGTGGCTACGACGACTAATTGTCGATAGCATGGAGGTTGATTAGATGCACAATATAATAGAAGGTGCAATAAACAACAAACCAATATGAACAATCAAGTTCAAACACCATGAACAACTTAAATGCGTTCCCTTAATTAGAGGGTTAATTATTTAACACCTTAGGTTATGTTTCCTCTTAATCTTAGTCCATCCTTATCTTACCTCAATCTTAGTCTTAGAAACAATCATCCTTTAAAAAGGAATGGATGTAGCTTATCTCAGTCTTATAATACAAACCATCCTTTAAAAAGGAATGGTTGCAACTTATCTCAAACCTTATCTTAATCTTAGAATACAAACCACTCTTTAAATAGAAATGATTGTATCTATCTCAATGTTTATTTTTGTCGGGTCAAAAGCGACCCTAGCCAATGAGCTATTAACTCTACTGGTTGAATAAACAACTTATCTTATAATTTAGGATTTAGGTGATCCTACCGCACCATCTTAATGCCTCCTACCTTGGGCTGTATGTCCAATGTAGCTGAGCCGGCAACCGACCCTAGGCAACAAGTCCGAAGACAAGTCCTTAAGCGGAAGTTGGATCTGATATAGATACCGACCCCCTTTTTCCTTAGCATGCATGACCGGAGTCAGTCCCGGGTTCCTCACTCCCCCCTTAAATTCCAGTTAGTAGAAGTCTCAAGACAATGTTTGTTGGTTAAACCTCTTTCAGTTATTAACAAACTAATATTAGGGAGCGTTCCTTAGTCTCACTCAATTCCTTACTAAACGTTGGTTAGTAAGTTCTCACGGTAAGTTGTGTTAGTTTCCAAACATCACACAACAATGCAATAAACATAATGTTCCGGTTGCATGCTTTATCTTGTTTAGTCGGCACACATAAACAAATAGCACACAAGTCAAGGGACACCTCGTTAGCAAGCAGGTCACAAGAAGAACTGTACCGTTCACCGTTGGTCGTTCGGTTGCTTACTCTCCTCTGGAGTCCAAATTCTCAAACCCTAAAACATTCATTCAATTTTAGGTTGTTAATTACTTTCCAATAAAGCTAACTTACTTAACTCACTTGGTCACTAATGATCCCCATCTAACATCACTTAAGTTCTTATAAACTTAATCTTAAGTGAATCACTTCTCCTAATACCTTATACTTGTTCACCCACTTAATTATCATTGTTACTCACCAAACATGTCTTAAACAACCGTATATTATCATTACATATCAATCCCCATTTAGCACCTCTTAAATTCTTATAAACTTAATCTTGAACACTTAAAATCATTTACTTACCCTAATCTCTTAAGTCATTATATGCTTATCTTTCTAATCATCATCAATCCCTAATGTTGGACCACTAAGTCATTGTAATTTAAACTTAATCATATAAGTTAATCACTTCTCATTACACCTCATACTTGTTTACACCTCTTAAGGCCTTTACATGTCACCAAACAAGGCCTAAACATCATCTAAAACCATTACCATTCAATCCCCCATCATTAGAAGCCAAAACAATTTTTTTTTCTTTTCTCTGCACTGGACCGCCCCTCTGGGGCGGGTCCCAACCAGAAGCTAATTTCCTGCGCAATTTGCCTGGACCTCCCCACAGGGGCGGTCCACAGCAGAACCTATTTCCAAAGTGCTTTTCTCCTCATTTTGAACTCCAAATTCACCCCAATCTTTTCCCACTCATTCCACAATCTTTCCACATGTTTCCTACATGTTTAAACACCTTAAAACATGCACTAAACCTTCCTCAAAAGTCACCAAACTTGACACTCAATTTCTTACAAAATTCTTGCACTTAACACTTGATTCCTTACACTTCCCTCTTGTGACTTTGCCTAAGACCTCAACTAATTATTATGTTTCTTCACAACCATCTTAACTACTCCTCAAGCATCATTTTGCACACCCATTTGCTTTACTCAAACTTCTCAAAGCTATATATAATCTAGCACATGCTTACATCCTTACAAGTCATTATACCTTATTTTTCCTTCAAACCTTGTACAAGTTTCCTAGCTCCTTAACCATGGTTTTGGTGCATAAAACTCACCATTATAACCCCTAGTCCCTCTTAGACATCCCTAGGTCTTCCTAGTACTCAAGGACTCCATAGTTTATCCATTTTCACCAAAACAACCCTTAGTGATCACTAGAACATTCCTTAGTCATAAAATCTCCTTAGAACACCTTAAACACTTAGTTTTTTCCTCTCCAATTTTGACATGGCTTCCTTAGTATATTTCTATACGCAACATTTAGTTTTTCACCCTTAATACAATCATGAACACTCAAATCCTTAGTACACACAACTTAAACCCTCCTTACCTCTAATTCCTCCTAGACGACTCTCGGTCATTGTGATCCTCAAGAACACGTTGTTAACTTATTTTCATTCAAATTTTGCCATAGCTCCTCTAGTATATTATCATGCCCATATGCATGGTTTTTCTCATTCAATCATCTCACACACATCAATCCTTTTTCTCATCATAATTCTCACCCAAATCAACTCATTCATAATAAACTCAATATAGTGCAATAATCTTAAATTGCATAGCACTAAGGCTCTTAAATGACATGGCTCTTAGGCCCTTAAATGACATGGCTCTTGGCCCTTAAATGACATAAATTTAAACACTGAATTTCCCACATGTAATAGCTTTCAACCTGCAATTACACCCATCAATCTCATAGTAGTTATAATGCTCTTAAAATTCACCTTAAACTTATCTTACTAACTCATTCCCATTGGCTCCTTAATCCCAAGTTCATAAGCTTGTTTAAATTCTTTTTCCTAGGTTATATAACCCATTACATAATGTAAGCTTTAAGCTACATTAGTACTTATCTAAATACCACCCCTTAAAACTTAAACCACCATTAGGTAAGCATTTTACCTTGTTTTTACAAGCTTATCTTTACTTCCTCCTTAGACCTTCTTCTTGAATGAATCTCGGCCACTCATTAAATTTCCTTTGCCAATGTTCTAATCAATATTCAATGACTCACATGAGTGCTAAACAATACACTAACCTTAAGGAATGAAAACCTAGGTTAAAAATGTGTTTTAAGGTCTTATAATGAATATTTTACCTTGAAGTCTTAAGGTAGGCTTGGATATGAATCAAGAAGGACCTCCTCTAGCCCTTGGAGAATAGAATCAAGCTAGAACAATGGATAAAAATGAAGCCCCATGAGTAGTAATTTTCGGTAATGTGGAGAAATGGTGGAAACCTAACTTTTCTTACATATTCTTTACCTTAAGAGAATGGAGAAGCTAATGCACCCTCCAAGCTTATTTTTCCCCCTTCAATGGTGATTTCCCATGGCTCCAAAATGAGGCTTTTCAAATTTTGAAAAGATAGGAAGCAAGGCCTTGGTCTAACTAAGAGAAATCTATGCTTAGTTTTTGATTTGGAGCTAAAATGAGCAAGTTATGGACAAAGCAAGGTGGAGCAAGTATGGAGCTGGTTGGGAACGGTTTAGAACAGAGAGAGAAGAAAGAGGAATCGTTGGTGAAGAAGAGAAATGAAGAAGAGAGGAGAGAGGTAGGCTAATAAAGGATATTTTGCTTTATAAAAGCAAATAGTAACTTTCTTTACTTTATCTTCTTATTTTCTTATTTGATGAAGTCTATGGTGACTCATCCCCTTAAAACAGTCCCCCCTTACTAATTAACATACATAAGGCCTTGTTTGGCCATTCAACTAATTAAGGTTGACTTAAGTCAAAACTAGCACTATTTGAGCACTATTCACTAATTAGTGCACATATTCGTGAAATTTTTGGTTTCCCATTGATTTAGGCTTCCTAATGTGATACTAATTAGTACACATGTTGATTAAGGTGTAATCATGGCATTTAGCCACTCAAAACTCATTTCTAAGACAATTTCTCAAAAAGGTGCTTTAAGGAGTCTTAACGCACATTTTGTGTTTAAGCTTGTTTTTCAGCTTGGTTTCTTTGGTAATTGATTTAAAATGTCCATTAGTACATTACTAAAGTCTTATAATGGTATTTGGGTGCTAATCAAAGTCACTACAAGCTTAGAGCATGTTTTTGCCCAAATTGCCCTTAAGGCATTTTCTTGTGTTTTCCTTGGTTTAAATTGTCTACCAATCTTTCTAAGGCATATCTTGGCCTTACTAAATCATAATTTGATGTTTACTTAGCATACTTAGGTTCGGGGGGGTATTTCAAAAAATTAGACGAACCTCCAACTCGTCTAGCAAGATTATCTTGACAGGGAGTAATATTGAGCAAGAACTTCCAGAGATTGAGCTTCACACTAGGACAAAAAATGGTAGGGATGATTTTATTACACACTTTACTAGCATAGTGAGATGGATTAGAGGGGCTGACACCAACCGAGGTATCAATGAAATGATTGTAAGTAGACTTGACTGAGAAAAAATGATCTTTCGAGTAGACCCAATGCCATTTACCCATACCTGCCTCTACTTTGTTCGAGGAAGAGCAAGTACTTGTATCTTACTAAATTTTGGTGCCTTCTTGAGAAAGTCCCACATTGAGGAGATGGATTTCAGATAGAGCTGCATTTATTGCCCGAATCAATATCTCTAATGTTTTTGTTAGGATAATAGATATTTTTCATCACTTTTGCCACCAATGAATTATGATAGATTAACAATCTCCAATATTGCTTGGCTAGGAGAGCTTTGTTAAAATTTTCAACCTCCATGTACCCTAAACCACCATTATCCACTATCTTACAAACCTTTGTCCATTTTAACCAATGGAGAGACTTCCTATCCACCTTACGTCCCCACCAAAACGATGAGAAAGCTGAATTGAGTTTAATGATAGTAATCTTTGGGAGAGAGAAAAGAGACATGGTGTAATTGGGAATGGATTGAAGAACACTAGAGATCATGATGGATCTAGCTGCTTGAGCCATAGGTTTGGACCAATTGGAATTTTTTGTGGACTAAGTCTAAGAAATAAGATAAAAGATCAACTTTGTTCCTACCAATTTTGAGGGGATGGCCGAGATATTTGGTGGAAAAAAAGGAACTTATTGCACACTGAGCAAATTGGCTAGATTATTTCTGATGTTAGGGGAGTATTTTTTTTTTTTTTTGCTAAAACAAGCTCAGATTTTACCTGATTAATCTTGTGACCAGAGGCTTGGAGGAATTTGGCTAAGGTTTCATCGAGGAAGTATATGTTAGTAGGGCTGGCCACCAAAAAAAAAAAGATATCAACAACAAAAGGAAGGTGAGAAATGGAAAGACAAAGAGGGGTGAGCTGAATACTTTTCAATTCTCCCTTGCTATCAACTTTTATAAGGAAAGCTAGAAAGAGCTTCCTGGGTCAAAATGAATAAAAAGGGGACAGGAGATCACCTTGTCTTATTCCCCTAGACCAGGCAAAAGACATATCCCGACTTGCCATTGATGAGAATAGAGCATCTAACCGATCGAATTCCATGGAAATCCCATCGAGGTGAGCACCTGCTGAAGGAAAGACCACTCCAATCTATCATATGTCTTACTGTGATTCGTATTAAGAGCAATAAATCCTCTCTTGGTAGCTTGACTCATCTCTAAAAAGTGTTGGAGCTCTCCAGCTAAATGATATTGTCTGTGACCAGTCTACCCTTCATAAAACCAGATTGGTTGGGAGATATAAGATGGGGTAGGCAGTGATGCACTTTGTTAGCCAAGGTCTTGGGCGCAATTTTATAAATGAAATTGCACCGCGCAATAAGTCTGAATTTGTTAATATCTATGACCCCAGAGATCTTAGGAATAAGAGTAACGAAGTAGTCATTCATGGTAATAGGCAAGGGATGACCTTTGAGAATGGGCATGATAGCCTCCACAATTTGATTACCAATAATATGCTAATAGTTTTTATAGAACTTTCTATTGAACCCATCAGGTTCAGGAGCTTTATCCGATCTAATGTTTGACAACAATAAGTATTTCATCAACTACAAACCGTCTAGACAGCTTTGAAATAAATCTAGGTTTGAGTCTACCCTTCACAATGCAGATAAAGTCACTATCGATCTGAGGGTGAGATGAGAACATAGACTGCAAATGATTTCTAGCAAATGGATTCAATATTGTTCCAATAGTATTACATCACTTGTCCGGGATCCATAAGACCGATAATTTCTTTAGATCTCCTAAGAGAAGAGGCTTGAGCATGAAATAACGAGTATTCTTGTCTCCTTTAATCCAATAATCCTTGGATCTTTGTTTCTACTAGATTTCTTCATGATAGGCTAGGATGTCAATTTCATTAATAATATCTTTCTGTTATTTATAACTTTCAGAGAGTTATTACTATTGAATATTAGACCAAGCTCTTTGATCTTCCACTTATCTTGGATAATGGACCAACTTTTCCACTCATAAGCTTTCTAGCACAATGGACTAGAATAATGACGATATTTGAGTCTTGGAATCCCCCAAACTTTATTGACTATCTCTTCATTTGGGATCCAAACATCAACGAAATTTTGTAATTGACCAAGATTACTTCTGAATCAGGGTTAGGTCTGGACACTTCATGTCCCTGATTTTTCTAGACTCAATTTAGTCCTTTAGATCTAACCTAATGGTCAAGATTTAAGTATTTATTTTTTTGTCATCTCCTTTTTTAAAATGAAAATAGTATTAATTAAAGTTCAGCAGACCTATTTTATAGCCCATAATAACCCCTATATAGATTATAATAATTACTAGACTTTTTGAATTCCCATACCAATTACCAAAATCTTTTTTTTTCTTCATTCTTTTCCCGGTCATCCTCTACCTCCATTCTCTCTCACTTTTTTTGAAAGCAATCATTCCCTCTCAAATTAATTCACCTCAAATCCATTAACTCCTCATCCTTTAACTTCTATGATTTTTTGGGAATGTCTCGAGTTCACCTTCTTCCTGCAACTTCTCTCCCCAGCAACTTCTACGATAGGGTTTCGCAAACACCTTCCTGTAACTTCTACGATTTGGGTTAGGGTCTGGCATTCACCTCCTTCTCATTTACCTTCTGTGGATCCTCATCTTCATCATCCAACGCCCAAGTAAACCTTCTTCTCTTCCTGGATCGGAGCCGGCGAGGGTGAACCTGCTGGTAGTCCTATCAGTTCTTTCTACTTTCTTCATTGTGACAACAGAAACCACACATAATTGACATCCCCTACACTCCAGAGAGAGAGAGAATGAAGTAGAACCAACACATTACAAATGCAAAATCCAAAAGGAAGACAATGATGAGTATTTTTGTGTACTCTATAGTGAGTAAGACAACATATTAGGCTTCACCCAACAAGAATAAGGTTTATAATTATTGTATAATAATCATAGGTATCTGTAAAAAATAGTGTTTGACTTATCAGAGCATTAGCAGATGAATTTGTGATAGTGGTATGTATATGAATGTTTACAAATTAAGTATTCGAATGTAATAGTGTGATGTATACGAATGTAATAGTGCAAGGTACACGAATGTTTACAGATTAAGTATACAGATGTGACAGTGTTAAGTATTCGAATTTTTACAAAATCAAGTATATCAATGTGATAGTGTTAAGTATTAGAATATTTACAAATTAAGTATATGAATGTGATAGTGTTAAGTATTCGAATTCTATCAAATTAAGTATACAAATGTAATAGTGTGAAGCATACAGATGTGATAATGTTAAGTATACAGATGGTTACAGATTAAGTATACGGATGTAATAATGCAAAGTATACGAATGTTTAGGAATTAAGTATATGGATGTGACAGTGTTAAGTACACGAATATTTACAAATCAAGTATATCAATGTAATAGTGCGAAGTATACGATGTTTACAAATTAAGCATACGTCTTATGAATGTGATAGTGTTTACAAATTAAGTATGTGAACATATTATATATATATATATCATGTTTATTTTTGTTTTGACTATTCATCTACCCATTTGTCAATTTAGTTTTATGTCCAGTGGTAAACGAAGAAATACCGACTCTATTGTAATACGTATCTATAAAAAGCCTTACTCGAATACTAGTCTGTGTTAAATTCATTTACTAGTAAATATTAATACTACTCTTTATTTCAAATACTAAGTGAGTTTTACTTAAATTACCATGTACACTTATGATCATATACTAGATATGAGAAGTATTAAACTACCCCATAATTATTACTCTGCAACATTGAAAAACATGAAAAAATGTAAATATATTAAAAAATTTATAACAAAAATACATTTTAAGTTTCTCATATCATACACACTCAAATACTAAATCAGTAGTATCTCGAGTACTTATAACAATTTGGGTTGCTATTCGTAGTACAAAATTACTAATCACCGCAGTATAATTTTTTTTAATTCATATTGACGTTGTACACATGTAATGATGTCATGTTGTAATTTTTGTTTTTTAAAAATAATTTATTAGCGTAAACTGTAAAAAAACACTCTGATTGTTTACAACGTCGTATAAACCCGTATTTATTGCGTCAATATGATTATAATTGTGACTCCACGTAATTTGGACGACATTTTATGTTATTTGACTAAATTACAAACATTGGTGCATATTCAGAATGGCGTATAGAATTCGTAGTTAAAAACGCCAATTTTGGGGTGAAAAACACTCTAATTGTAATAAAAGACGTTAAACCCTTTTAATCGTATTTAAATGTTATAATTGCAATTCCACATAAGTTAATGACATTTTACGTTGTGTTTGACTAAATTACAAACATTGTCACACTTTCAGAACGTCGTACCGAAATCGTAGTTCAAAACGTCAATTTCGGGTAAAAAACGCTCGCACTATATATAGCCTAACTTTCCTTAGATTATTCATTTCTCTCTTACTCACTCTCTCTCCCTTCAGAAGCTCTCTTCTGCCTGCCGGAGCCGCCGCCGGAGCCGCCATCAGCCACCGCCAACCACCGCGGCACCACTGCCGGAAAAATTTTCCAGTGAGTTTTCAAAAAAAAAAATTCCAACTTATAGATTTGGGTGTCCTGAGTATGAATTTGGTGTTATTTTTTTGAAATTCAACATCAATTGAGCTAGATCTAGTATGGAAATTTCGGGTGAAACATGAAAATTTTGAAAAAAAATAACTGGGCACTAGAGCCCTGCCGCGGCTCGTCTGGGCGAAGTAGAGCCCTTCCGCGGCTCAAGTTGGGTGAAGTAGAGCCCTGTAGCGGCTCGACCTTGGTTGCGGAGAGCCTTACTGCGGCTCGCGTTGGGTGAAGTAGAGCCCCGCCTGGGCTCGAAGACGCTGCCGATGGAGACCAACACACGCAAGCCCCGCCTGAGCTCGAGTTGGAGACGGGCAAGTTCCGCTACGGCTTGACCTTGGAAGAGAAGAGCCCCGCCTGGGCTCGATGGGGAACTTCGGTGGCTGAAGGAGACGCGAGCCCCGCCTGGGCTCGACCTGTGGCACGGAGAGAACTCCCACGGCTCGCGATGGGCAAAGGCGAGCCCCGCCTGGGCTTGAGTTCGGAATAGGAGAGCCGGTGCTGGGCTCTACTTGGAATAAGGAGAGCCTTTTCCGGGCTCGACTGGATTTCTTTTTTATTGTGTGGTTTTAATGTTATTAAATAATCATATAAGACTAATGATAGATTGTTATAAGTGTTACATGGATATGTGTTATTAATGTTATTAAAATGGAACTAGTATAAGTAAGAGTATTCACATGAATCACAAGTTGTTATGACATGGATATATAGCTGTTTGACATTTTTTTGCCCATTTTATTTATGTTAAGTTATTATGAATGAAATATAACTATGTGACATTCATATGCAGTGATGGATCGACTGAAAAAGTAGTGCAAAATGTATACACGAAGAAGAAGAAGAAAGACCGGGCTATGGAGCAGCCTATGACGGCCTCGTACCGTCGTGGTGCACGTGCTCCTCTTGAAGGGCCGAGTAATTATGCCCCCCTCATGGAAGCACCACGCCACTTATCGTTCCATCCGGGTCAATCTTTGAACGACCCGGCGTTTCAGATACCTGCACCACCAAGGGAAGCGGTGGATGACTCGGCGATGTACGATCATATACCGAGGGGACGCATGCCAGTGGTGTCATAATCAAGTAGTGCTTGGTCTGAAGGACCACTGAACAGCGTTAGCTACAACATATCGGGCGAAGGAGCCACCAGATTGCTCCCGTAGAAGCTCAGACGTCAGGTGGTGGTAGTTCATCACGTCTACCATGCCTATCACCCGCACGTGCTGATGTGGACCATGTGATGACCGAGTGGTCGCCACGAGTTGATGACGATGGTGTTGGTGTTGATGATGATGATGACTCACCCGACGTGGATGAGGAGGATGATGATGAAGATGATGATGTCATGGACCAGGAGGATGACACCGACGAGGAAGCAGCGCTAGCGATGGTCCCAGTGATTCCTACCTCTTGGAAGTTGACAGAAGTGCCAGTTCTTGGCGGTCCACTACTCACTAGTGTTATCACTAGCGTCGGGGGTCATGTAGCGCTTGACTTATGGTCCTCGACTAAGGTATGTTCTCTATCTTCTCCTGTATTTGATCATTCAAAACATACTACGTTTTGTAAGTGTTAAATATTGGTCATTATCTAGGATCGTGGGGTTTTGAGTTTCAAATCCTGTAAGGTGATGCTTACTAGCTGGCCAAAAGATCAAGTTTCTTGCAAAAGAGCAAGGAACATGCTTCAGTATTCTGGTATACAGCACCTACAGGATATTACAATGCCACACAACAATATGTCCCTCATCAGTGCTTTTGTGGAGAGGTGGCAGCCTGATACAAACTCATTCCATACGCCATTCAGTGAGATGACGATTACCCTACACGATGTGTGGATGATACTGCAAATCCCCATCGTTGGTCGTCCATTGGTAGGGCAGTCATCCACCCCTGAGCTGAAGGAAGTAATGGCTGAGTGTCTTGATTTTGAGGGAGATGTTGAAACTATGACAGAGACACTGTGGAATACCGGTGTTGTATCCATTGCGGGCTTGGTGCAGCACTGTAGGCATGGACGTGAAGACCCAATGAAGCAGGCATGTGGTTGGTTGTATCATCTGATCGGTACCACCATATTAGCTAGAAAATTACATGGTCGTCTGAGTCCACAACTGTTTTGGTTAGTAGCTCCCATGAAGAAAGCTAAGAAGCTTCATAAATATGCATGGGGAGCTGGTACTCTTGCATGGTTATATCGCCAGCTAGGGATAGCCTCTCGTGCCGACTCCAATTGAATAGGTGGTTGCATGACATTACTTGAGGTATGTGTCCTAATGTGCATCTAGTATATGATAACTCACTGAGTATAATAATTGGTACTGCTTAATCATTCTATTGTTTTTATATGCACAGTGCTAGATTTATGCGTACTTCCCTACATTAAGACCAGCGATTAGCCCAGACTGGCGTGCTAATGATGACAGACCTGGGCTCTAAGACGGGTGAGATCTAACTCTCAAGTTAATGATCATCGTTCACTGCAAGGCTATTCGTAACACCCCTAATCCTAAACCTGTAATAACGTCGCAAGTCATAGTATAATAAAATATAATTCGCAGCGGAAAATAAGACTATCTAACGTTGGTGTTACACGCCGTTACTCACCCATGTGAGTAACAAGGCAACCTTTCTCCATCCATCAACTTCAACTCCTCACCCGCTGTGATGAAAAAGATACTGAGCACTCTTAATATTACAAACCAAATCCAAACTAAGGAACTAAACCAAATACAACAACCTCCTTAATACAATACATAATAAAACTTAAAGGTGTTTAATGAAAACACATCAGCTACCCTGTGACCCGCACTCCGGCTTGTATCTTCATTCAGTAACCTGAAATGTTTTTCCCATTGAAGGGCTCAGCAAACGATATGCTGGTATGCTAAATGTAGTCTTAAGTCATCTAGATTCCTTAAGTCGTTTAGCCATCTTGATATTAGATTCATTACATGATAATCCATTTTACAACAATAGTAATGACTGTAATGTTAAATACACACACAATAGTTCACCTGTCAATATCATCACAATAATAAACAACAACCAGATAGTCACACACCAATAAACCATAGCAATAACCAAACAAGATAAGCGTATTAATTAACTGTACTTGTTAGTAGGTAACATGACCCTTATCCTTTTAAACCAACCACTTAAACTTTTCCAATTAAATTCCACCTCAGGCGTCATGTTAAGACAACCCTTGATAACTTATTAATGGACAGTAGTCCCCTGGGTTCTAATGGAACCTTACCAGCTGACCTTATGGCCCTGGATAATTATTTTGACCGATCCGGTCGTACATGTGCACCAACAGCAGTGCCCTCTGCCATCGTCAAATGTGGACAATGGATTCCCTTGAGTGACTCTTGATATAGTCCCTCGTAGTGATCACGATGTGCAACCAGAAAGTCGAAACAGTCTGGATTCCTCTCTTTATAAGTTAGCCCTTTAGTCAGTGAAACAATATCTAATCCTTGAGTTAAGACTATAACAGTTGACCATCAGTTAGGTTCTTGTAATACCTAAAGGTCAGTTAGTCTTGTTCCAGTTTAGATGTATAAACTTCCAGTCATAAGACGTTCGCATAAAATAAAACGCAATAGTGTCGAGCAATACAGTATACAATATCATATACATAAATCACAGATATCGCTCTTATCAATTAAACACACAACGTCTGGACCTCAGGAAAATCCTTAGGACATTCAGACCACACAATTAACATACCATTCACCGTGTAACTTGCTAGCTTGACAGTTCACGCTCTAGTACTTTCTTCCGTACATTGTTATATTTACATGCAATACCGGGTAACGTTAATATAACTATTCACTAAGTATTACAGTACTGTCACTACAGAACTAATACTCGTAGTATACTAACCCCGTATGTTCTTTAATTCCCCTGTTATTTTACAGTGGTTCAAGGTAGTTTAACAGTTCGTTACTTTATGTAGTACCACATGTGATAATGAATTTCCATTGTATTGTATATCTTTATTTCCTTAATCATATATCCATAATTATTTTCACTGAAATACCCCAAACCTAAGTATGCTAAGTGAACATCAAATTAGGATGTAGTAAGGCTAAAATATGCCTTAGAAAGATTGGTAGACAATTTTAAACTAAGGAAAACACAAGAAAATGCCTTAAGGGCAATTAGGGCAAAAATGTGCTCTAAGCTTGAGAGACTTGGGTGAGTACCCAAATATCATGATAAGACCTTAGTAATATCCTAATGGTCATTTTAAATCAATTAGCAAAGAAAACCAAGCTTGAAAACAAGTTAAAACACAAAAAGTGCTTTAAGAAGTCTTAAAGCACATTTTTGAGAAATTGTCTTAGAATTGAGTTTTGATTGGCTAAATGTCCATCATTACTCTTTAATCAACATGTGTACTAATTAGTATCACATTAGGAGGTCTAAATCAATGGGAAATCAAAAATTTCCCGATTATGTGCCTTGATTAGTGAATAGTAACTATTTAGTGACTAGTTTAAGTTTAATCAATATAAGTCAATTAATTGGTCAACAAAGACCATGTTAGCCTTATATTAAGAGGGTGGCCGGTTTTTATGTGGGGAGTCACCACATGAGTCATCAAATGAGAAAGGAAAAGAAGAGATAAGTAAAAAAGTTACTATTTGCTTTATTAAAGCAAAATATCTTATATTAGCTCACTTTTCTCCTCTTTCCTCCATTTCTCTCTTTCACCCACGGTTTCTTCTTCTTCTCTCTGTTCCAAAACCGAGAGTGTTGCTTCTCCATGGTTCTCCATCTTCAATCACTTGCCAAATACAACTCCAAGCTCCAAATCCAAAACAAATGCATATTTGTCTTAGTTAGGTCAAGACCTACCTTCCTATCTTTTCAAATCTTTCAAAGCTCCATTTTGGTGCCATGAGAAAACTCCATTGATGGAGGAAAATCAAGTTTGAAGAGCTCATTAGCTTCTCCATTCTCTTAGGTAAAGAATATGTAAGAAAAATCAAGTTTCCACCATTTCTTCTACATGGCCGAAAATTTCTACTCATGGGGCCTTGTTTTTATGCCTTGTTCTAGCTTGATTTATTCACCAGGACTAGTGGAGGTCCTATTTCATTCAATTCCCAAGTCTATTTTGAGACTTCAAAGGTAATCATCCACTTTTATGTCTTAGAACACATTTCTAACCTAGGTTTTTATTCCTTGAGGTTAGTGTATTGTTTAGTACTCATATGAGTCATTGAATATTGATTAGAACATTGGCAAGGGGAATTTAAGTGGTGGCCGAGATCTATGCAAGAAGAAGGTCTAAGGAGGAGATTAAGATAAGCTTGAGAATACAAGGTAAAATGCTTACCTAATGGTGGTTTAAGATTAAGGAATGAGTTTTAGATAAGTACCAATGTGGCTTAGAGCTTACATTGTGTATTGGGTTATATAACCTAAGAAAAAGAACTTAAACAAGCTTATGAACTTGTGATTAAGGAGCTAATGAGAATGAGTTAGTAATATAAGTTTAAGGTGGATTTTAAGAGCATTATAACTACTATGAGATTGATGAGTGTATTTGCAGGTTGAAAGCTTTTATATGTGGGAAATTCAGTGCTTAAGTTTAAGTTATTTAAGGGCCTAAGAGCCATGTCATTTAAGAGCCTTAGTGCTATGCAATTTAAGATTATTGCAATATATTGAGTTTGTTGTGAATGTGATGAGGTTGAGTGAGGAAAATAATGTGTTTGGGCATGATAATATACTAGAGGAGCTATGGCGAAAATTTGAGTAGAAAACAAAGTGTTTTAAGTGGTGGTGGTGAGTTAATATGCCCTAGGGTTTACTAGGGAGCATGAAAAGAAAAATTGGTGGAAATGAGTTAACTAAGGAGTTGAGGTGAGTTTAGAGTGACCTAGAGATGTCTAGGAGGAATTAGAGGACTGGCGAGTGTACTAAACACACCAAAATCATGATGTGAGGAATATGTAAGACTTGTGCATAAGTTTTAAGGAAAGGTGTATAATGCCTTAAGGAGATTTAGGTATGAACTAGAGAGTAAGACAATGAGAGTTTTGAGAACCTTGTGTAAGTGTGATGATGTTAGTGGTGGACTAGTAAGGTTTAGTTGAATGGTAATGTGTGGACTTGGGTGATAGAAGTGAAAAAGGTAGAGGTAGGAGGATGTTGTAAGTCATCAAGGAAAATGACTAGGAATGTAAAAGCGAGCGTTATGATCGTGATAATGGTGAGTAAGTGAGTAAAAGGAGGTGGAAATGTCCAAGGAGGGTGTGTAGTATAGTTAAGGTAAAGAAGAACAAGGTTGAGGTGCTAAGAGGATGACAAGAAATGTTTAGGTATGCCCAAGAGTTTAGGAATGATGAGTAACAAATGGAAAAGAGAGGAATTTGTGCATGGTTATGCAAGATGACTTGAGGAAGTTTTGGTAATGAACTGAAGATGGAAAATAATGTTTATGAAGTGCCCAAACTGTTAAGGAGGGAACACTTGGGTTGGTTGAAGTTTTGGTAAAGATACAAGTTGGTAATGTAAGGAATTATATGATAAGTGTTAGGAGTGCGCAAATGTTTTGAGAAGATCTTTGGAAGTTGTTTTAATGAATTTGGTGGAGGTTATAAGGTGTGTGTTTGATGTGCCAAATGATGTTAGAACACATTAGGAGGCTTGAGGAAAAATTTGGAGAACGTTTGACAATGTATGAGAAGTTTCTACAGCCGACCTACCAGGGGACCGACCCCAGTCTGGGGTCGGTCGGGCTGAAACTGTGAGTTGGATGTCTCTGCAGCCGACCTACCCAGGGGTGGGTCGGTCGGTGGGTCGGTCGGACCATAAAAAAAAAAAAAGAGAAAACCTAAGAGAGTTTAGTGGTATTAATGGTACCCCATTAAGGGGGCAATGATGATTAGAGGTATAAAGACCTAAGGATTAAGTTAAGAATAAACTTAAAAGTTTAAGATTAGGTTTGTAAGATTAAGTTGTAAGACTTAAGAGGTGTTAGGTGGGGATCATTAAGGGTTAAGTAAGTTAAGTAAGTTGAATTAAGTTAAGTGATAACCACCTAAAACTGAATGAATGTTTTAGGACTTGGAAATTGGACTCCGGAAGAGATTAAGCAACTGAACGGCCAACGGTGAACGGTACAGTTCTCTTGTGACCCTGCTTACTAACGAGGTGTCCCTCGGCTTGTGTGCTATTTGTTTTGTGTGCTCACTAAACAAGATAAAGCATGCAACCGGAAACATATTATATATATTGTATTGTTGTGTGATGTTTGAAAACTAACACAACATACCGTGAGAACTTACTAACCAATGTTTAGTAAGGAATTGAGTGAGACTAAGCAACGCCCCTAATAAGGGACGATATAAACGAAAGAGGTTAAACCAACAAACATGGTCTTGAGACTACTACTAACTGGAACATGAGTGAGGAAACCCGGGACCGATCTCGGTCATGCATGCTAAGGAAAGGGGGTCAGTATCTATAGCAGATTCGACTTCCGATTAAGGACTAGTCCTCGGACTAGTAGCCTTGGGTCGGTTGACCGCTCGGCTACATTGGACATCCAGTCCAAGGTAGGTGGCTTTAAGATGGCGTGGGGGGATCAAGCCTACATCCCAACAATTAAGAATGTTGTTTATTGCTGGTAAGTGTCCTGCTGCTGGCTAGGGTTACCAAGCCCTACAAAAATAAACAACGAACTAAGGGCTAACCTGTTCCCAATGAGAGAACGGTTCGGCATACAAGTTAAGATTAAGATAAGTTACAATCATCCTTTTAAAGGATGATTGTATTGTTAGATTAAGATTAAGTTAAGATTAAGATTAAGTTAAGGTTAAGATGAGTTGCAACCGTTCCTCTTAAAGGATGGTTTGTATAATTAAGATTAAGATAAGTGACATCCACTCCTTATTAAAGGATGGTTGTTTCTAAGATTAAGATAAGACTAAGGTTGAGGTGAGATAAGGTTGGATTAAGATTAAGAGGGAACATTACTTAAGGAGTTATAATAAACTAACTCTCTAATTAAGGGAACGCATTTAAGTCATTCATTGTTGTGAACTTTGATTGTTCATATTTGGATGGTTGTTTACAGCATTCATTATTATGTTGTGCATATAATCAACCTCCATGCTATCGACAATTAGTCGCCGTAGCCACGTTAGCTTGGGGGCCATGAGGGGATCGTACCAGCATTCGTGCTGACCCCCTTGGGGGCTTTTTTTACTACACAGGTACATCAGAAGGCGGCCGTCGCAAGAGTAAGAAGAGGATACAAGTGATACAAGTGTAAGGATTAAGTGTGACCTACGAGTTGTGCATGTACACTCGTATGACATTGAGTTAGTAAGATGTATAGGTTGTGAGAGGATTGTAAGAAGGGTATGTAATTGGTAAGGTTATTGTACTAATGTTCGGTATATTCTGTAGTCAGACCGTGGCAGGTCCTGGATTGTAAAGAATTCGCTGTGTGTTGACATGTTATATATATACTGTTAAGTTGCGAGACCACATTTGGATTGAGTTGGGTGTTACATTCACTTAGTCAATCTATTAATATCATTTGGTTATTTTTATTATAACCTCAATTATTTTATAAACTTTACATTATACTCCATAATGTACCATATTACTTAGTTTTAATTCCTTTCTTTATTAAATTACAAAACTAACCTTATAATTTTGGTATTTACATAATGTACACATAACTTTTGTAAAATAACATTTAACCACTTATCTTTCGGTAATTGCAAAACAAATACACTAACCTTTATAAATTACTAAATAACCTTATAAACTTTCAGTTTTATCATATAAGTTTCCTATATTTACATTTAAACCCCAAAACTTTATATAAGTTACATATTAACTTATAAACTATAGTTTTAATATTTAAATTCTTTAATACCGAAATGACCCATAACTTTCTATAATTTATATTTCCGCCCCCATATTCAATTCAGTTATATATATATATATATATATATACTTTCATAATTACATATTCACCCCAAAACTTTTATAAACTTAATATTTTATGTCATAAATCATTTTAACCCAAAGTTTTGGTCAACACTTCGACCAAGACTTAATTTCATAATTAATACTTTAATATATCCAGAAAAATACATATAATTCGGTTTTACTCCATAGTTTCCATAAATTACAAAATAGCCCCAAAACTTTATAAAATGTCATTTTAACACTTAAACACTTATTTAATTCACCAAAATTCATAATATTAATTCCTACCTTATATTATATCATAAGTATACCAAATAAACTCTGTAACTTTCGGCAATCCCATTAATACCCTATACTTCTCAAAATTTACATTTTAGCCACATAAATTAATAACTAGCCATTTAAATACTTGTAGCTATTTTAATAATCCCAAATTTATAAAATAAGCTAATACACTTATATACTTCAAAAATCACCAAATAATATACCTTGCTCTTGGTTTTATTAAACCTTTACCATATGGTTTTAAAACTTGATTTAAACTTTATAATATGTATATATAAATGTGTATAAGCCATATAACACTTCTAAAAGTTATGTTAATCTTAGAATGATTATAAGCTCAAAATAGAACATTTTATCCCTAGAGTTTTCGGTTAGATTTTATATGCATCATAAATAAATTTTGTGACACATATTTATACCTTAAGGTAATAATCGTACCTTATATGTTATAAATTATTTTCTTGACATTATAAGCTATAGTATTTCGGCCTTAATTTATCCAAGGGTTGTACATAACTTTTTTACCAAAGTTTGAAGCTTAAATCAAACTTAAACTTAATAAACCTTAATTATAGAAACTTACTCCTTAAATCAAGATAATTCTTGTACTTGACTTCTCCTTGAATTCCAAGCTCTTCAAATTCTATTTTGATGAAGAGTATTTGGCCTCCATATGTAGATTTAGGAGATCCATGTGTTAGACTTCTAACAAGGATTTATAAATAAGATTTGGAGAGTAGTTTTACAAGAGTTTACCTTAGGTATTTAACAAGGTATTTTTGGTACACCTTGGGATGATTGTAGATCCAAGTTTCCTTCATGAAATGATGAAGAGAACATAGGTTTAGAAGCTCTAAATTTTCGGAAATGACTTAGGATTTTCAAGCATGAAATATACCTTAACTTATTCTTGTTGTTCCTTGTGTTGTTGTTGAATCAAGGAGACTTCTTGGAGTTCTTAAGCTTGGCGAAACCTTGTAGGATTGCTAGGATGATTCTTGCTTCAAGACTTAGTAGAATTAACTAGGAAAATCTACATAAAAATGGTGTTAGAACTTAATACACCATTAATGAACCTTTGAAGCTCTAAGGAATAAACTAGCAAAGGAAGAAAGAAAAAGGAGGGAATGGAGAACTTACACAATCGGCTGAATGGGGCAAAGGAAATGGTAGTGCCGTATGGTGCTTAAGAGAATGGGAATTGAATGGAATTTTCCATTTGACACAAAATGTCAAAGTTGGCTAACATTTCTTAGTTTATTCATTTGATTATTGGCTCAATAAAATGTTTATATTATTGGCTTGCTTTCGGCTGGATTGGCAAGGAGGAGAATGGCTTTGTTTGACAATTGAAACAAGAGGACAAAGGCTAAGGTAGGTGGTTGTCTCCTTTGAATTTTTAAGTCAAATTATTAATACTAGCTTGCCATGTTCTCTTGTTTGATTTCGGTAATGTGAGCTGAATGTAGGTATTGATTCTTGATAATTGAATACATTAGAACATGCCTAGGTAGGTATCTTAGTTTAATTTTTATAAGGCAATCACACCTTTTCTTGCTCATTTTCGGTAATGTGCTGCTTGTATGCACATGGTTTTTGTTTATATTTGACAAGGGAATCATGCTAATTAGGTAGCTGTTTTATTTGACTATCATTCAGCAATCAAACTCCCCTTTCTCTTGAGCATAATCACCAGCTATAGGATAGAACATGGGCTGTTTTATTTGTTTACTTGCACATGGTATAAAGCTAGATCTAGATTTATTCTTTTATGTATTTATTTCCATGACTTTTCCTAAACTAATCCTTCTCATTTTCTTGCAGGAAATCGATAATGGAGGTCTCATTTGACTGGAATTATTTGACACATTATGACATTGCACATGGAAGATGAGTCATCATTCCATGAGACAATTTACAAGCTAAAATCCTAGTCAAAACACCTAAAATGGCGGCCCCTTTGGTAGTCACATGGGACTGATTTTTAATTTGATTCCTATCATACTATATTGTATTAAGATCATATTGTAACATGTTATAAGTCAAAACATTTAATAGGTTCATTTATACCAAGGTAAAAGATGAAAGTTTCGAAGGTAAAATGCTGATTTTATACTACTTTTTGATCATTAAATCGGCCCTACTTGTGCTATGATTTTAGAACTGGAATTAATTTATTTATATGGTCAATTCCTCCCCAATTAATATTAAAAACTCGTGGATCCTCAAAAACTTCAAGGCAATAGCGTAGAAAGTGTTTTTATGACCTCTAAAGGTGCGTTTTTGTGCTTTAAGGATATTCTGGAAAATAAGTAGTCGCTATGAGTTCCAAGTGTTTATAAAGATTGTTTATAGTCAATAATAATAATATATTAAGGTGTTACATTGAGTTATATGGGGTTATATCAACTCATGACATAATTTCCGGGCTACCGGGACACTCCCGAGCAAAATAGGAGCGTTAAGAAATTCTCCCGAGCACTTTGTTTATTTTTGAAGAAAGTAGATTGAGATTTCTCTTTATAATGATGAATAATGATGTTAGGAACTCCAAGAATGATTTATATAGGAGTTCGTGCCACTTCGGTACCTCTCCGGGACATTCCTGGGGGTTTATGGGGCCCCCATCGGGAACTTCCAAGCACTTTGCGTTTAACTGAGAATTTAGCATGAGGACTTTATCTTATATGTTTAGTAAAAGTGTTATGGTGCATTTGGAATGAAGCGTAAAGCTTTACTTCATCCTATAAAGTATTTCCAGAACTTTTGGGCCCGTAAGGGAACTCCCGGGCATTTTGTATTTTTACTCAGTTTTAGATGAGGTCCTGTGTTTGAAGGGTCATATAATGATCCTTGATTAACTTCATATGAGGTTTATAGCTTATATAACTTGTTTAGCTTAAGGTTCGGCTTAACGCCCGTTTTTTACGTTAAGGAGTTTAGGTGCGTTTTTAACGCCTAACTGTTAATATACTTTTCTCAGGGTTTAATATTCCCCTAGATAATATTTATTTACCATTATTTAATTATTTAAAGGTTAGGGGTATTTCAGCTATCGTGAGCATCTAGATGCTTTGACTGCTCTAAATGTAAGTGTTTGTAGTTACTAACACATTGAACCATTATTATTTTTGTCTTTCATTGTTGGTTACATTTTACTATTATCACATTGTAGATTGATTGGTTTCCCTACGGTCGGGACAATGTTAATGTTCATGGAGGGCGTACATGGTACAGAGGTACCATATAGATTATGGGGTTGAATGAGCCGTACATGTCAGGGCGTTGTCTACGCCAGTTTGGGTACATTCAGGGTATCCCTGAAACTCCTATTAGACCTAACCCAAGGTCTGAAAAAAGAGGAAAAAACCAACCATACACCTGTGTATACCCCCCCCCCCCCCCATGTATAGTTTGTGGGATAACACACCTAAAGTGCTGGTTCTAGGGTATGAGCGTACAACTGCGCTGTTGCATGCTTGTGACCCACTCTACCTAGATTGGTACACCAAGCACACACACCCGAAGATCCTAAACCCTGAGAGTTATGAGACAACATTGGTTCATCATCCAGAACCCTCTCTAGTAAGTCATATTTTATAGTACTTCATGAGATATCACTTTTATTTTTCACGTATACTTACCTGAACAAGTGTTGCAGCTACTGTTGAGGCAAGTGAGCTTGCACGTCCACACTATCAAGAGAACCGTGCATGGGATGTCACATGCGCCAGGGGCATCGCCAGGGATGCAAAAGATGAACAAAGGGCTACAACTCATGGTCTTGAGGATGTGTTCAGCTTTATACATATGGGATAGTTACTAGCGCCAGCATGGTGCACCCTAGTGGTTCTCATCCAGGATTTAGATGTAATAAACTATAGTAACATCTTGGAACTATTTGTTGTCTTTCATTTTTACTTGGTGTAATATACTTTAGTACAATTTGTGTGGATGTAGTTATTTTCTAGTGGACTTGGTGATGGTGGAATTATTGCTGAAATTGCTGGTGACCTTATTGATGACCTTTTGGTTGATTTTGAGGAGGTTCTTAGAACCGGTGGAGAGAATAAAAATAGGGGAGACTATGTTAAAATTTTTCTAGAAATGCATCGTTTCTTTTGCTCTTCATTGTAAACCAGCATCGGGTATATAAACTGAAAACATTCATTTTTTCTTTCTTAGTATCTATTTTAATCTTCTGTAGAGCTTTTAAATCAGCAAGATTGTAGCTTGATGATTGGAGAGCAAGCACGTGTATCGAGTAGGAAAAGGAATCTTGTATTGTCGTTATTGAACTTGGTTAATGCAGTCTGCTTTCGGGAGGATACTTCACATGCATCAACACTCATAAGCGTCGGTAACATCTACCAAGCGGAACAAACCTAATGTATATGTCACGAGAACTGAAATATATCAAAATGTAGAAATTCCTAAAAAGTCCTAGAATTCAAATCCTATGAATCACAGAATTGAAAGTGAATAACTATCTAACATCTACCAAAGATTATAAATCCAGTAAAGTATAACAGCACGCTAATTCCACATCCAAACATCTACCAAAGATTATAAATCCAGAAAAGTATAACAACACGTTTATTCCACGTCCAAACATCTACCAATGATTATAAATCCAGAAAAGTATAACAACACGTTTATTCCACGTCCTAAGCTTACTAATATATGGGATCATTTCATTACAAACCTAAGGTTACTAGCACGAGAACTAACAAGATCAATTACACAATAACCAATAACCTAATTATTTCCTGACCTTTGTCTCTCTATTCCCTGTGCTATTACATTACGTCGCATCTCATAAATTGGTTCTTGGTATTGAAAATCATCATCATCGGGCTCAATAGGATCATAAATAACAAGTAATGGAATATGATCGATGAAATCATTATACTCCATATAATTCTCCATCATCCGGCGAACTGATGTATCATTTCGTACATGAATAAAAGTCCACTCGTAGTCGCCCTCCAGCCCCAAATACACCATTGTTGTTATGTTTATTCTACCGAGGAGGGATTGTAGGGCTCAAATTACTCGTCGTTGCAGATCACGGAGATTACTAGGATATAGCATAGTAACTTCTACGCGTTAGTGCCCCATTCTTCTATCAAATTTTGCTCCATGACGACCAAAAGTAGCTACATAATTAACGTGCAAACAGAAAGGAAACTCCATTTGATTTTGAGAGCAAAATGTGGCGTAAGGTATGAAGATTTCACACAAGATGTAATTAGACAGATTCCGAGAGCACAAGGTAAGGAATGAGTATGTTGGGACACTAATACCCTCTTTTATAATATTTGAGTAACGGTCACTGACATGTCCAACGGCTACTGCTACTGAGAAAAGTAAGGTTAAAACGGTAACATGGAGCAGGCGAGGTCTGTGTCTGGTACAAAAGTTAGATACTAATTTTTTTTTTTGGGTGCTTGCTTAAGGCACGACCTGACAACACAGGATCTCTGCATGGACTGGCTAATGCGACGGAGGGGAATTTTCGTTTATCGAATCTATGGAGATGATCAGTGAGGCATTTGCTTGGTCCATTGGTGGTCTGTTGAGTGTTGTGGCTAAAGATCTAATGATCAGGATGTGGTCGTCTGCTTCAGCTGGAGTAAAGATAGTTAAAATCCCGGCTGTAGGGGGCAGTTAAAGAGTGGTGGGACACTATATCCTGATGAGGAGAAATAGTTCTTGCTACATCTTTCTGTTCCAAGTGTGGTCATTCTGGATGATGATCATAACGAAGAGATCATCACGAAGCTATTGGATCTGAGTTGTGAGTACAAAATACCACCTTTTGAGGTTATTACATTAGTGGATGGAGAGACTGTCAAGATTCAAAAGACCCCTGTTTTGTTCGCTCTTTGCTGCATCCGGTACAAAGTGAAGTAAAACTTACCATTGGTAATTACTTTTGCCAGGAAGAGGTACACGTACCAGGACACTGTTCACGTACCAGGTTACTGCATCCCGTACAAAGTGAATTAAAAGTTACTGTTGGTAATTACTTTTGCCATAAAGAGGTACACGTACCAGGTCACTGTTCACGTACCGGGTTACTACATCCGGTACAAAGTAACTTAAAAGTTACCGTTGGTAATTACTTTTGTCAGGAAGAGGTACACGTATCAGGTCACTGTTCACGTACCAGGTTACTGCATCCCGTACAAAGTGAATTAAAAGTTATCGTTGGTAATTACTTGTACCAGGAAGAGGTACACGTACCAGGTCATTGTTCATGTACCGGGTTACTGCATCCGGTACAAAGTGAATTAAAAGTTACTGTTCGTAATTACTTTTGCGAGGAAGAGGTACACGTACCAGGTCACTGTTCACGTACCAGGTTACTGCATCCGGTACAAAGTGAATTAAAAGTTACCGTTGGTAATTACTTTTGCCAGGAAGAGGTACACGTACTAGGTCAATGTTCACGTACCAGGTTACTGCATCCGGTACAAAGTGAATTAAAAGTTACCTTTGGCAATTACTTTTGCTAGGAAGAGGTACACGTACCAGGTACTGTTCACGTACCAGGTTACTGCATCCAGTACAAAGTGAATCAAAAGTTAGCGTTGGTAATTACTTTTGCCAGGAAGAGGTACACGTACCAGATCACTGTTCACGTACCATGTTACTGTTTTTGAACTTGTAACCTTGTGGCTAGTTCATGACCAACCTCTATATAAGGGATGCCTCCTCCATTTCATCTTCACACACTCACTCTCCACATTCTCAAAGCTCTCTATCTCTTAACTCTCTTCTAAAAAATATTTCGTAAAACTGTTCAAGTAGCTAGACATGAGTCAATCTTCAGATTCCGATCATGATTTTGTTTCAGTATCAAGCGCAGTAAGTATTTAGTTCATTGTCTTTGTAAATCATATTCACACTAATATTTCATATTTAAACATTCGTCTAACATTCTCTCGACCCTTATTACAGGAAAGTGACTCAACTACTGATGAAGGTTGGGATAAATTTGATGAAGGCGTACAAGATCATAATGCAGAGATGGAAGACTACATGCAACATATGTATAATCGACCTCTGGTGGTGGATACAGGTTACTTATTTCAAACAGATCAGCCATTTAGGAGTAAAGAAGAAGCGAAAGCTTGGGTAGATAGTGTTGGCCATCCCAACCATATCTACACCATAGTTCAAAGTTCTCGGGCGGGCCATATTTCCACATAACATGTGAGAGGTATTGGAAACCACGAAGGACACCACGACCTGGTGTCATCACCCGACGCAGATCATTTGGTTCAAAGTAATGAGGTTGTCCTTTTAGAATTAATGGGTATTACACAAGCTACGGGTATTTCTTGAATGTGGGTAACAGATGGCATAACCATGATCTCGCTGAGTGGGCAGAGGGACATTTTATGGGAAAATGCTTAACTGAAAAGGAGGAGATTATGATCGATCGGAGAACCCGAGTCGGTGTCCCACCTTCTGCAATTTGTTCAGAGCTCACCACAATCAACCCCGACACGTCAGCAACCAGGAAAGACATATACAACAGGATACAAAAAAAAAACTTGAAAAAGAGAAATGGTCGTTCTATGGTGCAGACTTTGCTGAGTGAGCTAGACAAAACAACTACTAGTACGATTACACTACATCACCAAGTAAGTCAACTTAGAATGTCTCAAATAGCTGTAATCCTTTAGGTTTCATATAAGTTGATAGATAACATGATTCTGCATACTTTCACAATTTAGGGGATCGAACACGACTTGGGTCCATCTTCTTTGCACACCCTACCTCTAGATTACTACTGCAAGCTTTCCCGTATGAAATACCCCGTAATTAAAAATAGTGATTAATTAGGCTAATGAATAATTTAGAGGCTTAATTAAGTATAAATAATCGTAAGGGAACAAATCCCGAAGAAAACGGATCCTTAAAAATGGATTAAAACCACTAACGAACCTTAAAGCGCGTTTTTCGAGGTAACCGGGAAAACGTGTCTTTAAGCGGGTCAAATAGACTCATAACAATTTTGGTCAACTAAATAATCACTAATAAATATTAGTGAAGCTTTAGAACCAATAAAAATCAAGAAAACGAGAAAGAAATTAGTAAAAACTGTCAAAAACGGGAAGTTGTGGGGTAGATGCATAAATAACCAAAATTTATGTGTCCACTATTGAAAATAAAAATGTACATGAGTGTGTGTGTGCAGTGGTCCAATTTATTTCCCCCCTCACACTCTCACACTCTCCCCTTATTAGCTAAAGACAAAAGCAATTAAAAACACTAAAGTAACTACACTACCTCACTTTTACTCTCTCTCCTCCATTTCACTCCCTCTCTCACGCATGCAACCCTCCTCCCTCACTCTCTTTTCTTTCTTCTTCTACCTCCAGCCGATTTCCATGGAGAAAAGAGAAGCCACACAAAAATACTAACTTCACTCATCTTGTAACCCCCTTTAACCTCTTCCAAAAATTATAAAAAGTGTACCATTGGAATCCTCTCACCAAGAGCTACATTTCCATCTTTCCAAAATTCGAAAACCTACAATTTCATTTTTATGGGTATGTCCCATTTGGAGCTTCAACACCACCATTAGAAGGCCCTCCTTCTCCTTGTTCTTTTGAGGTAAAAATATTCTCAAAACTCCATTGTTTTCCTAGCCTTAAGGGCAAAACGAATTTTAGACTAAAACTTGCTTGGCTCTTGTGTTCTATCCGATTTGGCCTTGTTGTTGATCTTGTTCTTGAACTTGTTGAAGGAGTTGGAAATCTTGTTCTGAACCACCCCAAACAGCTCCTACACCCTTGGAAGGTAAAATAAATTCAACCCTAAAACCTATTTAAGCTTAATAATAGTTAGGGTTAGTTCTTAGTGTATTGAAATGTGTATGTATATGGGTTGTAGAGTAGAGAAGTAGTGTTTGTTGAACCGGTGGAGAAAGAGAGAAGAAGAGAAGCAAGAAGAGAAAACAATTAGAAGAAGAAGAAGGTAAATCACATTCTCTTGTGTAGTTAGTAATGTATAATGTAACAGATTTTTAGTAGCACAAATTGGTATTGTAAAATGATAGTGTATTAGTAGTGTAGTGTATAAGAGCATACAAATGTTTTGAAACCTTAAAAGACATGTAAAACTGATTGAAACCTAGTTGGGAATAAGAGGGTATGTGCAGAATTTTTATGAGTGTTTAGTAGTTGATATTGGTGTATGAGAGCTTGGATATTATTGTGTTTTGAAACAGGTGAAATGGGTAACAAAATGTGAATACATGTTGTGGTGAGAATGTAAGATTTTAGGGGAGGTTATGTCAAAATTTATCTAGAATTAGAACACTTAAGAAAACTAGAAACTAGGTGAATAATGTATGTTGTAACAGATTTTGATTAAGATAGGTAGAGGGTAAGTTGAGAGAGATAGTTAATGTAGTTATAATGTATTAGAGGTGCTAGAAATGCCAATAGAAGAGGGAGATGTAGAAGAGGAGTGTAAGTGTTAAAATCTGTAGCATAATGCAACTAGAGAAGAGACTAGGTGAGTGTTGAAAAGAAACTTGGAAAATTATGTGAGTGAATTAGTATAGAATTGTGTAAGGAGTGAACTAGGGTGTATTAAGAGGTTTAATTGGTGTTAAAACATGTGGGATTAAGTGTAGGAACAATGGGGAAGTAATGGGTAAAAGAGAGGACTGAAAACAGAAATAAAAATGCAAATACTGGGCCGGACCGACCTTGGGACCGAACTTGCAAGGTCGGTCGAGCCCAGATTTACAAAGACGGGAAAGCTTCTGGAATCGACCGGACTTGCGACCGGACTTGCAAGTTCGGTCGGACTAGAAAATTCTCCCGTCTGTAACCTACTGGAATGGACCGACCTTGTGACCGGACTTGCAAGGTCGGTCGACTCAAAAATTTTCCATCGAGTAAGCTACTGGAATGGACCGACCTTGCGACCGGACTTGCAAGGTCGGTCGGGCTAAAATTTGCCTGTAACGAAACTTACTGGAATGGACCGACCTTGGGACCGGACATGCAAGGTCGGTCGACTCCAGAATTTCGAAACCAAAACTTACTGGAATGGACCGACCTTGGGACCGAACTTGCAAGGTCGGTCGGCCAAAAGAATTTCCGTAATCCGAGCTACTTGAATGGACCGGACTTGCAAGGTCGGTCGCAAGTCTGGTCCGGTCAAAAAAAAAATTAAATTAAATACTATATGTATACCCACATATATATATGTATGTACATGTATGTAAGTATACCAACATTAAGTAAGGAAGTAAAACTTAAGTAATGAAAAATAAGTAAGTAAAGTGTAAGTGTAAGAAGTATAAGGACATAGTAAGTATGAGTTGAATTAATGATAGTTTTATTAATCATTCAATTGTATATATATAATAGGATTTGATTTGTGACACCGAAGGACGTTTGGAATCACGTACAACGGTGAACGGTATGGATTCCTCATGCCCCGTATACTATCTTGGTTACTCTGATTTGTGTGTTGTGTGCTAATTGATCACCAAATAAGATAAATGCACGAATCGGAGTTATCATGTTTACTTGTGAATATGTAGTGTTGTATATGGTTGTATATTGTCTTCAAATTTAGTTTGTATAATTCATGAAATGTTTGGATGAATATGAATGTGTGTATGTATGATGTATTGTATTGTGACCGTTTATTATTGTGTTTGGACTTCTAACTTATTCCTAACAAGCTAACTAATCTAACTTAAATTGGTAATTAAATTGGAATGAGTAGAAGTCCGATATAGTTTTGGCCACGCGTGAGGATGCGGAGTCACGAGAGGTTGGCTCCAATTCCTGACTCTCAAACTGGTCCGCGGCCCAAATCCCTTAAGTGGGTAGCATCCCGGATTGGTGTGAGTCAAGTAAATCCTGGAGGGTGGGACGGCTTAGTCCCCAGGGCCGGAGGTCCCGACGACTTAACTTGAGTATGAATAAGTAAGTAAGAATGAGTAAGTAAAAGGAATGTAAGTAAGTAAGTGTAAGTAAGAAAAGTAAGTAACGAGTAAAAGAGTAAAGCATTCCGATTAACCCGGATGCATAATTTGGCTAACCTTGTGAAGGTAAGTATTGTGAGCATTATTGTATCGTGCCTTGGAATGAATAATGTATTGTGAATGAATGTATGTTGTATGCAAGCATGTATGTATGAAATAAATGAACAGCATGTTTAGTGGACGTCAAATAGTCGACGTGCCCTAGCTAGCACGCGGTATATACAGAGTTTATACGCAGCGTTTGCTGAGCCCCTTGGGGCACCATTTTTACTACACGCAGGTACCCGCGATGGATGAAGATGTGAAGACTTAGTTTTATTTCTTTATCTTCTTTTTGGATTGTAAACAATGAAACATGATGGTGTACTGAGTAGTACATGGCTATAGCTTTTGATTAGCCGGTGTACCATGGGGTACACCTTTTTGGATTTGATAGAATGGGAATTGGTATAGATGAGTAGCCGGTAGAAACTCATTCCTTTGGAACTTAGAAATGATGTAATCGATATACTTAAATACTCGGTGATCCAGGGTGTAAGTATTTGGCATACGATGTTTTGGTAAGTAAATTAGTACTCCCTCCGTCCCACTCCTATTGTCCCTTTACTATTTGGGCTTGTCGTTGACTTCAATATTTAACATGTAAAATAATATATTTTTATAAATTTTTTTTTATAATGGAATCATTATATATGAAAAACTATATATTGTAATTATTTTTCAAAAATCATTTTATCTTATATATTTAATATTGAAGTGGAAAAAACGTGCCAAAAAGCAAATGGGACAATTATGACGGGACGGAGGTAGTAGCTCGGTATATTATGTTCATCAGACAGTGACTGTAAGTAAGGTAAGCCTAGCTAGCCGTAGGGTGGGCGGTTATGTACCACCCGCCGTAGTAAGTAGTAATATTTCGCTGCGAACTCGTAGGATTAACCAGACGATTAGATGGTAAACATAGGATTAGCGGTTGGGGTGTTACAAAAAGTGGTATCAGAGCGTAGTTACGCTCTGATGTCCTTAGTTACCGAGCATAGGGGATTACCGAGTTAGGATTTCAACCGTCTTAAGACGGATACTTAGAAACCTAACTAGGAACTACCGTTGTTAACAACGGATACCCTTGACGTTCTTAGGAACGATATCTTGCTTAAATTCCAAGACCTTTGAGTCATATCTTGCGGAACCTAATGTAATGTAACTGTTAAATATTCAGATGTCAGGAAGAGGTCCAGGTCGCCCTAGAGGAGGGGGCAATGACGGACCCGGCGCGCAGACGATAGCTGAGATCGTCGCCGCCACGGTAGCGCAGATGCTACCACAAGTAATCCAAGCTGTGCAACAAACTCAGCAAAACCAACAAACTCAAGCGGGGCCAATCCCTCCCCGCCACCCAGAGAAGCGAACTGGGTAAAAGCTGTAGCGGAACTCCACCCTCCCTGCTTTAGGGGCGAGAGTGATCCGGCTAAGCTCGAGGCCTACATCTCCGAGATGGAGACGGCTTTCGAAACCCTCGAAGCTCCTGCTGGAGTTCGAGTCAGAGTTGCTGCTTATTATCTGAAGGATGTTGCGATGGATTGGTGGAAGCTAATCAAGCATGAGCACGTCAGCGACCCCACATTCGATTGGGAGTCCTTTGCATCACTCCTCCGATCCAAGTATTACCCGGTGCACATGAAAACCAAGAAAAGGCTAGAGCTGGATGCCTTGAAAATGACAGAGAAGATGACTGTCGACGAGTACTACCGCACTTTCACTTCTATCCTCCGTCTCCTCCCTGATCTAGGATACACCGGCCAGGTGTTGGTCGATCGCTTCTATGGCGGTCTGAGCCATCGCCTACGGTACGGTATGGGCTACACCAGATTTACCTCCCTTCAGGTAAATATCGGTTAACCCTTAGTAACATTTCAATTCCTTGAATCCTTAAATTCCTTGAATTCCTTGAATCTTTTCCTTATCCTTTCCTAAATGAGGATCCCGGCTAATGCCTGAAACTTCAGGAGTGTTATCACGCGGCTTCTCGCGTCGAAATCACTTGCCAGTTAAGGGATGAAGAAACCGCGCTGAAGCGCAAAGCCAACAACAAAAACACCAGCACTGAGGAGCAGAACCAGGGGAAGAGTTGGAAAAAGAAGAAGGGGAATTTCTTTCAGCAATCCCAAAAGAAATCCCCAGGTGAGAGCAGTGCCCATGCTGAGCAGGGCAAACCAGTTGAGCTTCTTCAGCTTGGTTATTCTGCACCGGTGGCAGCAAAGCCACTGAGATCACACCCACCAAAGGGTAAACTTCTATTCCTAAATCGTAATCGTACAAGTAATGTATCTAGTATATCCATGCACACATGTGCTAACCCTCTAACCTCAGGTTCTAGCTCTGGTCCCGCCAAAACCTTCACCGATGGACGCACCTATGTGTGCAGAAAGTGCCAAAAGTGAACCTAGACCATCCCGGCATAGATTTGCTATGGGAGAGATATTCAAATGCTACAGTTGCCAGGAAGCTAGGCCACAAAACCAACAAAGGGCCCAGAGAATGGGAAGCCAAAGGGGAACTTCCAAAGCTACAAAGCAAAGGAAGGCAAGGAGGTTGCATCTGGCGATGCTCCGACCCAGCAGGCACCACAGGGACAGGGATCCCGGGGACCTCCGCGGGGTGCACCTCAGAGGCAGCCTGTCCTTCATGTCATAGACCGTGATGGGTCCGGTTCTAAATCCGGCCCAGGTAATAATCTAAACCTTTAATCCTTGAAGTAGCATGTCTAAGTAGTAGAGTAACTGTATGAGTGAATGCATGAGTAAATAAAATGAAGTGTTGTATAAGCATGAAATGAAGTAGTTGAAACTAGTACTCACCGTAGATGAAATTTGTAACCATAGGAAGCTTTAGTATCTGTTACCCGATACCGTAAACTTGAATCAAGAAGAGATCGACATCACCAACCACGACTACACCAACGAACAGTGTCAGGTCATCCGACCAGGTATGATCTTATTAAAGGGATACCTGACACCCGAAGCACAAATTTCAATCATTCAACGATGCAACGAGCTAGGAACGGGTCAAGGTGGATTTTACACACCCGAATCCCCGGTGGAGCGAAGATGAAGCTAAAAATGATGTGCTTGGGAAAGGACTGGAATCCTTATACCAAGACATACCAGGAGACACGAACACAAGATGGAGCGACGCCACCGACAATACCACCAGAGTTTCAGACACTCGTCACACAAGCAGTGGAACTTGCAAAACAATGTGAACCTGAACCGATCCCCGCACTCGAAGCGGATCTCTGTATCGTCAACTTCTATGAGAAGAAGGACGACTTGGGTTACACCAAGACAAGGACGAGACAACGGAATCTCTTGAACAAGGAGTGCCCGTAGTGTCTTGGTCCATTGGTGATGACGCCGTATTCCTGTATAGCGAGCAGAAGCGTGTGGACCTCGCACAGAAACTGGTATTGAGATCAGGAGATATCCTAATCATGGGTGGAAACTCTAGGATGCTGTATCACGGGATCAACAAGATCAAGTTGAATACGGCACCGCCGGCAATAATCAATGCCACACACATGAAACCAGGATGCCTGAACCTTACCTTTAGAAAGTATTAAATTCATAGTATCATGTAATGTTTTAGTAACATGTATTAGAGACACGGTATGTACGATGGTTGGTTTATCAATAAAGAGTAGTGTTGATTTAATTCCACTTGTGTCCACCATCAATACTTATCCAATTGTGAATCCAATAGGTTGTGGACTCGGTACCGAAGGTAACCTGAGCATCCTCACCGAAGCACAAGCCGGCAGAAGCGGCACCATCTTAACGGGAACCTTCCCAGTAAATGGCATTGGTGCCAATGTGTTATTCGACTCTGGCGCCTCTCACACTTTCGTATCACCATCCTTTGTGAAGAGGTTGAAGCTAGATGCGGATGAGCTACCGAACTTCATGGTTACTCTCCCATCGAAGGAGCGAGTAAAGTGCACCAAGTATTATCAATCAGCCACAATCCAAATCAAAGGCGAATCGTTTCCCATTTCCTTCATCGAATTCAATGGATTGGGATTCGACGTAATCATCGGAATGAATTGGTTGGAGCGGCACAAGGGCAGAATCCTCTGCGACGAGCATCGTTTGCTGCTCAAGAGTCCTTCTGGGGTTACCGTATCTTACCGCCAGAGACCGAGAGAGCCTTCGACCACACTTATATCTGCCATGGCTATGTACCGGGAGCTCAGAAAGGGCTAAGAAGTATACCTATGTTATGTACAAGACCTGGAGCGAGACCCAGAGTTCAGTGATGATGTACCCATTGTATCCGAATTTCCCGACGTATTCCCTAAGGAGCTACCCAGCATGCCACCACCGAGGCAGTGGAATTTGAAATTGACCTATTGCCAGGTACCGGTCCGTTGCTAGGGCACCGTACCGTATGGCACCTGCTGAAATGACTGAACTGAAAGAACAGTTGCGAGACCTTCTCGACAAAGGGTTTATACGCCCGAGCGTATCACCCTGGGGAGCACCGGTCCTCTTTGTGAAGAAGAAGGACGGTAGTCTCCGACTATGTATTGACTACCGCGAGCTGAATGCGGTCACAGTCAAAAATAAATACCCACTACCACGTATCGACGACCTGTTCGACCAGTTGAAAGGAGCCTCAGTCTTCTCCAAGATCGACCTCCGTTCTGGGTATCATCAAATTGCAATCAAAGAACAAGACATCGAGAAAACGGCATTCCGTACCAGATATGGCCACTACGAATTCATAGTGATGCCATTCGGTTTGTCAAACGCACCAGCTAAATTCATGGACCTCATGAATCGATTATTCAGTGAGCAGTTGGAACTTCAGTGGTTGTCTTCATCGACGACATACTTTATATTCCAAATCAGTAGAGGAACATGAAACTCACTTGAGGAAAGTACTTGAGACACTGCGCGAGAACCAGCTGTATGCGAAGTTCTCTAAATGCGAGTTTTGGCTTGATCAGGTATCATTCCTTGGACATGTCATCTCGAGCGCAGGTATCTCGGTTGACCCTTATAAGATAGAAGTTGTACGATCATGGCCTAGACCCAAGACTGTTACCGACATTAGGAGCTTTCTTGGTCTAGCCGGTTACTACCGGAGATTTATAAGGGACTTCTCGAAAGTCGCTAGCCCATGACTACATTGATGAAGAAAGATGCACCGTTTGTATGGACACACGAGTGCGAGCTATCATTTCAGAAACTAAAAGACTCATTGACCTCAGCGCCCGTCCTTACTCTTCCAGAGGGCACTGAGGGATTTGAGGTATATTGTGATGCATCAGGCAAAGGAATGGGATGCGTACTCATGCAGCACGGCAAGGTTGTTGCTTACGCCTCCCGCCAGCTGAAAAAGCATGAGGAGAATTACCCAACTCACGACTTAGAGTTAGGATCCATTGTCTTCGCCTTGAAGATATGGCGACACTATCTCTATGGGGTAAGCATCACCATCTACTCCGACCACAAGAGCTTACAGTATGTATTCACTCAGAAAGAATTGAACTTGAGACAGAGAAGATGGATGGAATTTCTTTCAGATTATGACATCAACTTGCAGTATAAGGAAGGGAAGGCAAACATTGTAGCCGACGCCCTGAGCCGTCGAGCACACTCGCTCCATTCGCTACTCGCTTCTTCTAGCTTGGTTGACGAGGTGCGAGACGCTCAGTTGAGCGACCCTTACCTAACCAAAATCAGACACAAGATCGAGAATGGTACATTTGAGAAGAAGAAGTATGACTTCAAGCTACATGAAGATGGTTTGATTCGGTTGAATGGCAGGCTATGCGTCCCCCGAAGCAATGCTGAGCTAAGGGATCGCATCCTGCGAGAGTCACATTGTTCCGCATTGTCAGTCCATCCGGGAGCCTCCAAGATGTACAAAGACATGAAGAGGTACTTCTGGTGGTCTGGAATGAAATCAGATGTGACGGAATTGTATTGAGATGCCTAACATGCCAAAAGGTGAAATTTGAACATCGTAGACCGGGCGGAATGGTACAATCGATGCCAGTTCCGGAGTGGAAATTTCATGATATCTCCATGGATTTTGTTGTAGGACTCCCACATGCCAGGGGAGGACTCAACATGATCTGGGTTGTAGTCGATCGCCTTACCAAGGTTGCCAGATTCATACCGATGAAGGACACCTGGAAGGTAGTAAAGCTAGCTGAGCTTTTCGATAAGGAGATTATCAGACACCACGGAGTCCCTAAGACTATAGTATCTGACCGTGACACCAGATTTCTTTCGAGATACTGGAGAGCTACACGGGAAGCGTTGGGTACAGAATTGAAGTTGAGTACCGCCTTCCATCCTCAGACCGACGGTCAGACAGAAAGGACCATCCAGACACTGGAGGACATGCTTCGGGCATGTGCCTTAGACTTTCAGGGGAGTTGGTTAGATAAGCTTCATCTTATCGAGTTCTCGTATAATAATAGTTATCACGCCTCGATTAAGATGTCGCCTTTCCAAGCTCTATACGGTAGACCTTGTCGTACACCCTTGTGTTCGGATGAGTCAAGTGAAGCGGTCATAATAGGACCGGATATCTTGAGCAAGTGCAAGCTGAAGTGCAGCAGATTCGAGCTAATATGAAGGCAGCCCAAGATAGACAGAAATCCTATGCGGATGTGAGACGACGCGACCTTGAGTTCGCCGTGGGCGACCAAGTGTTCTTGCGAGTTTCACCTATGAAGGGTGTCTTCCGTTTTGGCCAGAAGGGCAAGCTGAGCTCAAAGTTTGTAGGGCCGTACACTATCACCGAAAGAGTTGGATCCGTAGCCTACAGGTTAGCACTACCTGAGGACTTGGGACGTGTCCATGATGTATTTCATGTGTCACAACTCAAGAAGTATATTGTTGATCCTTCTCACGTCTTAGAGCTCGAGAGACTATCCATCGAGCCAACCATGAGATATGTTGAAACCCCAGTAAGAATCCTTGATAGGAAGACCAGAGACACTCGCCATAAGTCTATACGAATGGTGAAGGTCCTATGGTCAAACCATGATGTCGAAGAAGCGACATGGGAGTTGGAAGATGCCATGAAGGCTAAGTACCCACAGCTGTTCATAGACTAGAGAGTCTAGTATTTAGCAATACGGGTACGGGTCGTACCCCTTTTAAGGGGGTAGAGCCCTTTTGCTTTTGCATTGCTTCGGGGTAAGCATTGCATAGTGTGTAGGTATTGTAATAAATTTTGTATGGCACATATAGTGTAAGTGAATTTGGTACGTGTAATGTGCAGTGTATGAATGTATCGGTATGATGGATGATGTTGTGTAATGTGTATTGTGGATCGTAATGGTGTATTGTGGAATGGTATGAATTGAAAATGTTGAATCGTGTATGTGAATTGTGTATGATGCTTGAAGTGTGTATGTTTGCAATGTGCAATGGAGTAAACACCTCATAGGTGGTAGTAAGACACATTAGTGCAATTGGTTTGCCTAATGAGTAGAATTACTAAACTATTAACCCTTGAGCAACTTTGAGGGCAAAGTTTCTTAAGGGGGGTGGATTGAAATACCCCGTAATTAAAAATAGTGATTAATTAGGCTAATGAATAATTTAGAGGCTTAATTAAGTATAAATAATCGTAAGGGAACAAATCCCGAAGAAAACGGATCCTTAAAAATGGATTAAAACCACTAACGAACCTTAAAGCGTGTTTTTCGAGGTAACCGGGAAAACGTGTCTTTAAGCGGGTCAAATAGACTCGTAACAATTTTGGTCAACTAAATAATCACTAATAAATATTAGTGAAGCTTTAGAACCAATAAAAATCAAGAAAACGAGAAATTAGTAAAAACTGTCAAAAACGGGAAGTTGTGGGGTAGAAGCATAAATAACCAAAATTTATGTGTCCACTATTGAAAATAAAAATGTACATGAGTGTGTGTGTGTGCAGTGGTCCGATTTATTTCCCCCCTCACACTCTCTCACGCTCTCCCCTTATTAGCTAAAGACAAAAGCAATAAAAACACTAAAGTAACTACACTACCTCACTTTTACTCTCTCTCCTCCATTTCACTCCCTCTCTCACGCATGCAACCCTCCTCCCTCACTCTCTTTTCTTTCTTCTTCTACGTTCAGCCGATTTCCATGGAGAAAAGAGAAGCCACACAAAAATACTAACTTCTCTCATCTTGTAACCCCCTTTAACCTCTTCCAAAAATTATAAAAAGTGTACCATTGGAATCCTCTCACCAAGAGCTACATTTCCATCTTTCCAAAATTCAAAAACCTACAATTTCGTTTTTATGGGTATGTCCCATTTGGAGCTTCAACACCACCATCAGAAGGCCCTCCTTCCTTGTTCTTTTGAGGTAAAAATATTCTCAAAACTCTATTGTTTTCCTAGCCTTAAGGGCAAAACGAATTTTAGACTAAACCCTTGTTTGGCCTCTTATGTTCTAGCCGATTTTGGCTTGTTGAAAGAGTTGGAAATCTTGTTCTTGAACCACCCAAACAGCTCCTACACCCTTGGAAGGTAAAATAAATTCTAACCCTAAAACCTACTTAAAGCTTAATAATAGTTAGGGTTATTTCTTAGTGTATTGAAATGTGTATGTATATGGGTTGTAGAGTAGAGAAGTAGTGTTTGCTGAACCGGTGGAGAAAGAGAGAAGGAAGAAGCAAGAAGAGAAAAAACAATTAGAAGAAGAAGAAGGTAAATCACATTCTCTTGTGTAGTTAGTAATGTATAATGTAACAGATTTTTAGTAGCACAAATTGGTATTGTAAAATGATAGTGTATTAGTAGTGTAGTGTATAAGAGCATACAAATGTTTTGAAACCTTAAAAGACATGTAAAACTGATTGAAACCTAGTTGGGAATAAGAGGGTATGTGCAGAAATTTTTATGAGTGTTTAGTAGTTGATATTGGTGTATGAGAGCTTGGATATTATTGCTGTTTGAAACAGGTGAAATGGGTAACAAAATGTGAATACATGTTGTGGTGAGAATGTAAGATTTTAGGGGAGGTTATGTCAAAATTTATCTAGAATTAGAACACTTAAGAAAACTAGAAAAGAGAAACTAGGTGAATAATGTATGTGAACAGATTTTGATTAAGATAGGTAGAGGGTAAGTTGAGAGAGATAGTTAATGTAGTTATAATGTATTAGAGGTGCTAGAAATGCCAATAGAAGAGGGAGATGTAGAAGAGGAGTGTAAGTGTTAAAATCTGTAGCATAATGCAACTAGAGAAGAGACTAGGTGAGTGTTGAAAAGAAACTTGGAAAATTATGTGAGTGAATTAGTATAGAATTGTGTAAGGAGTGAACTAGGGTGTATTAAGAGGTTTAATTGGTGTTAAAACATATGGGATTAAGTGTAGGAACAATGGGGAAGTAATGGGTAAAAGAGAGGACTGAAAACAGAAATAAAAATGCAAATACTGGGCCGGACCGACCTTGGGACCGAACTTGCAAGGTCGGTCGAGCCTAGATTTACAAAGACGGGAAAGCTTCTGGAATCGACCGCACTTGCAAGTTCGGTCGGACTAGAAAATTCTCCCGTCTGTAACCTACTGGAATGGACCGACCTTACGACCGGACTTGCAAGGTCGGTCGACTCAAAAATTTTCCATCGAGTAAGCTACTGTAATGGACCAACCTTGCGACCGGACTTGCAAGGTCGGTCGGGCTAAAATTCGCCTGTAACGAAACTTACTGGAATGGACCGACCTTTGGACCGGACATGCAAGGTCGGTCGACTCCAGAATTTCGAAACCAAAACTTACTGGAATGGACCGACCTTGGGACGGACTTGCAAGGTCGGTCGGCCAGAAGAATTTCCGTAATCTGAGCTACTGGAATGGACCGGACTTGCAAGGTCGGTCGCAAGTCCGGTCCGGTCAAAAAAAATTAAATTAAAAATACTATATATATATATATATGTATACCCACATATATATGTATGTACATGTATGTATGTATACCAACATTAAGTAAGGAAGTAAAACTTAAGTAATGAAAAATAAGTAAGTAAAGTGTAAGTGTAAGAAGTATAAGGACATAGTAAGTATGAGTTGAATTAATGATAGTTTTATTAATCATTCAATTGTATATATATAATAGGATTTGATTTGTGACACCGAAGGACGTTTGGAATCACGTACAACGGTGAACGGTATGGATTCCTCATCCCCCGTATGCTATCTTGGTTACTCTGATTTGTGTGTTGTGTGCTAATTGATCACCAAATAAGATAAATGCACGAATCGGAGTTATCATGTTTACTACTGTGAATATGTAGTGTTGTATATGGTTGTATATTGTCTTCAAATTTAGTTTGTATAATTCATGAAATGTTTGGATGAATATGAATGTGTGTATGTATGATGTATTGTATTGTGACCGTTTATTATTGTGTTTGGACTTCTAACTTATTCCTAACAAGCTAACCAATCTAACTTAAATTGGTAATTAAATTGGAATGAGTAGAAGTCCGATATAGTTTCGGCCACGCGTGAGGATGCGGAGTCACGAGAGGTTGGCTCCAATTCCTGACTCTCAAACTGGTCCGCGGCCCAAATCCCTTAAGTGGGTAGCATCCCGGATTGGTGAGTCAAGTAAATCCCGGAGGTGGGACGGCGTAGTCCCCAGGGCCGGAGGTCCCGACGACTTAACTTGAGTATGAATAAGTAAGTAAGAATGAGTAAGTAAAAGGAATGTAAGTAAGTAAGTGTAAGTAAGAAAAGTAAGTAACGAGTAAAGGAGTAAAGCATTCCGATTAACCCGGATGCATAATTTGGCTAACTTGTGAAGGTAAGTATTGTGAGCATTATTGTATCGTGCCTTGGAATGAATAATGTATTGTGAATGAATGTTTGTTGTATGCAAGCATGTATGTATGAAATAAATGAACAACATGTTTAGTGGACGTCAAATAGTCGGCGTGCCCTAGCTAGCACGCGGTATATGCGGAGTTTATACGCAGCGTTTGCTGAGCCCCTTGGGGCACCATTTTTACTACACGCAGGTACCCGCGAAGGATGAAGATGTGAAGACTTAGTTTTATTTCTTTATCTTCTTTTGGATTGAAAACAATGAAACATGATGGTGTACTGAGTAGTACATGGCTATAGCTTTTGATTAGCCGGTGTACCATGGGGTACACCTTTTTGGATTTTGATAGAATGGGATTGGTATAGATGAGTAGCGGTGGTAGGTAGAAACTCATTCCTTTGGAACTTAGAAATGATGTAATCGAATATACTTAAATACTCGGTGATCCAGGGTGTAAGTATTGGCATACGATGTTTTGGTAAGTAATTTAGTAGCTCGGTATATTATGTTCATCAGACCGTGACTGTAAGTAAGGTAAGCCTAGCTAGCCGTATGGGCGGTTAGCGGCGTTGTACCACCCGCCGTAGTAAGTAGTAATATTTCCGCTGCGAACTCGTAGGATTAACCGGACGATTAGATGGTAAACATAGGATTAGCGGTTAGGGTGTTACACCGTACGTCATAGGCATTGATGTTACCTATAAAACGAACATCACAGAAGTGCCTTTGGTTCAGTTCATTGGAGTGACGAGTATAGGCAAGAACTTAAGCATTGCCTTCACCTTTCTGTTGGAGAAATATGTGACTACTTCTACAACTTAGGCAGTGTACCTATCGTTTTGCGGAATAGTGGATTTGTGGGGTTGTCGTACTCATGGGGACCTCGTTGTCGATAACTGATAGTGTAGTAAATTGACTGAGACTTCTAGCAAACAGGTTTATCATTTTTGGAAAGGGAAAGAGTATGCTTAAAAGCTAACTTATAAGACAATAATAAAAACAATTAATCAAAACAGAATAGAAATAGAAATTGTAAATCTTTTGTTTTTAAACAAGCATCCTGGGTTATTGTGCTCTCCTATTTTATCCAATTATGTTAATATAAACTTTCACCACTTTAGCAATAAACTCAGGAATCTTAATTAGTTCATTAACCGGTCCTTGTACAACAAACCCTAACTAGTAGAAATTACAAGCCGCAAAATATGCCCAAGTCAATTCAATCAATCGCATTATTAACAATTCCTATTGGAGACAGATTAACCTATAGGCGAGACACGCTTCTAGTCATTAACCCGTTTTAACTTCCTATGTCAAGAACCTTGTCTCAGCAACTCATTTTAACAAGAGAACTACAAATATCACTTTAATAATTGTACAAGAAGATTAAAGCGCATTAAGGACAAGAATCAAAATACTGCTTAGATAAATATAGTGGAAAGTTTGCATAACACAATTATATAAAATAGGCTCGCTTCCAAACCCGGGAGGCTAAGTTTATTAATCACACATAAATAAAAACAAACATAAATAATAAGATAGACATTAAAACAGAGAGTAAAGTTAAAGGAAAGAAAGAACTCTATTTGGGGAGAGTTGTTTCGCTTTCGGGCTTGCCTCCGTGATTATGCCGACCTCAAAACGATGACAAAGGGTAGAACAAAGAATAACGAACAAAATGGCAAAAGTATACTGTGTCCGGGTCAATTTAGCCGGACACACCTGTCCCGGGTCTATTTAGCCGGATACAAATCCGGATGCAGCTCCTTTAATGGAGTTCGCGTCTGGGTTTGTGCAGAACGTCGTTCTTCGTTGGTTTTCTGGAAAATAACAGCGTAAGGCTAATTGGTGATGGAAAAGGATGAAGAATGGAGTATGGATGGTGGAGAGTGAGTGTTGATGAACGTTGATGAGCTTTGGATTCAGGAAGGGATGATTTTTAAGATCGAAGGAACGTGGGTTATTTATAGCAGATGAAACAGGGGAAGAGGACAAAGCTTGCAGCAGGCGTGGGTGAAAAGGATGCGACGCCTGATATGTTTGATATAGTAGATAGAACGTAGTGGGCGCTGCAATTTGAAGAAGAAAACAGTGAAGACGCGCGCAGTAATTGAAGAAGAAAATGGAGAAGACTGCGCTGAAATAAATCAGTCGCGTGAATTCTGGAACTGGGCTGCGTTTACACCCGTCCGGAATTGCGTCCGGATCCAGACATGTGTGTCCGGATGTGCGTCCGGATTGTTTTAGCCGGACATGTGTGTCCGGATGTGCGTCCGGATTGTTTTAGCCGGACGTGTGTATTTTCGTCTTGTCTTGTCTGCAAACTTCGACAGGCTCCAGATTCTTCGTTTGAGCTCCGTTTTACTCGTCGTTTGTTGCGTTGGAAAGATTGTGAAGTAAACTATGTGATTCCAAGACTTTTCACTGCATTTGATACATAAAATGTATCAGTTCATATCAAAACATAAATCTAAGAAAAAATATACGATAAGTGAGAAATACGACAAGAATTGTTATGATAATAGGAAGAATTATAGCCCTAAAGATAGATGTATTTCACACTTATCAAACTTCCTCACACTTAGCTTTTGCTTGTCCTCAAGCAAATAATGAATAAATCTATCTCAAAGGCCGTAGTATCGAACCTCAGGATCAAATAGATGCAAACAGGAAGTAAGCAGAGTGACAATTGATAAGTGTCTAAATGAGCATGTTTTATGGGTGTATTTCATATATTATATCAGCACTTTTCTGCTCATTTCTCACTTATCGTATGTTTTTCCTCTAGTTTATGTTTTATTGATTATCTCACAAACTTATTGGTTAAAACATGAGGAAAACCCAAGCTAGGAGCAAAGTACATGAAGAGACGAACGCATAGGCGCAGACGGCTCGAAAAACGGAGTCCAAACGAAGAATCTAGAGCCAGTCAAAGTTCGCAAGTCTCGCGTCCATGTTGTGTCCGCCCAACTAAGGGAGGATATGGCTGTGTCCGCCCAACTAAGGGAGGACAAGGCTAAATGTGTCCGCCTAACTTTACCCGGACATGGCTAATTGTGTCCGCCCAAGTGGCTTGTGTCCGCCCAACTTTACCCGGGCGTGGCTTGTGTCCGCCCAAACAAGCGTGGACACAAACGTGGACGTGAGTAATGTGTCCGCCCAAACAAGCATGGACACAAACGTGGACATGAGCTGTCCGCCTAGAAATGGCTGGACACAAACGTGGACACGGGGCGGACGTGTGTAAATACAACGCAGATCCAGAAATTAACGCGACAGTTTCTTCTTCGCCGACTGTCTTCCCCAAGTTGCTTCTTTGCGGCGCCTACAGACATGTCAAACTGCTTCATCAACAACATCAGGCGCCTACCTTAATTCCCTCACGCGTCTGTCTCCAATCAACCTCAGTTCTGTCTCCTCTCCAGCTCTATCATCAACCTCATCCTCTGCCTCTATATAAACCCAGCACCTTCAACCATAATGGGGTGTGCCTGTGTGCCTGTACGACGGGAGACTGAAGAAATCATTCACCACACTCATCCATCTCTTCCATTCATTTTCTCCCGTAACACCACAACATTCCATACTCACGCAGTAACAAAGAAATAGAAGAGCAGCAGTGAGAGCGAGAGCAGACCCGTTCTTTCTCTGAAATAATGTCAAAATCTATCTGTGCTATCTTCTTATCTTCGTTAATGTCTGAGTAATTTTGTTTTGTATCCTAGGATGGGGGTTTGATTCTAATATTATGTAAAACGGTATTTATCACCTGTCTCACTTGTTAAACTTGTTTTAATTCCTTTCAGCAAATATTGTTAAATGCTTTGCGTGACAAACAACTGCATTTTTATGGTAACTATCAACATATGATTTTGAGATAGTCTAAGTACCACAAAGGAATTAACCTTGGTATTTACACTCCGGATTGAGCAGGAAAATACTGAGGCTATAACTAAGAGTTCGTAACTGACAATTATTAACTCTAATAGACAATAAATAATTGAGACAAGGTTATAAATCGGTTTAAGTAATTTAGGCAATTCCCCCGCTATCCTAGGATACCTTTTCCATCCATATCACTTAATTCACCTGTTTTTACTGTTTTTATTATTTCTGTACTAATCCAACAACAAATCAAGCTTGCCTCCGGCTAAACCCCTTTTACAGTTTTTATTAACTACCAAGACTAGGATAATTGAACAATTTCCCTGTGGATACGACACTTGTTTTACTACTCCGAATAGGTGCACTTGCCTATTAGTTTGCTATAAATCTATGTTTATTAACGTGTAGTTTTATCCCAACAAGTTTTTGGCGCCGTTGCCGGGGAGATTGATTCCATCAATTTCCCTAGTTTCCGGTAGTTCACTTGCTATACTGTAATATTTTGTTTATATTATTTTGTTGTTTGTTTAATTTCTAACATCTAACTTCGGACATCTAACTTCGGACATTTAACTTCGGACATCTAACTTCGGACATTTAATTTCAGCTCTTTATTTTATTGTCATTTATTTTTCAGTCATTTAATTTCCATAGTCCTTTAAATTTCCAATAAATTAACTCCTAACATTTAATTTTCTGTCATTTAATTTTCTGTCATTTAAATTCTGTAATCTAACTACTAACTTATATTTTCTGTCTACTAACTTATAATTTCTGTCTACTAACTTATAATTTCTGTCATCTAACTACTAACTTATAATTTCTGTCATTTAATTTCCCTTGTCATTTCAATTCCTGCAATTTAATTCTGTCATTTTTCTTTATTTTAATTTTATTGTTTACTTAAACTGCACTTATTTTTGTTTATTTTGTTTCACTTATTTTCTTTTTTTTTACTCTTGTCATAAAAAATTAATAATCATAAATAAAATAAATAAAAAAAACAACAAAAATATAAGTGTTGTCTAATTAAAAGCTTATCCGCCTAACCTATATGTTTGCTTTTCTTTTTATTTACTAATTAATTTCGCAGTTTACCACAAGTTATCTTCTGTGCATGCCAAATACTCGAACCCGAGGTTCTCCACCAATCAGTCCGAGACCCGAACCCGAGCGCACTTTGTTACAAGCACGAAGAAACCTAAGAAATCAAAACATGGCTAATAACGAAGTTATAGAAGAAATGAACCATGAAAATCAACCAAATCAACCAGAACACCGTGCCCTCTCTGATTACCACCAACCGGATACCGAAGGAAGGGCATCAGCCATAGTTCTCCCCGAACTAACACCGCTAGAAACGGACGATGGGCTTTCAAAACCCAACACATCACCGCATCGGACAAGCAGGGATCTAGGCAAATTTAGTGGAGCAAATCCTGATGAAGCCCCAAATCATTTAAGTCTCTTCCTAGACTTCTGTAATTCCTTTGGTCAAACCGGAAACGTCAAAGAAAGAATCCGACTACAACTATTTCCTCACTCGTTGTCAGATTCAGCAAACAGGTGGTACCGAAGTCTTCCATCCCGATCAATCACTACATGGTTGCAAATGGCCCAGAAGTTCCTAGCCAAATACTACCCAACCAGTAGAACAAGGTAGTTGATAGGAGAAATCAACACTTTCTGTCAGGAGCGGAGCCGGGAGAAACATTGTACGACGCATGGGATAGATTCAAGGATATGCTAATGAAGTGTTCCCACCATGGTCTCGACGATCAATCCCTCTGCCTGTCATTCTTCAACGGTTTGGATGATGGAAACCGACTACTCGTCAATTCCTCTGCAGGAGGAAGTTTCATGATGAAATCTCCTCAAGAAGGGATGAACCTTCTCGAAACCATGACGAGCAATACCAGACAGTGGACGAGATCCAAAGGAAGAACACCACGAGCAGCAGGCCTACTCCATGTTGAGCCTACAGATCATTTATCGGCTCAGATCTCGTCCCTTGCCAAGATGGTGGAAAAGCTAACAACTTCTCAAAATGAAATCGTAAAGACAATAGCTTCCCCACCTACAAGTTCATCTCCAGAAGGATGTGCCATATGTGCCGGTCCTCATGAAACTCATCAATGCAAAGGTAAAAACCAGTACGAGGATGTATAATTCATAGGAAACCGCCCCGGTAATTCCTACAATAATAACTTCAACACAACTACCCATGGAGAAATCACCCGAATTTCTCATGGAAAAACAATGATCAGAACCAAGGAGGGCAGAACAACAGTTCCAATACCTATCAGGGAAACAGACCCCAACCAAACTCTAATACGGGTTATAGAGCACAAGGTGCCCCTCCAGGTTTCCAACAACAACAACAACCATCTTCATCCTCTGTTGATCCAAACGCGGAACTCAAAGAGATGATGAAGGGTTACATGTCTATGACTCAGAACCAGCTTTCTGCACAAGAAGCCTTCAACCAAAAAATCGAAGGTAAATTCAATCAAATTGCAGAACATCTTGCTCGAAGACCGTCTGGGGCTCTCCCCAGCCAAACTGAACCAAATCCAAGAGAGAAAGCCAAATGCATCTATGTGAAAGAGCACAATGAAGAAAAGATGGAGGTGGCCAAAACAGCTAAGGTTCCAGAACTTCACCCTTCCCTTCAAGAGTGGGTAGTAGCAATCGAAACTTCCAAAAGGAATGTAGCTGAACTGGAAAGCACCGCCACAGTCTATAAAAATCGCATTCAATATGAGAATACTTACCTCAAGAACTTGGTGGCCGGCTATGAAAATGAAAAGCTCGACTTTGAAGAAGAGAAGAAGAAGAGGTTAAGGCGATAACCTTGAGAAGCGGTAAGAAAACAAACGAGATTCACATCCCGCAAAGGTCGGAAGAATCCCAAGAGGATACTGATGAAAAAGTTGAGGTCCCAATAGAGAAAACATCTCCCACCATCCTCACTATTCCACCAGCTTCAAAACCTTCTCCACAAGAACCGCCTATACCATTTCCCCACCGACTCCAAAAGCAGAAATTGGATAATGAATATGGTAAGTTTCTGGCAATGCTGAAACAACTAAATGTCAACATACAGTTTGTAGACCTCATTGCCAAAATGCCAAACTACGCCAAATTCCTCAAACACCTTATCTCCAACAAAACTAAATTGGCCGAAGTCGGTACCGTACCTCTCAATGTAGCTTGCTCGGCTATTCTGCAACAACCACTGCCTTCAAAATGCAATGATCCAGGTAGCTTCACCATTCCAGTCACAATTGGTAGCACCTCATTTCCATACTCCTATGCGATCTGGGTGCCTCCATTAATTTGATGCCCCTCTCCACTTTCAAAAAGCTGGGAATTGGAGAGATGAAAAAGACCAAGATGACCCTGCAACTGGCAGATGGTTCGGTAACTTACCCAAGCGGAGTGGTGGAGGATGTTATCATCAAAGTGGAGCACTTATACTTCCCATGCGATTTTGTCATTTTAGACATCGAAGAGAACTCCACTACACCTCTCATCCTTGGACGACCTTTCCTCGCCACAGCCAATGTGCACATTTCGGTAGCCCAGGGGACAATCACCCTTCAAGCTTATAATGAAAAGCTGGAGTTCGCATCAGGACGATCTCCAGATAACAAATCCAAGGATCTCAAGTTTGTGCGGGACACTCAATCACCATCATCCCCACTTCTCTTTATCACCCTTCTAGACGACATGTCTATTACAGAGATACCACCACCAATCCCGGATGAAGAGCGGGATAAGAAATGTAAACATGCATCCAGGTGGACACTCAAAAATACCATCAAGTCATGCTTTGGATCTCCTCCTCATAACCACCCCCAGGATTGATCTAACGACAAAGCGTCTAGCCAAAGACGTTAAAGAAGGGTAGCTTTCCGGGAGGCAACCCGGAGGAACTTATCTTTTATATGCTTTTATGCTCTTTTAATTTTCAGGTTCTCTTTAAATTTTGTTTTTGCTAAACTCTTAAACCCGTTTGTAGTATGGTTGCTTCTAGTGTCTTATGCAGGTGCAACTTCATGACCACACCGCAACCAAGCTACGCTACTTGAGACTGAAGCTCAAGTGTGGGGGAAGTCCAATACACGCTAGCAAAAATAATCTCAGGGGAGTACCAGTTACTTTAATTATGCTTTTATTTAAATAAAATAAGCAGAGGAGAGTTTATATGCTTAAATGATTATTCGTGAGCTTTGTGTTCTCTCTATTTATCTACTTACCGAAAAGGTCTTCTGAAACTTTCCCTTGTTTTTCTGGTGAACAATGAGGACATTGTTCAATTTAAGTGTGGGGGAGTGTGCCCTTTTCGGTGACATTTTGTGCTTAAATGCTTAATCTCTCTGCTTATCTTGCGTTTGTCCAAATTCAATATCGTGGACCCTTTATATGTGGGTTGTTCTCTTTAAGAATAAATACTGTTATGAATTGTGGGATAAGTGGTATAAAATGTACAAAAATTTTAAAATTTTGATTACTTTTGAGGAGCATTTTTATGCGGTGTGTGTGACAAATGATCTGCAATGGTTAGATTTTTATTACTCAGGGGTTCTTTCTGTCTTCTTTCTTAGGGATTGCTAAGGGGTGCTTCTCTGTCAAAATATATACAAGAATTAAATAAGGGACTTGCGAGACACCATTGGTAACCAACAAGAGAGTTGAGTGTTCTTAAAATACAAAGGCTTGATGCCTACATATTATCTTCTCATCTCTTATGCAAAAGTGAAACAAATGCATAAATCTATTTTTCCTTTTGTTTTCTCCTCAATGCCCATTCTTGAGAGAAGTTGGCCATGGTAAAAGTTCTTAAAGTCACCTTAAATCAAGAAGCATTGAAGTACTCCGGATCATACCCCGAAACTCTAATTTTTATTTTTGCCCTGAGTACACCTATGCCACCAGTAGGTGATGGATCACACTCCTCTAAAAAGTTTAAGATAAAGTACTATTGACTTCTTTATCCTACCCTTCATAATAGTATTTGTTAATATTGAGCATTCCCTACATGCTTGGGTACATGGTTTTGCTTGAGGACAAGCAAAAGGTAAGTGTGGGGGTGTGATAAGTGTCTAAATGAGCATGTTTTATGGGTGTATTTCATATATATATCAGCATTTTCTGCTCATTTCTCACTTATCGTATGTTTTTCCTCTAGTTTATGTTTTATTGGTTATCTCACAAATTTATTGGTTAAAACATGAGGAAAAACCAAGATAGGAGCAAAGTACACGAAGAGACGAACACATAGGCGCAGACGGCTCGAAAAACGGAGTCCAAACAAAGAATCTAGAGCCAGTCAAAGTTCTCAAGTCTCGCGTCCATGTTGTGTCCGCCCAACTAAGGGAGGACATGGCTGTGTCCGCCCAACTAAGGGAGGACAAGGCTAAATGTGTCCGCCTAACTTTACCCGGACATGGCTAATTGTCTCCGCCCAACTTTACCCGGACGTGGCTTGTGTCCGCCCAACTTTACTCGGACGTGGCTTGTGTCCGCTCAAACAAGCGTGGACACAAACGTAGACGTGAGTAATGTGTCCGCCCAAACAAGCGTGGACACAAACGTGGACATGAGCTGTCCGCCTAGAAATGGCTGGACACAAACGTGGACACGGGGCGGACGTGTGTAAATACAACGCAGATCCAAAAATTAACGCGACAGTTTTCTTCTTCGCCGACTGTCTTCCCCAAGTTGCTTCTTCTTTGCGGCGCCTACAGACATGTCGAACTGCTTCATCAACAACATCAGGCGCCTACCTTAATTCCCTCACGCGTCTGTCTCCTCAACCTCAGTTCTGTCTCCTCTCCAGCTCGATCATCAACCTCATCCTCTGCCTCTATATAAACCCAGCACCTTCAACCATAACGGGGTGTGCCTGTGAGCCTGTACGACGGGAGACTGAAGAAATCATTCACCACACTCATCCATTCTCTTCCATTCATTTTCTCCCGTAACACCACAACATTCCATACTCACGCAGTAACAAAAGAAATAGAAGAGCAGCAGTGAGAGCGAGAGCAGACCCGTTCTTTCTCTGAAATAATGTCAAAATCTATCTGTGCTATCTTCTTATCTCCGTTAATGTCTGAGTAATTTTCTTTTGTATCCTAGGATGGGGGTTTGATTCTAATATTATGTAAAACAGTATTTATCACCTGTCTCACTTGTTAAACTTGTTTTAATTCCTTTCAGCAAATATGTTAAATGCTTTGCGTGACAAACAACTGCATTTTTATGGTAACTATCAACATATGATTTTGAGATAGTCTAAGTACCACAAAGGAATTAACCTTGGTATTTACACTCCGGATTGAGCAGGAAAATACTGAGGCTATAACTAAGAGTTCGTAACTGACAATTATTAACTCTAATAGACAATAAATAATTGAGACAAGGTTCTAAATTTGTTTAAGTAATTTAGGCAATTCCCCCGCTATCCTAGGATACCTTTTCCATACATATCACTTAATTCACCTTTTACTGTTTTTATTATTTCTGTACTAATCCAACAACAAATCAAGCTTGCCTCCGGCTAAACCCCTTTTTACAGTTTTTATTAACTACCAAGACTAGGATAATTGAACAATTTCCCTGTGGATACGACACTTGTTTTACTACTCCGAATAGGTGCACTTGCCTATTAGTTTGCTATAAATCTATGTTTATTAACGTGTAGTTTTATCCCAACAACAATCAAAAGAATAGTTCTGCTCTTGGTTGTAGGTTTTCGCAATTAGTGAAAAAGAAATGATTTTTAAAAGCATAGATAAGTTAGATTACAAAATCTGAATAGATTATCTTGGGATCTTCCACCATTTCTTTCTTCTAACCTTTGGATGACAAGAGGTGTGAAGTAACACCTTATTCCGCGATACCTTTCAACACCACGTACTCATGATCAAAAACAAAAATTCAAACTGTAATTAACTTTTTTTTCGCACGCAAAAACATTCTTTTCAAGATGTATACAAAAACAAACGAGTAATTACGAATTTGTAGAGTTATTTCGTAACCCAGACTTTTCTCTCTATCCATATAACAGTGTTGGGCCAACTATCCCAGATCCTGAGACCTTAGGTAGATAGGTGTTAAGGCACCCCTAGGACTTAATAACCGGATAGACGAGGCCTGCTTTTGTTAGGAAAAAGTTTGATCAGCGGAGTACCTTACCTTATCCTTTCATTCCAAACTTTTCACATCATTTCCAAAATCCCAAGATAATAATTCAGTTTCCACAATCAACTAATCCATCAAATTTTAGTGAAAGCATATTCAATTGAATAAAACTATGTATACAAACAACCTAAAGCAGAAAGATTCTTGAGGTGGTCACCTAGCTCAACTTCAAAATCTGTGCAAAAATTTTTACCCAAGAATTCAATATTTATAAGCACTCAGAGAAGAAATTCTCTCAATGCAAGAAGACAAATAAAAACAAGTGTGGCATTTAAGCGCAAATGATATTTTTAGGGAAAGTTCTCTACTAACTAAACTTCCTCACACTTAGCTTTTGCTTGTCCTCAAGCAAATAAAGAATAAATATATCTCTAAGGCCGTAGTATCGAACCTCAGGATCAAACAGATGCAAACAGGAAGTAAGCAGAGTGACAATCAAAAGAATAGTTCTGCTCTTGGTTGTAGGTTTTGGCAATTAGTGAAAAGAAATGATTTTTAAAAGCATAGATAAGTTAGATTACAAAATCTGAATATAGATTATCTTGGGATCTTCCACCATTTCTTTCTTCTAACCTTTGGATGACAAGGGGTGTGAAGTAACACCTTATTCCGCGATACCTTTCAACACCACGTACTCATGATCAAAAACAAAAATTCAAACTGTAATTAACTTTTTTTGCATGCAAAAACATTCTTCTTCAGGATGTATACAAAACAAACGAGTAATTACGAATTTGTAGAGTTATTCCGTAACCCAGACTTTTCTCTCTATCCTTATAACGGTGTTGGGCCAACTATCCCAGATCTCGAGACCTTAGGTAGATAGGTGTTAAGGCACCCCTAGGACTTAATAACCGGATAGACGAGGCCTGCTTTTTTAGGAAAAATTTGATCAGCAGAGTACCTTGCCTTATCCTTTCATTCCAAACTTTTCACATCATTTCCAAAATCCCAAGATACTAATTTTGTTTCCACAATCAACTAATCTATCAAATTTTAGTGAAAGCAGATTCATTTGAATAAAACTAAGTATACAAACAACCTAAAGCAGAAAGATTCTTGAGGTGGTCACCTAGCTCAACTTCAAAATCTGTGCAAAAATTTTTACCCAAGAATTCAATATTTATAAGCACTCGGAGAAGTGATTCTCTCAATGCAAGAAGACAGATAAAAACAAGTGTGGCATTTAAGCACAAATGGCATATTTTCAGGGAAAGGTCTCTACTAACTAAACTTCCTCACACTTAGCTTTTGCTTATCCTCAAGCAAATAAAGAATAAATCTATCTCTAAGGCCGTAGTATCGAACCTCAGGATCAAATAGATGCAAACTGGAAGTAAGCAGAGTGACAATCAAAAGAATAGTTCTGCTCTTGGTTGTAGGTTTTCGCAATTAGTGAAAAAGAAATGGTTTTTTAAAGCATAGATAAGTTAGATTACAAAATCTGAATATAGATTATCTTGGGATCTTCCACCATTTCTTTCTTCTAACCTTTGGATGACAAGGGGTGTGAAGTAACACCTTATTCCGCGATACCTTTCAACACCACGTACTCATGATCAAAAACAAAAATTCAAACTGTAATTAACTTTTTTTCGCATGCAAAAACATTCTTCTTCAAGATGTATACAAAACAAACGAGTAATTACGAATTTGTAGAGTTATTCTGTAACCCAGACTTTTCTCTCTATCCTTATAACGGTGTTGGGCCAACTATCCCAGATCCCGAGACCTTAGGTAGATAGGTGTTAAGGCACCCCTAGGATTTAATAACCGGATAGACGAGGCCTGCTTTTGTTAGGAAAAATTTTTATTAGCGGAGAGTACCTTGCCTTATCCTTTCATTCCAAACTTTTCACATCATTTCCAAAATCCCAAGATACTAATTCTGTTTCCACAATCAATTAATCTATCAAATTTTAGTGAAAGCAGATTCATTTGAATAAAACTAAGTATACAAACAACCTAAAGCAGAAAGATTCTTGAGGTGGTCACCTAGCTCAACTTCAAAATCTGTGCAAAAATTTTTACCCAAGAATTCAATATTTATAAGCACTCAGAGAAGTGATTCTCTCAATGCAAGAAGACAAATAAAAACAAGTATGGCATTTAAGCACAAATGGCATATTTTCAGGGAAAGGTCTCTACTAACTAAACTTCCTCACACTTAGCTTTTACTTGTCCTCAAGCAAATAAAGTATAAATCTATCTCTAAGGCCGTAGTATCGAACCTCAAGATCAAACAGATGCAAAAACAGGAAGTAAGCGAGTGACAATCAAAAGAATAGTTCTGCTCTTGGTTGTAGGTTTTCGCAATTAGTGAAAAAGAAATGATTTTTTAAAGCATTGATAAGTTAGATTACAAAATCTGAATATGGATTATCTTGGGATCTTCCAGCATTTCTTTCTTCTAACCTTTGGATGACAAGGGGTGTGAAGTAACACCTTATTCCGAGATACCTTTCAACACCACGTACTCATGATCAAAAACAAAAATTCAAACTGTAATTAACTTTTTTTCGCATGCAAAAACATTCTTCTTCAAGATGTATACAAAACAAACGAGTAATTACGAATTTGTAGAGTTATTCCGTACCCAGACTTTTCTCTCTATCCTTATAACGGTGTTGGGCCAACTATCCCAGATCCCGAGACCTTAGGTAGATAGGTGTTCAGGCACCCCTAGGACATAATAACCAGATAGACGAGGCCTGCTTTTGTTAGGAAAATTTTTATCAGCGTGAGTACCTTGCTTTATCCTTTCATTCCAAACTTTTAACATCATTTCCAAAATCCCAAGATACTAATTCAGTTCCACAATCAACTAATCTATCAAATTTTAGTGAAAGCAGATTCATTTGAATAAAACTATGTATACAAAACACCTAAAGCAGAAAGATTCTTGAGGTGGTCACCTAGCTCAACTTCAAAATCTGTGCAAAAATTTTTACCCAAGAATTCAATATTTATAAGCATTCAGAGAAGTGATTGTCTCAATGCAAGAAGACAAATAAAAACAAGTGTGGCATTTTAAGCGCAAAGGGCACATTTTCAGGGAAAGGTCTCTACTAACTTCCTCACACTTAAGAGGAGCAATGTCCTCATTGTTCAAAAATAAATCAAGAAAAGACCTTTCAAAATACGCCAGACTCATGAAGAATTTCATTCAAGACAATCATGGACTGATATAAAAATAAGCATTAAGCGTGATAGATTGAACACAAACATTTTTAAAATAAAGAAACTGAAACTCCCCTGATATCGTAGATTGTGGAAGGTTCCCTTCCTCACACTTAAATTCGAACAATGGGGGTAGTAGCGTTCCTCACACTTGCGTTCAAGCAAGTGTCCAGCCTAGAGATCATCAAACACCATGATAAAAATGTCACCTGCACATACTCACAACTACCTAAAAATAAACGCTAAAAGTGTTGCATTAAAGTACTGACACCATTAAAATAAAACCATAAACAACAAAATCATATGATCCCCTCTTCATTTGATAGCACATCCTTCTTCCTTTGAATTTTTTTTTTGTAAAAAAAACACACGTCCGGACTTGTTGGTCCGGACGCAAATCCGGACGTGTTTTAGCTCTGCACATGTCCGGGTCTGTTGGTCCGGACGCAGATCCGGACACGTTAAAATAATCTTTTTATTTTTTAGATTAAAACTAGGAAAAATATGGAAGATAAAATATAAAACAAAAATAATAGGCTAATAAAACTTAACCACTGGTTGCCTCCCAGTAAGTTGCCCGTATTTTTAGTCTTTGGCTAGACTTCCGCTTCGTTATCCTGGATCAAAAATAGAAGTAGACAACAGCTTTGCCAGGAAAACGAAGTTGGCAGTAATTAAAAACAAACCACCTGGATCAAAACAAAACCTCACCTTGGTAAATAAAATAGGAAAATGAATACTCCACAAAACCTGGTGTTTGAGGGGATACTGCTGGTAACGGAGTTCTAATAGAAGACCAGGTGGTGATGACTTTTCTTTCCTCAAATTGGAGGATGTAAACATCCTCCTCTTGTTGTTGAGGCTTATGGAGCCAGGGTGGAAGTTGATGAGAGACTGGTGGTAGCGGTGTTCCTTCCTCAGATTCGAGGATGTAAATTTCCTCTCCTGGTTGTTGAGGCTCAATAGGATAATCCTCTTCTAGCTCGCGGACTGGCTCAGACAAAATATCTTCAATTTTAATTGCTCCTTTTGTGCTGGGGATGGAGATGGAGGAGAATTAACTTTCAGACCTTTGCTCCAACTCGGCGTCGGAGAAAAATGTCCTGATAAGTTTCTTTATCTCCTCATCAGAACTTGTAGCTTCAAGAATATCTGGCTCGAATCGATCTTCGCTCCTTAGAGTCACCACTGGAATCTCTTCTAGCGGCTCGGTCTGACTCGGGAGAAATTCGTCTGGCACTTATGTAGATTGCTGTTCATTCTGATTGAAGTAGTCATATCCCAACTGAGCTTCTTTGTACTGTGTATTAGCCTGGTCGACTTCCCACCAATACGGCTCTCGATTTGATTGTTGAGGTGGTTGATAATCCTTGACCATCCTTTGATATGAGAATATCTCATCTTGCATGTGTGTCCATTCCAAATCAATCAACAATTTTCTCTCACCTCATCGTAGCTGCTCTCCATTATCAGTAACTAGCCTACAAAATAAAAATAAAAATACCAAGTAGAATAGAACTAAAAATCGAAAAGAAACACAAAAACAAAAATTAACTAAATAGAAAAACAAATAAGAAATAAACAGAGATAAAAGAAAATTGCTAAAATAAATAAAGTAAGTAAAATTAAATAAAATTAAATGAAGCAAAAATAAAATAAAAAACATAAATAAATAAAAAAAACTAAACAGAAATCTCAATAAAATTAAAAACCATCAATTAACCGTGCCGGAGATCCCCGGCAACGGCGCCAAAACTTGTTGGAGAAATATGTGACTACTTCTACTTTGGCAGTGTACCTATCGTTTTGTAGATAGTGGATTTGTGGGGTTGTCGTACTCTTGGGGACCTCGCTGTGGATAACTGATAGTGTAGTAAATTGACTGAGACTTCTAGCAAACAGGTTTTATCATTTTTGAAAGGGAAAGAGTATGCTTAAAAGCTAACTAACTTATAAGACAATAATAAAAACAATTAATCAAACAGAATAGAAATAGAAATTGTAAATCTTTTGTTTTTAAAGAAGCATCCTGGGTTATTCTGCTCACCTATTTTATCCAATTATGTTAATAAACTACAAACTTTCACCACTAGCAATAAACTCAGGAATCTTAATTAGTTCATTGACCGGCCTTGTACAACAACCCTAACTAGCAGAAATAACAAGCCGCAAAATATGCCCAAGTCAATTCAACCAATCGCACTATTAACAATTTCTATTGGAGACAGATTAACCTATAGGCGAGACACGCTTCTAGTCGTTAACCCATTTTGACTTCCTATGTCTAGAACCTTGTCTCAGCAACGCATTTTAACAAGAAAATACAAATATCACTTTAATAATTGTACAAGAAGATTAAAGCGCATTAAGGACAAGAATCAAAATACTGCTTAGATAAATTATAGTGGAAAGTTTACATAACACAATTATATAAAATAGGCTCGCTTCCAAACCCGGGAGGCTAAGTTTATTAATCACACATAATTATAAAAACAAACATCAATAATAAGATAGACATTAAAACAGAGTAAAGTTAAAGGAAAGAAAGAACTCTATTTGGGGAGAGTTGTTTCACTTTCGGGCTTGACTCCGTGATTATGCCGACCTCAAAACGATGACAAACGGGTAGAACAAAGAATAACGAACAAACTGGCAAATGTAGACTATTTCCGGGTCTATTTAGCCGGACACACATCCGGACACACCCTATCCAGGTCTATTTAGCCTGACACAAATCCGGACGCAGCTCCTTTAATGGAGTTCGCGTCTGGGTTTGTGCAGAACGTCGTTCTTCGTTGGTTTTCTGGAAAATAACAACATAAGGCTAATTTGGTGATGGAAAAGGATGAAGAATGGAGTATGGATGGTGGGAGAGTGAGTGTTGATGAACATTGATGAGCTCTGGATTCAGGAAGGGATGATTTTTAAGATCGAAGGAGCGTGGGTTATTTATAGCAAAGGAAACAGGGGGAAGAGGACAAAGCTTGCAGCAGGCGTGGGTGAAGAGGATGCGGCGCGTGATATGTTTGATGTAGTAGATAGATAACGTTGTGGGCGCTGCAATTTGAAGAAGAAAATGGTGAAGACGACGCAGTAATTGAAGAAGAAAATGGAGAAGACTGCGCCGAAATAAATCAGTCGCGTGAATTCTGGAACTGAGCTGACCGTCTGGAATTGCGTCCGGATGCGGACATGTGTGTCCGGATGTGCGTCCGGATTGTTTTAGCCGGACATGTGTGTCCGGATGTGCGTCCGGATTTTTTTAGCCGGACGTGTGTATTTTCGTCTTGTCTTGTCTGCAAACTTCGACAGGCTCCAGATTCTTCGTTTGAGCTCCGTTTTACTCGCCGTTTGTTGCGTTGGAAAGCTTGTGAAGTAAACTATGTGATTCCATGACTTTTCACTGCATTTGATACATAAAATTTATCAGTTCATATCAAAACATAAATCTAAGGAAAAACATATGATAAGTGAGAAATACGACAAGAATTGTTATGAAATAGGAAGAATTATAGCCCTAAAGATAGATGTGTTTCGCACTTATCACTTTCTTGTATCAAAATCAACTGACATGTATGTGTGGGCACTTGAACAATTAACAATTAAGGGAACTCCTCGGTCGGACTACAACCTCAACATTTATCACCGACAGATCTGGCCCTGATGAATGCCTTACAACAGGTATTTCCTGAATCTCATCATCTTCTATGTCGGTGGCACATAAGTAGGAACATTCAGGGGAAAGCCGAGACTTATATGGGTGATAGAGGAAGGGCGGCGGCTACAGTCCAAATGTGGACTTCGGTTGTCTACTTAAGCACAGAGCAGGACTACAATGAGAGCCTCCAAAATTTCAAGAATACATATCGAAGCTATCCACGTTTCATTACGTATGTTGCATCAGTCTGGGAGAAACACAAGGAAAAATTTGTGGAGGCTTGGGTCAAGAATGTGTTGCACTTCGGCAACACAACGACAAATAGGTATGATTGTTAGTCTTATAATTTTTAAGACAATACAGTCATTGTTATAGATCTATAAAACTTACTTAAACATTTGACAAGGTGGAGAGTGCACATTCTGCTCTAAAGGCGAGATTAAGGAGTCCTAAACACACTTTGGATGTAATCTTTCCAAAGATTAACGATCATGTGAATACTAGCATCAGCGAGCTAAAAAAGGATTTCGAGTCAGCCAGGACAAAATACAGAGGAGAGCACATGAGGGTTCTAATTGCTGACCTGATCGGGAAGGTTAGTATCCTATGCTTGGATGAGCTAGTAAAGGAGCTTGGTAGGGCGGATTATGTTCAAATGGATAGCTCAATCTGTGGATGTGACAAGGTAACCTCTCATGGATTACCATGTACATGTAAATTAAACTACATGCTGGATAATGGTATACTGTGCTCAAAGAGGGATATACATCATTTCTGGCATAACCTAAGCTAGGAGAATCATGAATCAACAATTGATATGCTATCCTACAAGGACGCAGAACAAAACAGATAGCGTGATATTGCTTCTGAGGTAGCACAGTTAGACGACGATCCGACTCTGATTGCCAAATGTTACAGTCAAATCCAGAACTTACTTCATCCAGATATGGTGTGCCAATTAGGAGAACCATTAGAACAGTTTGGGACTGGCAGACCTACCGGGACCTCAAGACCAAACCGACGGGAACCTTCATCTTGGGAGCGTAACCGACCAAGGGCGAGCCAGTCCGAAGGAGCACCATCAAATAGAAGATCACTTAATAGAGGATCATCAAATCCAAATCGATTCATGTCCCTAAACAGCTTCCCATACTACCAGTATTTCCCATCCAACCTTTATCAATATATCACTGGGTATATTGATGTTCGTGGAGATGGTAATTGTGGTTTGAGGGTGAAATACCCCGAACTTAAATATGGTGATTAAATTATTCTAATATGGTATTTAAGGGCCTAATAGCGCCTAAGTAATTTTTGGTAAGGAAAATAAATCCAAAAGAAAAGAGAAAATGCTTAAAAAGCGAAAAACGCTAAAATAAGTGTTATATAACCATAGGAGGTACGAGACCTCGGTTAGAGTATTATGTGGATTCGTAAGGCTTATTCATGCCTAATTAATGTACGGGAATGATTCCCGAAGAAACGGATCCAAATAATGAGTTAAAATGCTAATAAAGCTTTAGTGCATGTTTTTGAGAAAACCTGAAAACATGACTTTGAGTGGTCAAATGAACCCGTAAAAATTATAGTTCATTAAATAACTATAAATAAACATTAATGGAAGCTTAGGAGCCATTAAAATTAAAGAAATGAGAAAATTCTAGAAAACGGGCCCGGTTAGTGAATAGTGCTAAAATCGGGCAAATTAACGAGCGTTTTCTAAAAAAAAATGAAAAACGCTCCAGCATGTGTGAACAGTGGGGGCCGGTTTTTATAATATAAGTCAGCCTCTCTCTCTCACACACACACACACACTAAGTTAGTAAAGAAAGAAAAGAAAAGAAAGAGAAAAGCAAAAAGTAGAAAGAAAAAGTACAAAACCACTTTAATACTCTCTATCTCCTCCTATTCCTATCCTCTCACCCACGTTTTTCCCCCCACCAGACTTCTCCTTCCTCTTTGTTCTGTTGGGGACGATTTTGAAGCTCCTCAAAAGCTCTCATGGGTTCTCCATCTTTCCAAGCTTGCCCAAGCTTCATTTAAGCCCCAAATCGAAAATAAATTGCATATTCTTCTTCCCCTCAGCAAGCTCTACATTTCTATCTTTTCAAAATTTCAAATGGAGGAGTTTGACCTCCATGGGTTTTGGGCATTTGAAGAGAAAATGGCACCATTTTGAAGCTTGGAGTCTCTCTTCCTTCTAAGGTAAAAAGTTCCAAGAAAAACCCATTTTTTCTTCACTCTCTATAGTGGCCGATTTTTGCCCCCTTTGTAATGCCTTGTCTTCTTCTTGATTTGAGCTTGGTTCAACTCTCCAATGGTGGAGGAACTCTCCTTTTTATTCAAGGCTTAAAAACCTCTCTTGAAACTCCAAGGTAAAACCCTAACTTAAGGCATTTAAGCCCTTTCGTTGGATTAGAATTATTCAATGGGTTAAGGAGTTTAATTATATTCACTTTGTGTTTCTTGAATGTCGAGTTGGGGTTTGGCAACCCCATTGCTCAATTTGATCGAAAATGAAGAGAGGAGAAAGAAGGGAGCAAAAGAGGAATTATGAGAGAAAATCTAAGGTAAGAAACCCTACCTTAATGTATACCTTATATGTACTAGGATGTTGGGATGGGTAATTCAATAAATGAAACCAAAACTTTGCTAGAAGTGTATTAGGTTGTAGTGTGAGGAACTTTGTGAATGTTGTTTGTATTGAGGGCCTTAGAGCGAAGTAATTTGAGTATGTATATTGGTATTGTTGTTTGAGGAGAATTTAGTAAATTATGATTGTTTTGAATGCTGGTAGGACCCTTGTATGGGTGTGGCTAGTTTAGGATGAAATTTGGAGATGAGATGAGTTTTGGACAGTGCTAGAAAAGCAACGAAGCTATGGCGAAATTTCGGTAGAAAATCGAGTGTTAAGGTGATGTTGAGAGGTTGGTGAACCTAAGTGTGCTTGGGATAAAGTAGAAGAGTAAATGAGTGGATTAAACCTACCAAGAACTAGAGAATAAGAGTTGGATGGGAGTATGCAAAAACTGTAGCAAATGTTGTAGGAAAAGTCATAAATCTTGCTAGTGGTGAACTAGAGTGTTTAGCATGTGAATGGAGAATGGACTTGGGAGTAGATAATGCCTTTGTCTAGAATGGAATTGTAATGGTCCATAAGTAATGTGGTGAAGTTGGTAGAAGGTAGTAACCCACCAAGAGGAAGTTAGGAATGCACAAAAGTGCAAAGTGTAAAAATGAAAGAATGAAAATGTAGAACTTAAGCAAGAATTGAGCAAGGATTGGACCAATGATTTGAGGTGTTTTAAGGAGTGTTTTAAGTTGTTTAATTATGTAGGAAACTTGTGGAAAGTTTATGGAATGATTAGGGGTGGATTAAGGGTTGATTTGGGGTTGAAAAATGATCTTAATAACAGTTTTTAGCAGGGTCTGGGACTTAGGATATGTACCCAGTCCCGGACCGCTTCAAAAAAAAGGCCCGAGAGTGAATGCAGGAATTGGTCCGGGACTTAAGTCCAGGACCAAGTCCAAGACTAGGTAGAAAAATGAGCCGAAAGTACATAGAAGTATTGGTCCGGGACTTTGGGTCCGGACCAAGTCCCGGACCAGCCCCAAAAATGCCCAGAAAGTGTTTTAAAGTGTCTAGAACATGGGGGATTGATTGGTATTGGTTTTAGGAGTTGTTTAGGAGTTGATTGGTGATATTTAAAGGTCCTAAGAAGTGTAAACAAGTGTAGGAAGTGAGTGAGAAGTAAGGACATAATTTGACATAAGTAAAACTAAGCATAACGGGACAATGAGGTAAGTACGGGAGTAGTAATTATTTACATACCGTATGAACATAGTATTAATAATAATGTTTGAAACATTATCAGTGGAACAAGTGTGAACCAAGGAACAAGGAAACACACGGTAAAGCTAACCCCGGTGAAAGGTATGATTTTCTCATGCCCCGTATGCTAACCGAGTTACATTGATTTGTGTGCTGTATGCCGGCTAATCAAGACTAAAGCATGAAAACGGTTTATTGCCTTTCATTGTATGTCTTGTTGTATGTTGTGTGAGCTACCCCTCTTGATTGATAGTGTGGGTTAACTTAGTGTGTAGACCGACTCATAAATGAGTCTCGTTGTAGTGACTCGTAGTAGGAGTCCGTTGTGAATTAACGAAAATGTAGAAACACACTAAACCAACGAACCAAGAAACGATAACGTAAACCAATGAACTCACTAGAATGTGAGAGAGTGTACGGGATTAGTAACCTCCCAATAACGGTAAGAGAACCGAAATGAACAATCCACAAAACAATAAGTAGTGGAAGTATATATAAGTAACCTCTAATAGAGGTATTGATGGTAGAACAAGACATGAACCATGAGAGTAGTAAAGAATGATGAGGGATCTCCAAACCCCTTAGAAACTAATCGACCCACCATGAGAGGACCTGACTAATGTAAGTAATGTCCCGAACATGAGAGTATTCGATACGTTGGGGAAACCCTTAAATCTGAGAATACTAGACGGTGGTAATTCCCTAAGCTAGTGGGGGTTATCGAGAGAGATACTTCTAGGCTAATCCATGAGATTGTAAGATACTCCGAGAGAGGAGTGTTGGGAATTTAAGTAGTCCGGTAAAAACAGACATTTGAGTATTTGAGGAGCTAAGTGTATAGCCCTTGTATTTATAGGCCCGGTGGCGAGTTTTGTGTATGACTCCGCCCGGAGGCCAAAAGTAATGAGTATTGAGTATTGCGTATGTATGAGTAAAGTAATGAGTATTTATTAAGGAATAAGTATGAGTATGTAGTGAGTACCGAGCAAAGAGTAAGTACGAGTAAGGAAAAGAGTATGGGTACTGAGTATGTGAGAGCAAGTGATGAGTATTAAGAAAGAGTAAGTATTGGTAGTAGTGAGGACTGAGTAAAGCAAGAGTAAATAATGAGTAAGGTATTGAGTGCAGTGTGAGTAAAACAACGAGTAAGTAAGATTAAGCTTGGTGTAAGCTTTGTGAACCCGAGCAAGTAGAAAGAGAGCATCCAATGAAACCGGATGAACGAATAACTAAATGAACGGTTGACTGACAAATTGTCTTCCTTGGTAGGTAACGAACCTTGTATATGTATGTAAGTATTGTTGATTGTATTGTTGTAGTATTAGTATGTATGTATGCATGTAAACGAACTCCATGTATATCCGACCCAAAGTAGTCGGCGTACCGCGATTAGCACGCGGTATATGCAAATTTCATATGCAGCAATTTTGCTGAGCCCCTAGGGGCACCGTTTTTATTTTACAGGTATTTGAAGCTGACCGTCGTTCGAGAGTGTAGGACGGGGCTGCTATGCAAGCATGGGTAGTTGAATTATAGGATTTGTATTTGTATTGTAATGCGAATTTGGAAGTCCAAACTGTATCGGTAATTTAAGGATTGTAGTAGACTCGGTATAGTATTGTATTGGAGTTGTATTTGAATTATGGTTGAGTATGCAAGTGAAAGTAATGTATTGTGTAGAGTACTCGGTATGTTCAAATTCATCAGACCGATAGTATGTAGTATTGTAACTCGCCTTGTTAGTCATGTGGGTGACTAACGGCATTGTACACCCCCGCCGTTGTGTATGTAGTATCCGCTGCGAAGGTAAGTATTTGTACAGTAATGACGGTATTAGCGGTAAGGGTGTTACAAAATGTGGTATCAGAGCGAAGTATCACTCTGATGGATGAAATACCGAGTTTAGGAAAATACCGAGTTAGGAATTAGAGACTTAGGGCTAAGGGTTGAGTGTTAGCGTGTGAGGTACGCTAGATAGGAACTTCCGTACGAACCGGAAACCTACAACAACCATACCCGCCCTCCACAACCTACGGTATTAAGTTGGGAGAAGAACGCTAGAGAGATGGAAAGACCTCTCATACTCGGGTAAAACCGATCTGGTAGTTGCTAGAACAAACCTTATTAGAAAAAAAACCTGTCATACGGTAGAGTCCGAGAACTAGAAGTCCCGAAGACGGTTCCCGTTGAATGACAACGACCGCACTTGATGGTGGAGGATTGAAGATCCTAAATAAAGGATAATGGAATTTATGGCACCATGGGGCGACATGCTTCGCAGTCGCAAGAACCATGAGTAGCCAGCAAGAAGAGGAGCACAACCGCGCAACGAAGCGAAAAGGACAGAGTAACAAGCCCGAGACAAGAGAGTCTACGGACTGTAATGTTTGATAATACCGACAATGGTACACAAACCGACTAAGGAATTAGTCGAGGTTGGATTAACAACAATCCTATACGCCAAGAGGCCGTAAGAACCGAACGACATAGTTCAGATAACTATGGAAGTATTCATAAAACATACACCTATGGGACTACAACGTGGCTCCTAAGGATAAGTCAAGTCTCGATAACCCCAGTGAAGGTGTGAGACACCCGGATTGACGACAACCATGTCAAAACACTGAGAAATGACTCAGGAAGATTGATCACCAGGGTCAAAAGATCAAAGGAAGATCTAATAAGACCATTAAATATGGATAGAAACGATACGATAACTGGTATACGTTAACCAAAAAACAACCTACCCGCGCACTTGCCCAAGGCAAGTGCAGCAGAAGCAGGACAGTTGGAAGACTTCTAATGACCAACAAGTACCTACTAAAGTACCACCATGAGGATTGAAGCAAATATAGGATTACTAATCCTAAGAACTTGAAACAATGAAACCTTTGAAAGGCCTAACGGCCCAACCATTGTATTAAGAACATACCAGTCAGCGAGAAGCTGGACTTGGTCAAGACCTCAGACATGGCAACGCCATGAAGAACTTCTTTTAACACCGAACTAATATTTCAAAACTCAAATGTTCTTTCAAAACCATAAACCCTTCTTTTAAACCTTGGATTTTTAAAACCAAACCGACGGAATTACAGTGAGTATCTTAGAATGATACAAGAGGAGTTGACAATAGAATACTTCACCTAGGCGTGTGACGAGCACTACGAGTGTACCCAAATACGGGATGTGGGACGACCGCACTCCGAAAGAGCTTGCGGGCCCGACAAATAGTCAGGTAAGTGGTAACGTACCAACAAGGTGCCCCACGTATGTATACATGTAGTGTACGAAACACGGGAAGTAGTCAACTCGTTCTAACTTCTACGGACCATAAGTAAATGCAAACCATAACAGTTGGATACCTCAAACGAGCAAAGGGAACTCAGATAAGCTTACAAGCTAAGGAGTCAGAAACTCACTCCAGGAGAACCATTAAGAGTTAAAAGTGCGAGAAACACTAACAACGGAACAAGACATTGGATATGTCTCAAAGATATCGAAGTAAAGCATGATAATTGGATGGAATACCCAGTCTAAACACTATAAGGCAAACACCTAACATTAACACATAAGTGTTCAACGAACGGGATGGAGTCCCCAGGACAACTACCACACAACACACATGGTGATCACATAAGGTACCGAGAAATACCATTCATCACCGAAGAGAATATCAAACCCATTATAAAATAAGGAAAAACACCAATGGTCTACCCTAATAACGGGAGATCTCAATAACCCTCAACGGATAACTCAGATCTAGAACTGCAAGGTAACATAACAAACTGGACATATTCATAAATGTCAGCCAGATGTAATGGCATAATCAATAACACCCAGGAGCAATCCATAAAGGGGATCAAGTCAACACAGTTGAATGAAATGTCGTGATAAGAACACCATAATTGGAATGAACATTCGGTTAGAACACCGAAGGGATCCCACTTGACAGGGGATACCCCAAATTAAAAATGGTACCGATCAATACCAAGATACTTAAAGGGTCTCCAACAAACGGAAGCATGATGCGACGATCTTATCATGAAGCCCAGTATCACTTCCAAACCCGGTGATGGCTTACGGAGAAATAATCACTTGGAAACAGCCTATGATGAGCAGAGCTCTAGGCGATATGGCTAGTATGCCATGAAACTATTACCATACACAACCCAACGGTTGCAAAACCCATTGTGAACCATACAGAAGTGGTCAAGGACGACACCGATAAAAGGTTAAAAACCAACGAGCAAGGATACCCCTCATAAATGTGAGATCGTGAGAGCGGTAAACACATGGATTCTAAGAGGATGATACCATCAATAAATATCTGATAATACACCTCTTTTATAACTACTAATGTAGTGAAGCTTGACCATACAGTTATTGCCAAGCGATGTGAAATAAGCTTCAATAGCAATTGTTGACAACCAAAGAGTAATCGGTTCAGGAGGAACACGCTATGTGGGAATGTAAAGTATAAGTAAATGACGTTCAAGGAGCTCAGAAGTATAAACACCGGACCATGGTATAAATGGTGGAAATGCATGAGCCAAAGCTAGCAACAACGGATGCCATGTAGACCAATACTATAGAATCGGTAAGAACATGGTGCGCAGCAGGTGACCAATGTATATGGATAATCACCCAATGCTATGGAGTTGTTAAATATGAGATGGCAAACTGAGAGGATTATTCCTATTGCGATCACATAAGAGAGTTACTGCCAAGGGTTTACGCCTCTACACTCTGTAGGACTGAGTGTTTTGGTATTGCACTTGTGCAGTTAATGATCTGGTGGGATAGCTAGGAATATAGAAAATGTAAATCGTGGTAAATTCTTCCTTTCACCAACAACATGGCATAAGCCAGTTAAGCAAAAGCTTAGAAACAAACCGTGCGGCCTAAGGCCAAAGAAGCACGAAGAGGGTGAAACGCACCTACAATCACAAGATGTGAATTCCATTGGAATAAAAGTGAAAGGAGACTTAAGAAGTCACAAGGACCGACGCATAGAAAATCCAAGGTCATACAAGTAAAGAACACTTGTACTGAACCAGAGGAACTGGCATAATTCAGAAGCTACTGACAATAAAGGTCGCACTACAACTAAGCAGTGACTTAACCTCACCCGACAATAAGTCGGAGGAACCCAGTGAATAATCATGGGAGTACGAACAATATGTACAATAGATTGCCAGAGAGCTTGTTATAAATCTAAAACTCATTGAGTTCGCGCACGGTAAAAGAATAACACGCTTGATGGAATAAACCTTATTCCCACAATAAGAGGGATAAAAGGGTGATGTATAGCACGTTTAAGATAACAAGAAGGGCGAATAACCCAAGTTATCAAGGTCACGCAGTAGAAGCTAGTGGGCCCAGAATTCTAAGTGAAATACACCTAGTGAATAAAAGGGTTAATCACCAATACCTTGAAGCCTCTAAGGCTAGAACCAAACCCGGTTAAGAGTTAGATGAACTCCGATGAAAATTCTTGATGCAGGGACTAACCGGTAATACGGTTAAGACCCATTGGCCAAGGAACATTGTATAATAGACCGCATGGAAGCTGAACCACTCCATGACGGCTGAATGCCTTCGACCAATGTTCAACATTGACACATGGTAGATTACGTGGGCGTAATCCCTTTTAAGGGGGATAGAGCGAAAACCGCAAAGTGTAAGTTTTACGTGACAAGTGCGTAAACTACAATGCGCATAGCGTAAAAGTAATTGTTTAGATGATTGATACTTGTGTTACATAAACATTTGTATTTACTCATCGTGTAATTATGGTTATTTAGGAAATAAGAATAGGAAAGGAGTAGAGAAACTCTAGGGGAATGAGAACCCCGATTGGTAATAGTATGAGGAATGAGTATGTATGGGAGACTTGAGGAGTATAAATCGGTATGGAACCGATGTATGTAATGAGTATAAACTGGTATGAAACCGATGTATTTTATGAGTATAAATTGGGGGATAGAAAATTAATTGGATATTATACCTTTGAATTTCTTAAGTATAGTAGTTGGAGACGATGTAGTAATAATTGATGAGACGATTAGTAAGTGAGTAAGTGAATTCTATAAATTGGAAAATGTATGTGTGTGATTATGACTAGCAAGATTAAAAAGATAGAAAACGAAATAATGTTTGACGATTTGTCTGTTTGAATGAGGTGGGAGGTGGAACTTGATTTGCTAGCGATCAAGGGAAACTGAACACCAAATGGGGGTGGAAGGATAGTTCAACACCAATGCTGATCACATTGGGGTTGAAGGACTCTTGAAGCTCCCTATAAGTGGTCACAGTAATAACACTAGTAATAGGTATAATCATCATAAATGGAATTTGGGAGATGTATGCAAGTTTTCAAAATTAATTCCCAAAACTAATTTGGTACAATGTTTTCTTCAAACTTGAGAATGATGATCGGTTTTGAAACCGCTCCCATGGATGCTAGTGGATCTTCCATGACTAGGCACAGGTATCTGGTTGAAACCATGGAGGTGAAGCTAGTTTGAGTCAGTGGAAGTGTTGATTAGTTTTGAAACCACTACACCGTTCGTGCGGCGGTCCTAAGTGGCCGGTTGGGTGCGGTGACAGTGTGTGTTTTGTATTTTTCCAAGGGCACTGAGGCAGCGTAGTCCCGAAGTAAGTATGAGTAAGTATGAGTAAGTGCCTGAGATCTCTATATATGCAAATGAATTTGATCTAAACCAAAGGACCGTGGCCAGAAAGCGTAAGTGCCATTAGTCATGACGGTCGTGAACCAGAAAGCGTAAGTGTTCAAACGTGACCGGTACCTGAGGGATCGCTCGACATGGGAGAGGATGGTACCTCATTTATCTGCGGACGGACCCCATGGAGAGCTTGTAACGGATATTTTTCATTGCTATGCATGCAGTGACATGCTGTTTGGATGTGTAGTATACATCGAGTCAGACATTTGGAGTCTGAAAAATTATATGTAGAGGTCATTACCTTAGCATAGAGTACTTATGTGAGTAACAATATTAGATTCACCAACTTTGAGGGCAAAGTTCTTTAAGGGGGGTAGATTGAAATACCCCAACTTAAATATGATGATTAAATTATTCTAATATGGTATTTAAGGGCCTAATAGCGCCTAAGTAATTTTTGGTAAGGAAAATAAATCCAAAAGAAAAGAGAAAACGCTTAAAAAGCGAAAAACGCTAAAATAAGCGTTATATAACCATAGGAGGTACGAGACCTCGGTTAGAGTATAATGTGGATTCCTAAGACTTATTTATGCCTAGTTAATGTACGGGAATGATTCCCGAAGAAAAAGGATCCAAATAATGAGTTAAAATGCTAATAAAGCTTTAGCGCACGTTTTTCGAGAAAATCCGAAAACATGACTTTGAGTGGTCAAATGAACTCGTAAAAATTATAGTTCATTAAATAACTATAAATAAACATTAATTGAAGCTTAAGAGCCATTAAAAAAAAGAAACGAGAAAATTCCGGAAAACGGGCCCGGTTAGTGAATAGTGCTAAAACCGGGCAAATTAACGAGCGTTTTCTGTAAAAAAGCGAAAAACGCTCCAGCATGTGTGAACAGTGGGGGCCGGTTTTTATAATATAAGTCAGCTCTCTCTCTCACACACACACTAAGTTAGTAAAGAAAAAAGAAAAGAAAGAGAAAAGCAAAAAGTAGAAAGAAAAAGTATAAAACCACTTTAATACTCTCTCTCTCTTATTCCTCTCCTCTCACCACGTTTTTTTCCCCAACAGACTTCTCCTTCCTCTTTGTTCTGTTGGGGATGATTTTGAAGCTCCTCAAAAGCTCTTATGGCTTCTCCATCTTTCCAAGCTTGCCCAAGCTTCATTTAAGCCCCAAATCGAAAATAAATTGAATATTCTTCTTCCCCTCATCAAGCTCTACATTTCTATCTTTTCAAAATTTCAAATGGAGGAGTTTGACCTCCATGGGTTTTGGGCATTTGAAGAGAAAATGGCACCATTTTGAAGCTTGGAGTCTCCCCTTTTCTAAGGTAAAAAGTTCCAAGAAAAACCCATTTTTTTCACTCTCTATAGTGGCCGATTTTTGCCCCCTTTGTAATGCCTTGTCTTCTTCTTGATTTGAGCTTGGTTCAACTCTCTAATGGTGGAGGAACTCTCCTTTGTATTCAAGGCTTAAAAACCTCTCTTGAAACTCCAAGGTAAAACCCTAACTTATGACATTTAAGCCCTTTCGTTGGATTAGAATTATTCAATGGGTTAAGGAGTTTAATTATATTCACTTTGTGTTTCTTGAATGTTGAGTTGGGGTTTGGAAACCCCATTGCTAAATTTGATCGAAAATGAAGAGAGGAGAAAGAAGGGAGCAAAAGAGGAATTATGAGAAAATCTAAGGTAAGAAACCCTACCTTAATGTATACCTTATATGTACTAGGATGTTGGGATGGGTAATTCAATAAACGAAACCAAAACATTGCTAGAAGTGTATTAGGTTGTAGTGTGAGGAACTTTGTGAATGTTGTTTGTATTGAGGACCTTAGAGCCAAGTAATTTGAGTATGTATATTGGTATTGTTGTTTGAGGAGAATTTAGTAAATTATGATTGTTTTGAATGCTGGTAGGTCCCTTGTATGGGTGTGGCTAGTTTAGGACGAAATTTGGTGATGAGATGAGTTTTGGACAGTGCTATAAAAGCAACGAAGCTATGGTGAAATTTAGGTAGAAAACCGAGTGTTAAGGTGATGTTGAGAGGTTGGTGAACCAACTAAGTGTGCTTGGGATAAAAAGTGTAGAAGATGTAAATGAGTGGATTAAACCCACCAAGAACTAGAGAATAAGAGTTGGATGGGAGTATGCAAAAACTGTAGCAAATGTTGTAGGAAAAGTCATAAATCTTGCTAGTGGGTGAACTAGAGTGTTTAGCATGTGAATGGAGAATGGACTTGGGAGTAGATAGTGCCTTTGTCTAGAATGGAATTGTAATGGTCGATAAGTAATGTGGTGAAGTCGGTAGAAGGTAGTAACCCACCAAGAGGAAGTTAGGAATGCACAAAAGTGCAAAGTGTAAAAATGCAAGAATGAAAATGTAGAACTTAAGCAAGAATTGAGCAAGGATTGGAACAATGATATGAGGTGTTTTAAGGAGTGTTTTAAGCTGTTTAATTATGTAGGAAACTTGTGGAAAGTTTATGGAATGATTAGAGGTGGATTAAGGGTGATTTGGGGTTGAAAAATGATCTTAATAGCAGTTTTTAGCAGGGTCCGGGACTTAGGATATGTACCCAGTCCCAGACCGCTTCAAAAAAAAGGCCCGAGAGTGAATGCAGGAATTGGTCTGGGACTTAAGTCCAGGACCAGCTAGAAAAATGAGCCGAAAGTACACAGAAGTATTGGTCTGGGACTTTAGGTCCGGACCAGTCCCGGACCAGCCCCAAAAATGCCCAGAAAGTGTTTTAAAGTGTCTAGAACATGGGGGATTGATTGGTATTGGTTTTAGGAGTTGTTTAGGAGTCGATTGGTGATATTTAAAGGTCATAAGAAGTGTAAACAAGTGTAGGAAGTGAGTGAGAAGTAAGGACATAATTTGACATAAGTAAAACTAAGCATAACGGGACAACGAGATAAGTACGGGAGTAGTAATTGTTTACATACCGTATGAACATAGTATTAATAATAATGTTTGAAACATTATCAGTGGAACAAGTGTGAACCAAGGAACAAGGGAACACACGGTAAAGCTAACCCCGGTGAAAGGTATGATTTTCGCATGCCCCGTATGCTAACCGAGTTACGTTGATTTGTGTGCTGTATGCCGGCTAATCAAGACTAAAGCATGAAAACTGTTTATTGCCTTTCATTGTATGTCTTGCTGTATGTTGTGTGAGCTAACCCCTCTTGATTGATAGTGTGGCTTAACTTAGTGTGTAGACCGACTCATAAATGAGTCTTGTTGTTTAGTGACTCGTAGTAGGAGTCCGGTTGTGAATTAACGAAAATGTAGAAACGCACTAAACCAACGAACCAAGAAATGATAACGCAAAACAATGAACTCACTAGAATGTGAGAGAGTGTACGGGATTAGTAACCTCCCGATAACGGTAAAAGAACTGAAATGAACAATCCACAAAACAATAAGTAGTGGAAGTATATATAAGTAACCTCTAATAGAGGTATTGATGGTAGAGCAAGACATGAACCATGAGAGTAGTAAAGAATGATGAGGGATCTCCAAACCCCTTAGCAACTAGTCGACCCACTGAGAGGACCCGACTAATGTAAGTAATGTCCCGAACATGAGAGTATTCGATACGTTGGGGAAACCCTTAAATCAGAGAATACTAGACGGTGGTAATTCCCTAAGCTAGTGGAGGTTATCGAGAGAGATACTTTCATGCTAATCCATGAGATTGTAAGATACTCCGAGAGAGGAGTGTTGGGAATTTGAGTAGTCCGGTAAAAACGGACATTTGAGTATTTGAGGAGCTAAGTGTATAGCCCTTGTATTTGTAGGCCCGGTGGCGAGTCTTGTGTATGACTCCGCCCGGAGGCCAAAAGTAATGAGTATTGAGTATTGCGTATGTATGAGTAAAGTAATGAGTATTGAGTAAGGAATAAGTATGAGTATGTAGTGAGTACCGAGCAAAGAGTAAGTACGAGTAAGGAAAAGAGTGTGGGTACTCAGTATGTGAGAGCAAGTGATGAGTATTGAGAAAGAGTAAGTATTGGTAGTAGTGAGGACTGAGTAAAGCATGAGTAAATAATGAGTAAGGTATTGAGCGCAGTGTGAGTAAAACAACGAGTAAGTAAGATTAAGCTTGGTGTAAGCTTTGTGAACCCGAGCAAGTAGAAAGAGAGCATCCGATGAAACCGAATGAACGAATAACTAAATGAACGGTTGACTAACAAATTGTCTTCCTTGGTAGGTAACGAACCTTGTATATGTATGTAAGTATTGTTGATTGTATTGTCGTAGTATAGTATGTATGTATGCATGTAAACGAACTCCATGTATATCCGACCCAAAGTAGTCGGCATACCGCGGTTAGCACGCGGTATATGCAAATTTCATATGCAGCAATTTTGCTGAGCCCCTAGGGGCACCATTTTTATTTTACAGGTATTTGAAGCTGACCGCCGTTCGAGAGTGTAGGACGGGGCTGCTATGTAAGCATGGGTAGTTGAATTATAGGATTTGTATTTGTATTGTAATGCGAATTTGGAAGTCCAAACTGTATCGGTAATTTAAGGATTGTAGTAGACTCGGTATAGTATTGTATTGGAGTTGTGTTTGAATTATGGTTCAGTATGCAAGGGAAAGTAATGTATTGTGTAGAGTACTCGGTATGTTCAAATTCATCAGACCGATAGTATGTAGTATTGTAACTCGCCTTGTTAGTCACGTGGGTGACTAACGGCATTGTACACCTGCCGTTGTGTATGTAGTATCCGCTGCGAAGGTAAGTATTTGTACAGTAATGACGGTATTAGCGGTAGGGTTGTTACACAGGGTGATTGCTGATTACCTGTATTCAAACGAAGAGAGGTGGAAAGATGTCCGTAGAGGAATGCACCATCACATGAAGAATACAGAACCGGCGAAGCATGTATACAGGAGCATGTTTAACGAAGCACTGTACAACGACATGATAAAAGCGATTCATTGCAATAGGGATGGGCCAGCACCTCAAGAGAAATGGCTGACCACGGAATGGGGATGGTGAACGCGACAAAGTACACTTCGATAGTAGTTTTCTACTCTACTGTCTGGGGGGGAGGTATGGCAAGTGCCACATACCTTCCGATCGATAATTATACCGATCGTGATAGACCAAGAGGAGAGATCCACATCGGAGTTTGCCCCCAGGGTCATTTCGTAAGGTTTTGTATGGTTGATGACTCCTCACTCCCCCCTGTCTATCCGTAGTGGTTCTTTTATAGAGATCCAAACACTGTGGACCTTGGATACATCAAATATAATCTAGGTTAGATAGATGGAACATCGTTGTAACTTAGTTTTTCTTTAACTTAGTTGTTGTAACTTAGTTTTTCTTTAACTTAGTTGTTGTAACTTAGTTTTTCTTTAACTTAGTTATTGTAACTTAGTTTTTCTTTAACTTAGTTGTTGTAACTTAGTTTTTCTTTAACTTAGTTGTTGTGAATTAGTTTTTCTTTAACTTAGTTGTTTTAATCATTTTGACTGAAATTTGGTCATTCAATTCCTTTTGTTTAAGAAAAAAGTGTCTCCACACAACATTCCAACTTATTCAACTAAGTTTGGTGAAAAAACAAATTGTACTGCAAATAGTAAAGTTTTTTGCTATTCGCAGTACAAATTTTTTTTAAGTCATATTAATAGTATAAACACATAAACATGTAATCCAACACTTTTTTTTAAAAAAAAAGAAGATTCCTGTATTGATTACAACAAAAGTAACTAGTAAAATTCACTACTAATCAACTACAAACTACTTGGGTAAATTTACTTTCAGATATCATTTTTTGAAAAAAAAACACAGCGACACATCATTATATGTGTACAATGTCAATATGATTTAAAAAAATTTGTATTGCGGTGATTAGTAATTTTGTACTGCGAATTGCAACCCCCTATAACAATATATTCAAGTACTAACGTCTTCTACGCTCATATACCAGATATCACTTAACTATTAAGCTACCACATCATTATTACTTCTACGATATTGGGAAACGTGAAAAAATTTAAAATATAACAAATTTTTTATGTCAAAGTGTCTTTTTTAGTTTTCAAAACGTATACACTAAAATACTAAATCAGTACTAGTTCAAGTACTTATAACAATACTTTTAAACACTAACATGTTCTATACTCATATACCAGATATTGGGTGACTGTTAAGCTACCATATAATTATTTCTTCTGTGATATGGAAAACGTGAAAAAAATTTTAATGTCAGAAATAACTTTTTAGTTTCCCAAAACGTACACACTCAAATACTAAATCAGTAATATATCAATACATATAACAATATATTGAATTACTAACTTCCTTTACAATCGTATACAAATATCCTATGACTAGTAAACTATCCTATAATTATTACTTCTATACTATTGAAAGATGTGAAAAGATTTAAATATAATAAAAAATTAATGACAGAATTATATTTTAGTTTTTCAAAACACTAATCATTAATAAGTAATTAAAATAATCAATTATTTATATAATAAAAAAACATTCTACCGATCAGAATGCATCTAGAAAAATCTGGATAGTTTGTGAGATCAGTTTTCGAGCCAAGCCCGTTACTTCTTCGGGCCCGAAGTGTGAGCCTGGGCTACCTCGATATTGCTTTTAAAAACGGAACTACGGCCGTCTAATCATTGACCGCCATGGTTGTGACCAACCACCACCGCTTTTCTTTTCCCCTCTTTTCTCCCCTATCTTCCCTACTCCCAGTTACTATTCCTCTATCTCTCTCGCACCTCCGTGCCTCCGCTTCACTAGACAAAAGTTCAAAAACTTCGTCCTTTCCCCGCCTAACGGCTCTAGCGATCCGACGTCCACCTCTTCCCCTTCTCCCTCAATTTTCCTCGATTATCTGGAGGCAGAAGATAATATAGATCAAGAGAAAACCGAAGCAGCACGAGGACTTCATGGCAAAGACAAAGAAGAGTGCCCAGATGACCCAATCTACAGATTCTTCAAGTCTCGGAGTTGTTCGACCAGAGACCCACCCCGACAATCAAAGCTCGTGGTCCGCAGCGACCGCCGTGTTGCGTGGAAACTCGCTCGTTTCCAGCACACTGGTTCTGATGCGGACGAGGAAACGCCCAATAAGAAACAGTGGCGAGGATTGGAAGAGCTAAGATATGATCAATTGGAAGATGGTTCGTGTCATGAAGTCGGTGGAGTAGTGGGTGAGATTCTCAAAATTGCGAGGAACTTGCCAGAGAATACGACGCTGGGGGAGAAATTGGGAGTCTTTGACGGTAGACTGGATGAAGAAAAATGCGTGGAGGCGTTAAAATTGCTGGTTGAACTAGGATTTATGATGGATTGTTTGTACTTGTATGAGTGGATGGATATGCATGAGCCCTCCCTTGTGTCTCCAAATGCTTGTTCTGTACTGTTGCCCGCATTGGGAAGGGGTGGAATGGGAGACAAGATAATGGTTTTGTGGAGGAGTTTACCCATCTCCAAGAGGCGCTTTAGGGATGTTCATGTTTACAATGCTGCATTGTCTGGTCTTCTTTATAGTGGGAGGTACTGAAAAAGCTGTATTATCTATCTGGTTTACTGATTTTAATCACTCTTCATGCTGTTTAGTTTTGATTAAGACAAGATACGAAGATGTTAAATATATAAGGTCGGTGTGACACTGACAGGTATAACGATGCTTGGGAAGTTTATAATAATATGGAGATGAACAATATCGCCCCAGACAAAGCGACAGGTTCTATTATGATCACTGTTATGAGAAAACAAGGTAGAACAGCCAAGGAGGCTTGGGATTTTTTTGCAAGAATGAGCAGAAAAGGATTAAAATGGAGCTTGGAAGTCTGTGGTGCTCTAATAAAGTCATTCTGTGACGAGGGCCTACGCAAACAGGCCCTGATAATACAGGCTGAGATGGAGAAGAAAGGTGTATCGTCAAATATCATTATCTACAACACTCTGATGGATGCTTATTGCAAGTCAAACCAGGTTGAGGAAGCTGAGGCACTGTTTGCAGAGTTGAAGTCTAAGGGCCTGTCCCCCTCTACTCCCACTTACAACATCTTGATGGATGCTTATTGCAAGAGAGTGCAACCTGAAATTGTTGAGAAGCTGCTCCTAGAGATGCAAGAGGAAGTGGGGTTGGAGCCTGATGTTAAGTCATACACTTGTCTCATAAGTTCCTATGGGAAGAAGAAGGAGATGAGTGATATGGCCGCTGATGCATTCCTGAGGATGAAAAACGCTGGTATAAAACCCACTTCACATTCATACACGGCTCTGATTCATGCTTACTCCGTTGATGGTTGGCATGAGAAGGCATACAGGGCATTCACAAATATGGTGAGAGAAGGTATCAAGCCTTCTATCGAAACCTATACAGCATTGTTGGATGCTTTCAGGCGAGTGGGCGACACAGACATGCTGATGAAAATATGGAAATCTATGATTAGTGAGAGGATTGAAGGCTCCAGAGTAACATTCAACATCTTGGTTGACGGATTGCCAAGCAGGGTTGTTATGTCGAAGCTAGGGACGCAATTTTTGAGTTTGGAAAGCAGGGCTTGCAGCCCACTGTGATGACATACAACATGTTGATCAACGCCTATGCTAGGGGTGGACAACACCTGAAATTACCCCAACTTCTGCAGGAGATGACGCACCGTGACCTAAAGCCAGATTCTGTTACTTATTTGACTATGATATATGCTTTTGTCCGCGTCAGGGATTACAAGAGGGCGTTTTTCTACCACAAGAAGATGGTGAAAAGTGGGCAAGTCCCGGACCCTAGGTCTTACGAGAAGCTGAGATCAATATTGGACGTGAAAGCGGCCAAGAAGAACAAGAGAGGATAAGTTTGCCATAATGGGGATTGTGAATAGCAAGATGGGTTTGTTTAAGGTAAAGAAGAAAGGGAAGAAAGATGAATTCTGGAAGAACAGAAAGAGAAATGGACATGTCCGTTAGTTATCTTAGACCAAGTAGCATAGATGTAAACTTGCAACTAATTTTGACATTTTATGAAGTATATTGCTGGGGCATTCGTTTCAATGTGTTTAATTCTGGTCCATCATGCATCCTTGCTCGAGCTTTTTTCTGCTATGTACAGAAGAGAGGATATTGATCCGCTTGAGGATGGGCCATATGTTGTAACGTAAAATCATACACAGGGTTAGGGACCGAAATCAGAAAGGTTCGATGTGCTTGGTAATTCCAAGTTTAAGAGACGATTAACCTGATGATTGTGTTTCATAGAAGATAGGAGGACGCTGCGATCTAGCTAGAATTTGATTGTAGTGGGGCTGGGGTAATGTGGTGTTGTCATTTTTTGAAACAAATGATATTGTCTTTGTTTTTTTAGGAGAAAAACAAATGGTGTTGCGACTTTACAATTTACAGCTAAATATATATTGCCGGGGCATTCAATTCGGCTGATATACAATATATAGTGCAGAGGGCTTCTCTTCAACTTTTATATCAAGGCTCAGCTCCACTATTTTAATGACAACAAAGAGACGAACGCATGAAATGTAAACGTATTTAGCCATAAGCAAATGTAGTCAGTCAGATTGTATAGGTTCTAATGTAGAAAAAGGGACTCTCCCAACAGTGGCGGATCCAGGATTTCAATCCCGGGGGGCAAAACCAACAAATATGGTTTCGGTATATGAAAGACAAAGTTCAATATATATTAATAAATTTAAGTACAATAACTGAATATACAAAAACTATAATTGTCCCCTTCGAGTTTTCATGTTTTGAAAATGATGAATGATGACATCATCTGAAACTTGTAGAAATACATCTTTTTCAATGAACGTGACTAAACAATCATTCAAAAACTGATCTCCAATGCTGTTACGTAACTTACTCTTTACAAAAGTCATTGCAGAAAATCCTCTTTCAACACTTGCCGTCGCTACAGGAAGAACCAACACCAATTTTAATAGCTTATATACTTCTGAATATATAAGGTGCTTAGAAGTCTCCACCAACTTCATTGAAAGCTCACCGAGATCTTTTAGGTTTGCAAACCTAATATCCTCTCGCATATCAACAATGAAGTTATCAAGCTGATATTCAAAGTTGAGCAATTCAAGGCTTGTAAAGTCATTATGATATAATTTTAACAACTGTAGCACCTTTTGCTTGTCAAAGGAGGAGAATGAATTGACTGGATTCAAGCATGCCATACAAGTAAGAAGCTCTGTGTTTGTCTCATCAAATCGATTGTTAAATTCTTGAAGCTGAAGATCAATAACTGCAAGAAATACCTCAATCTGATAATGATGAAGATATGTGCACTGTTGAGTAAATCGCTTTGATCTTCCTTGGGGAATATATGTAGCATTCATATCTGGAACTTCAATCTCATATTTGGAGCAAAAGTCAAGAACCTTGGGGAAAAAAATTTCCCACCCATCATCTCTCATATTCTGTAACTGAATCTTGGTCATTTTCACAAGTGACATTGCATTTACAATATCCAGATCTCTTCTTTGTAAAGCAAGACTCAGTTCACGTGTGTACCCAAATATGGATAGCATCAAGTGAGCCATGAAAACAAAGTCAAAAGATTCAATCTTAAACAAGCAACCTTGAGCTTTTGCTTGATCTTCTGATGGAATACTTCCCATTTTGCAAAGAACATCAATTATATCTGGATATAAAGAAACAACACTTAAAATTGATTTGTGATGAGATCCCCAACGAGTATCCCCAGGTCTACTCAAGCCAGGTTCTTGATTCAAACCTTTCCCAGTTTCAAGAGTTCCCTCTTCTATAGCCTTGGAAACTCTTTGAGTATACCTTTTCTTTTCTTTTCTTTACAAGAAGCTCCAACCACATTCAGCAAAAGAGCCATTGTATCAAAGAAAGTCAAACATTCAATATTCTTCTTGGCAACAGCAACAAGTGTTAACTGAAGTTGATGAGCAAAGCAATGGACATAATAAGCACTTGGACTTTCTCTCAAAATTAGAGCCTTAAGTCCATTGAATTCACCACTCATATTGCTAGCGCCATCATAACCTTGGCCACGAACTTTAGACAGACTTAAAGAATGTTCCATAAGCAAAGAACACACTGCAGCTTTAAGTGATAAGGCGGTGGTGTCACTAACATGCACAATTCCAAGAAAACGCTCCACTACCTTACCCTTACTATCCACATAACGTAGACAAAGAGCCATCTGTTCCTTCTGAGATACATCACTGGATTCATCAACCAATATTCCAAAACATTCATCACCAAGATCTTCCATGATAACCTTTATTGTTTCCTTAGCACATGCATTGATAATATCTTTTTGAATTGAAGGAGAAACCATTTGATGGTTTTTCGGGGCATTTTTCAAGACTACTTGCCCAACACTATCATCAATATCTGCAAGCCATTTTATAAGTTCAAGAAAGTTACCTCTGTTATTCGAATCTTCACTTTCATCATGACCACGAAATGCTAATCCTTGCCGCAAAAGATACCTCAAACATTTCAATGAAGCTGTCAAGCGAGCTCTATACTCTGCCTTAGTCTGATCAGATTGCTTCTCAAGTGCTTGTATGATTGATCTGGTGGGGTTCTTAAGAGATTCATACTTCTCAAAAGCTAGATTGTGGGGACTTCTAATGCCACCCACATGCTTCATCAATTTCTCAACTTTTTTCCAATTTCTGAATCCTTCTTCACCAAACAAATCTTCTCCAGTGCCAACAGTAGCTCCAACATCATTCTTAAATAGGAAACAAACAAAGCAAAATGCAGCATCCTTCGCAACACTATACTCAAGCCAGAAAAACTTATCATACCACATAACATTGAATTTACGCAGTCTAGTACCATACTTTGTTGTTGGGAAGTTGATTAATCTTGGTTGACATGGACCTCTAAGTATGTATGCTCGTCTTACAGCATTTTGCTCATTCACATGGTATGTCGTGATTGCTCTCCTTAGTCCTGGATCATGTGGAAGCAAACTAACATCATACATGATTTCGTCACCTTGTGGTAACTTAGAATGCGCAATTGAATCATCATTCAGCTCTATTTATCTTCACTTGCCCGCCTTTCAAGAAGAAGCTCATTATGTATTTCTTGAATTTCATTTGTTTCCTCTTGAGTTGAAAATTTGGTAGCCGATGAAGAAGCTTCTAGAGATTTTCTTTTCTTTTCAAACAAATATTGTAGTGGTGCAAGCTTCCTTGACGGTGTCGTCATTAGTAATCTGAAAGAAAGTTTAACACAATTATACACATAATGGTGGCGACAAGGTCAGAAACCTATACCTTGTATTTATTCAGCACAATAAAAAATGCATATAAAAATCAAAACCAACTAAATTAATAGTGCATCTAAGGCATATAACAAATACTTTACATATACTTAAAAAATGCGTAATAAAGACTGATTAGAAGTTTAGAACATGGTTGGCTTTATTTTTTTTACAGAATACTTTTAAACTTGTCATAAAGGAATAATGGAATCGAATGCACATATGAATGTAACTCGTCAAAGTTTGAATTCTATATATAATATATTACTAATTTATTATAATAATCATTAACATTATATAAAGTACTTAATTTTTGAAAAAGAAATTAGAGGGTTAGTATTTAATTTACCTATGTTGAACTACAGTCTGTAGTTTTCGGACACTGGAAAAAGTTGTTGCTTTGATGCTTTCCCCTTGTTGTGGTCCTACTGCGGTACCCTGCGCTGCCTGTTGTGCGGTGGTGGGTGGATTTTTATTTGCCTTGCGGTGGAAGAAGAAGCCGTATTGGAGTCTGGACTCTGGAAATGTGTGTGGCGGTGGGACTTGGGAGACAGAAAGGGGAATCGAAGGAAGTGGGGGGAGACTGCAGAATTGAAAATTGAAAATTGAAAGTGAATGGAGTGGGTGGGGTGGAGACGGGGGGAATGAATGAATAGAATTGATTAACTAATTAATTAATTAATACTAGTAGCAGTACTAGAATGGAACGAGGCCAATAAAAAGACCTTATAATAACCACGGTGAATTGAATTGAATTTAATGAATAGAGAAGGAAGTGGGAAAAGGAAGTGGGGTCCAATAGTTTTTTATTGTTGTATAAAAAAAGTGTAGTCGGTGGATTGGAACTTTAATTGTTAGGATATTATGTTATTTTTTATCTTCTACTACTTTATAAGAAATTTTCAAAATTTGGGGGGTCCGGTGCCCCCCTGGACCCCCCCTTCCGTCCGCCTCTGCTCCACCAGAACTTGATATCTTAACTAATCTAGTATCGGAATTTAGTAGTCAAAGCACTACACACGGAATTTAGCTAGAGACAAGGTTTAATAACTTCCTAACATGAACTTGATGAACAACAACTAATCAAATTAACCTATTTATGCTATAATCTTTTGACTCAAAGTTGACTAAGTAAATTGATTTCTTAATCAATGGTTAATCCATATCTTATCAAGTGACTTGAATCCCTACAACAATTGTCAATCTTAGTTAAGTGATAGAAATACACACAAGCTCAATTTATTACGATTTCAATTTATTCCTTTGTTTGTCAACATTTCTAGCTCACAATCATATGTTGCTAGACTCCCACACAAATGATATATTTGATGAAACAATGACAAGTAAAGCATTAAGAGGAGAACTCCAACTTTATAGTCACAAGACCGAAACAAGGTTAGTTAGGGCTTAGAGTGACAAAGCCTCATCCCAAGGTAGAAAATGTATTACTTAAACCTTAAACATGATACAAATGGAAGGAAAAAAAAGTAGCCATTAGAGATGAAGGTGGTAACGATAAAATTTCAATCTTGAAGTCCCCAAGTTTTCTTACTATAAAGCTCCATATTTGCACTCTTTTCACTTTATGACTTGGTAAGTTAATAGGAAAGAGAAAGGGTGAGCTTCTTTACGCAACTCACATTTTTTCTTCATATGTTCGATTGGACAGACTCTCATGGTTGGTGCCTATCCACTTGTTTGCATGCTTCATTTTACGATCATATGCACAAGATCCCTTTGACTCCAATTATGTATGTGAGTAAATGCCCGATGAGTGGTCGTCCTTTCTCTTCTTTATGTCATGAGATTGCCAGAATACAAATATCAGCAGTGTACCGGTCATTGGAGTGGGCACATTTTCTCGTGAAGGGTATTGAATCCAAGGAAATTTGGTTGTTTAGCTACTCTGGTAGAGATAGTTTTGTGGGGTTGTGTTTTTGTGAGTTTTGTGTTTGGAAAGTAATAAAGCTAGGTTAATGAGTTAGAATCCTTGGTCAGTATAAGGTTATTCTTCTTGGGAGCTTCAAGTAGTCTTTCTTGCACCATGATCATAGTGGGATTCAATCCTTCTCTCTAATGTTGTGGATCACGAACACAGATACCAGACTGATCTTCTGGCGTCTCCACATTCTCATACTAGGGATGTAAGTCACCATTCGCTGTAAGGTTATTAACCATTTGCTGCAAGGACCACTTTGTATATGCCTCTCGACATTTGGGTGGCATATCTCTATCCAATCTCTAGCTTTCTTAACCGGTAAATCTCATCTTCTGGGCATTACTCGTGTAACACCCCGATTTCCTACTGATCATAACTTAACAATAATAACAACATCGCAACGGAAATACAACTAACCTAATTGGGGCATTATAGCGCACCCACGTCTATGAGTGCTAAGGCTAAACTCTTAACCAAACCCTAAACAAAATCCATTTTATAGATTAAGAAACATTGTCTTACTCGTACTATGTCAGAATCGAGATACAAGTCGAAACATCAGAAACTGAAACAAGTCTACCGGAACAACGTAAAAAATCTTCTGGAACTAAGAACAAATTACCGAAACAACATTAAACCAAGTACCACAAGCTATCTGATCAATTACTAGGTCAGGGCATCCCGAAATCCCTTAGAACTTCATGCACCATCTTGTAGTCAGAAATCACAAACAACACAGAAAGGGACTACACTATAAGATAAACAGTGAATAATGCTTCTTGTAACTTGTTCACCTTGTAAGTTCAGATATTAGGAAAAATTCACATGATATACAACCACAATGACAAAATAATTAATTGAGCGTACATCACACATCAACAACCCGTCACACTCCACACATTGGCAAGGGAAGAGACTCTCATTATCACCACCCCGAAGGGTTGAAATCAGTGGACACCAAAACAAGTGAGGCCACGTCTCATCCAATAATGACCACCTCGAAGGGATGAAACCAGTGAACACCCAAATAAATGAGATCATAAATCATCCAAATTCTGCCACACCCTATGTCTTTAAGTGTGTACACCCCTCTAAAGGTACCTTGTCCAGTAGAAGTAGATCATAGTGGCTTAAACTACGATATAGTGGTTACAACGTATTTTTTGTTACAAATCAATGTACCATGTGTATGAGTTTCAAAACTAGTGAAACTTTCCCTTACCAGCTTATATAAACATTATGTCTACCAAAGATCACAGTTTGTCAATGTAAATAACCATTTTCAGTGAACAGTAGAGTCATGCTCCAAATCATAAATCATATTATCCGGCCAACATTTGGCATACCACAGGATATCATATATATATATATATATATATATCCCCATATTAAACAAGTCACAAACCAAATCAACTTAAATTACCATGGTAAACAAGAGGATGAACACAATGACTTACTTGGAATCAATCAGGTGACAACCCACTAAAGCACACCTAGAATTCACCATCAAAGTACTCATGACCTACTCATAATCATTACAAATCGATCAGCCACAATAACCGCTAATCCTTATTTTCTAGAAATGCATCTAGAAAGGATGTATAATAGACACGATAGATGATTCACTTATACCGACTAATTCCAGACAATAGGAAGGGACACAAACTAGGTCAAGGCAAGTCAAGGAATCGAAAAAAGAGAGTTTAAATATCTCGCAAGACACAAACTAGAAAGGTAGTGTTTTTTTAGGAAGTAGCAGGAATGACAAAATTAGAGAAAACAAAGCACAAGTAAGAGTGACGATCACACAAAGTCTAAACAGGGTATTTATCTGATGAAACGTGAGAAAATTTGAGGACTTGTCAAATTGTTTTTGAGAGTAAGGATAAGAATAAGACTCAATAACTTGACACCAACTCTAGATCGAAGAGTACAAAACTTTGAACTTCAGTACAGAAAAACGGACTAAAGAGTATAAATTGAACACAAACTAGGTATAATAGATGGAACGTTTTAGATAACTCTTGTTTGAATTCGTCTTCATGATAGTAGAAGAAAAACTAGAGAATGACTCAAGGAGAAGGTATACTTATGTTGTTTGTTTGTCGGAGTTTCTAAGCGAGGTTCTTAGAGATAACTGAAGTAATTAGGGAGTTGAAACTAGCTAAGTGCTCCGGATATATCATCAATCTGTCGTGGACATGTCGTTGACACGTTTAGTATTGAAGCAACTTGATAGTTATGAAGAGTTGCGATCACACAAACTGGAAACTCTTATTGATTGAGATTTACATACTAGAAATTCACCCAATCTCCCTCCACCCAACATATGGACTCCGGGACAGTTTATGACTTATCACCAAAGTCCTCTACCCTTCCTGACAGTAGGCCTACGGTTCCCCAACTTCCCAGACTAGTCAGTCTACCAAACCCTAAGGTATTAAGTTGATTACCTGGTTCGACTTAGCTCACTAACTCCCTAGTATTCACACACACTTAGATACACAATGCATGACTCACGCACACTTATTGCTCTTCTTTTCACGTGTGTATTCTTGTATTTCATCAATACGGTTTGCATTAAATATATATACATAAGCTCGTTAGCTTATAACTACCAGTCTATGGTGAGCTATACTCTAGGCACCACCTACCTCCTGTTCCAACAGAATAGCTCTACACAATATAGGCTGTAATACCCTCACAATAAACACGTAATAATCACTCTCGTAGCATAATTAAAGATGTCTTACAGCGGAAGTTAAACACTAACAATTCTCACTCGGGGTGTCACATGCCATTACTCGCCCTTCGAGTAAAGAAGCAGAAAAGAAATATAATAAAACATCGACAATAATTAGCCACTGTGATGAATGAGATATATACTACATCATCCTAAGCTTAAACTGATACATAAGGTAAGTGAGCATCTAAGGTAATCCTAATGTTTACATCGTACTAAACATAACTAATTCTAAAGGTGCGATAAATAAATAGCGTCATCGCCTACCCCGAAGTCCCGCACTCTGGCTTCATAGCTCGTTCAAGTCCTGTAATGTGGTGCCATAAAGGCCCAGCCAACTGCTGGTATGCTAAATGTGATCCTAGACCCTTTAGGCCACTTAGGTTGATTAGTCATCTTGCTTAACATGAGATTCATTTCATGCTGTTCCGTTTACATGCTTATAAAATACTGTAAATGTGAAATTAAACATACAACAGGCATTTAATTATCCACACAACAATTCACAGTAGTCACATCATTAGTAAGATATCAACTAATGTAGTTAGTAAGGATCACCAGTTAGTTGTAACTGAATTAAACTCAATTGTTCCATTTCCATCATACGAAGCCCCGCTTCCATCACAATCTCATATAATCATACGGGTGTCTCGTTAAGAACAATTTCCCGTTTAGCCTCACACTTTATAATTTGGACAATAGTCCTATGCCATCTACTAGTGAGTAAATGGACTTACTTGTCTACAGTGGTAGACGTCCATGTGGCCGAAGCCAAGGTGCCAACGGTAGCACATTTCGGCTAACGATTGTATCCGACTCGTTAGACTTAACAAGAGTAAACCTTAACGGGTACGAAACTCTAGTGATCACTATGCGCAACCTGCTGGAACGAATGCAGTCCAGGATTTACTAAACAATGTATTATTAATTACTACACTCTCATTGGTTAGTGTATTTTAATTAATCTCCTGGAGATTTAATCTCGTTATTGGAGAACACATTCATTGGATGCCCATAGGGTCTTACACACGTATACCTAGAAGTCTACTAGGTGATGTTATAGGTCGAGTCATCGCTCCAGAGGTGGTTAGTACCGGGTCTCTAAGCTAAGTTCCTTACTTAGTGTTTTAGGAGTGATTTACTCTCATAAGTTAGTACTCGGAGTCTCTCCTAAATGTTCACACTCAAGTTAGGTGATGATCGGTATCACATGTCCGAACGACATACGCGCACAGTTAATAAACACTTTGACGGTCAATTACATAAACACATACAATACATACATAACACAGATATCGCTCTTAAACAGATAAATCACACGATGTCTGGACCCAAGGAAACCCTCATGATGTTCACACCACACATTCACATACCGTACACCTTAATAATCGCTAGCGTGAAGGTCCACGCTCGTCTGGTACCCTTGTAGCTCGTCCTCTAGCGCATGTCCTCTAATGCACTCAACTTTGGAATACAAACTACATATTAGCTCTTTGTAATGTGTACTAATTCGGTATCCCGACTAGTCACTAATCCCTCTAGTAATTACCCCGTGATTTCTCAATGTTTATCATTCGGGATTTAAACAGTTGGGATCAGTTAAATCATCCTCTAACTATATTGTAATTAACATGTAGTATTTATTTACTACTTAGGATTTAATCCAAATGACCTATCTCATTTATTCATAGGTTTG